>JACVBY030000605.1:0-600000 GCA_017589505.3 Metroxylon sagu | reverse complement strand
TTGCTTACATGTTTTATTGAAGTATTGTTCATAATTTTGGTGGATGATTCCAAAATTTGAGGTCACAGATGGCATATCTTTGTATCTAGGTCACCTATTAATGGACTTCCGTTAGAAAAAGTTACTTTGATTTGCTTTATTCTTATCCATTCAAAATGAAAATGAATTTGAAATTAACGTGTTCAGCATTTATTTGGTAGAGGGGCACTTAGATGTTGTGGCTACCCTGCTGGAAGAAATTATTTTTAGTTCATAGCATACTTATATATTACAGTTATATGCAATAAAACTAGGAACCTAAGATAGCTGAGACATGGAAACTTCATGCTCTGGCTGAAAGCTTCTGGCATCAACGGATGATTACTGTCTATTGAGGGGCCAACATTACACATATTTATACACTTATTTTCTGCATAAGTGGAACAAAAAAAAAAAAAAAGATATTTTCTTGTCTTCAACCCTAGTCCTCATGTAAAATTAAAAAAACATGGAATCCTCTACCTAAAATAGGGACAACTGGAACTCATTCATTTTCATCCATCATTCTGTATTTTGCAATACTCCTTATCTTTTCAAATTTCAGGAGCTCTGAACATCATGGTTTTAAATGACAACTTTCTTGGTCACCTAGGTGGTCTGCCTAAGCAAAGATACCTAGGCACCTACCTTAATATTTTTTGCCATGTTTATGTATGAATACATTGTTTTATAAATCGATATTAGATGTTGCCAAGTTGAGTATTACCATTGACTTACAACATCTTATTTGATATCCATTTATTACATTTTACTTGTATTGTTAGGTTTCCCCTTTATTTATTATTTGTTTCTAGTTTACAAATTTTGGGTTGCCTTGATCTCTGGGCACTTGCTGACACACAACACCCTGGTACTATGACACCCCTTAGTTGCCCATCTGCCACCTACTGCCTTTAAAACTTCGCCAGACATACCTATTTTAATTGGCTTCAGTCCATTTTTCAAATATGAATAGAGGATATAAAATGTTATTAAACATTAATGGAGCATATAAGAGGAATGAAGTGGTGATAAAGGATTTGGGATACAGCTTATGCTGAAGGAAAATATGACCTTAGTTGAGACAATTACAAAATGGAGAATCCAAATTAATGGGATTAATGGGAGATACTTTGTTACTTTGTGCTAATGCAGCAAGTTTTCATGTTATATGTATGTTGATAGCCTTTAATTTCTAAGATGCATATAAACATGGTTTTTGGAGAACATGTCTAGTACCAGTATGAGGGTTTTTGTCTAAAAGATGTTTAAAATAGGGAACACATCTGAGTTGGTGCTTTCTATTATATTTTGTTCTATATACTGTTCAGAATTTACTCATTCAAACCTTATCATCTTCACTTTCTGTTCAAACTCATGCCCAGATATAGGAGAAATTTGATCCCTGGTTGCATGAGTTTAAATTGCAATTAATAAGACAGGTCTTTCTACTGTGTTAGTGGCCTCCTTAGTTTCATTGCAGGATCCTCTTTTGCCTAATAAGTTGCCCTGCTCAGGAAATAGGCATTGCTTAGCTTGATAATTAGTATAAAAATCTGCTTCACTCCTTGATTGGAGCCCCCTGGACTTCGAGTACTCCATTTGCAGCCTTATTTTGATGGAGAAAAGTCTGTGTGTAATGAGGACGAAGATAGTGATATAACCTTTTCTTTAAAAATAGTTCTGAACATAACTATATATGATTCGGTGATGAAAATTTTGAATTCCTGCATATCTTTCCACTTGATATGCACTCATCATAGTTGTTTATATTTCATATTGATTTCCTTGTTGGGATCCTTGTAAATTCACAATCCAGGTTTTTATCTGTCAGGTGTTAGATTGAAGTAATGCAGATACCTCTGCTTTGTATCAAAGATCAAACTTTTCTGTTATTTTTATGGTTCACAATGGGTCATTAATGGTGGAATTTGTATTCATTTGTTGCTTCATCTATAGTTGAAAGACACCATCGAGCGCATTAAAGCAGTTGATCATGCAGCTTCCATGGTTGAGGAAATATTGAAACAAGGACAGAATTCCCAGCCATCTTCTACCCCTTTCCTCTCATCCCTGAGTAATGGACAGGTATTCCTTGTGTTTTTTATCACTATATGTAGAAACTGCTGGTTGAGAAGACAATTTGCCTAAAGTTTGATTGTTGTGTTGCAGGTTACTCAATCTCAGAGCACGTGTGTGTATCTGGGCTTTGATCCAGACCCATCATTAAATATTGCAGCTCGTATCCGTGGACCAAATGTATGTTCTCTTGAAATTGTGATTTTATTTTGTCTTTCCATCCTCATATCTATTGGGTGCCACATAAGTTTCTATTGGCATTTCAATCAGTCATAATCCCTCTGTGTGTGTGCATCACAAGTTTATTCTTTAAATTAGTTCCACCCTTTTCTACTCATGATCTGGTTTCTTACGATCTTTTAGCATATTGAAGGTTTTCATTATATCCTATTGTTGCAAGATATTCTAATGTGTTGAGCTTTCTCTGACATCTCCACACAAATGGGAGAAATTGTTTTTGTGCTGCTGGTGGTTCGGATTTGTATATGCAGGACCAGTATATAAATCACATTATGAATGAAACAGGAGCAACTGTTGTACTGAGAGGACAGGGTTCTGGAAACGTTGATAGTTCTCATGCTGAAGGTACTGCATTGCATCCTCTGGCATTAGTAAAGCATCTGCTACTGACCATATTTGATGGGTTTTTCATCTAAATTTTAGCAGGGCAGCAGCCCTTGTATTTATATCTTTCAAGTACTAATCCGAAGAGTCTTGAAGATGCAAGGATCCTAGCTGAAAACCTTCTGGACACAATTTCTGCTGAATGTGGTGCTTCTAGGTTAGTAAGTGCAACTTCTTGTTTTTCATATGCCACTTAACAGCTTGGGTAATAGAGAGGACAGGTTCTGGTTTCTGATTTATTTAGTTCTTCATTTGGTGCTGGCCCTGGGCTGTTGTTTGTGATTATGGTTAGTTGCTAGTTGCTATACCTGTAGATGTTCCACAAACTCCAATACATCGACTTGTCTTTTATAGAAGGCATTTCTGCTTAAATCATTTGTATGATGGATCCTGAAGTAACTCTTATCTCAGACTCAGTAGGAACTTCTGTCTTTAAATTATCTCATCTGGATTTTGGTAGTTAATTTACTGTTTAGTTCAAGTAAATAATCCTTAGATTTGCTTCTTCTAGGTCTTTTGAAAGATATATTGCACAGCATCATCTGCTAATTGATTTCTTGTGGTTTCAATTTCTAGTATTGGTTCTCCATAAGTGGTGTAGAGTGTTAATTACTGGATACTTGTATGTTATCTGGAATGTCTCTTCCTTTTATCCTCATTTCAGGGTTGTGACAAAAATTTCTTTGCCACAGGATTTCATCATGTAAGGTCTATAGTGCAGTTCCTCCTCCACAACAATTGTTGGCTGGAGTTCAAAATTCAAAGGTATCCAATGTAAACAGCAATCTAGTTGCTGGATTGCCATGTGCTGCGGCTGGCTCAATGGCAGCAACACAGTCTTTTACACCTACTGGAGTCCCACTTTCTACAGGCCCCAATGTGTGTCCACCAGGGGCAGCATTACAATCTGGGGGCCTGCTTAGTTATGGAAGCCCGCCAAATATGGTTAGCTATACCCCTCCCTCGGTGACTGGGGGAACATGCTATAGTGGATATGAGGGGATATATCCACAAGCCACACCATTGCAGCAGGTTGCATTGGCACTCAGGCAGGCACCATCTTCCACGGCTTCTGTCATTTCATCCACAGTTTCATTGACAAGCACAACCCCAAAGACAAACTCAAGCTCAAATGCTGAAGCAGATAAACGTCCTCCACAGAAGCGGAAATTTCAGGAGCTACCAGTCACTTCGAAGGAGCCAACGATGCTTCATCAGGTATTGCGTGTGTTTTCTCTATGTATTGTTACGCTTCATGCTGGACTTGGCTAGTGGTAAAAGAATAACTGACAAAAAAAAAAAAAAAAAAACTACTCCTGTCAATCCTTTGTCTTTAGGAAAAAAAGAGTTAACAGTCCTTGAAGCTAAAATGGAATGTTCATGTCAAAAAATTTTATTGTGATGTCATCCCTCAAGATATGGATGACATGAATAGCTGTTCCTTCTTGTCAACAATCTTGATCTTCTATAAATGAAAAGCCTGGTGATACCAAAATCTTGCAAGAATCTTTGTCAGATCATTCTGTTTATATGTAAGCAGGGTATTTACATTTCAAACTTGCAGCTTTACATTTCAAAGCAGGAAAGAAAAAGTTAGTAGGATAGTGCTATTATAACTGGATATTTTGTTGATGCAACCTATGACAGTGGACTAAAATTGGTACAGGGTTGTATATTTATTACTAGGCACTCAACAGGTTGGTTGGGTCAGATCAGTTAATTGAGAACTTCTAAAACAAACTTCAGTCAAATTATCGATTTATTTTGAGGATTTCTTTCTCTCTTTTTTTCCATTTTCGTTCTCACCATCATTTAATGAATATCCAATTGAAGATGTGAGTTTTCACCTTTTTTATTTTTTTTGGAATCATCTTTTTGCTGTGATCCAAATTTAATTATTTAAAGTTGTTCTACCAAACTGATAACTGTGGCTTTGACATTGTTATGTGCATGTTTCTTGCATCACACAACTTTTAACTAATGGTACCTTTGCTGACCTTTTAACTATTATTATTCCAGGTATTTTCTCTGACCTTCTCTGAAGCTGACAGGCTGGTACTGGACCTGTTTGTCTGTTGGACTTGCATGTTTCGCAGGGTTTTCAAGTCTGGAGTTGCAACAAGATAGGGTGCTTGCTTGTTGCAGCCTTCAACTAAGGCAGCTTGAGATTTTGCTGCTTGCAGATGGCTTCATCCTGCAAAATAACATTTATAATGTCATTTGCCCTTCCCCCTGATTTGATACTGATCTCTGTTGCACATGCATTTTATAGTGAAGTTCTTGCTGACCTTTCTGCCACCATAGACTAGTGATGACCATAGCAGCAGTATCAGGCTCAATGGACATGAGCAAATTAAAGTCCCTTTTTTATCCCATTTTGTTGTACTTGTTCACATACTCACTCCCTCCCTCCATCCTTCCTGACCTCCTGACTTTTGGCTGTTTTCCCCTCTCTGGCTTATACTCTTGCTTGGACATTTGACAATCAAGGATTGGATTTTGCCATTTTTAATGTTATCTTGTTGCAGGGTTTGGATCTTTCGGAATTTTTGTTTTTCAATCTAAGATGATGTTATTGAGAAAATGGATTTTGTATTTGGTTTTTCCAGAACTCACAACAGGGATCAGAATTTCTTAAGCCAGGTTCAGAGGGTTCAGGATTGAGGAGTGTTTCGTGCATGTCACCACCGAAGAAGCTGATTGAGCCTAGATCCAATGGGATGTCACCGCCTCCTCCAAGAAATATGCCTCCCCCACCACCAAAGTTCTCGTTGCCACAATCAGCTGCCAAAAATGATAGTGGTGATTTTGATTTGAAGAAATCTAGTGCTCCACCACCTCCCTCAAGAAACATGCCTCCCCCACTGCCAAAGTTTTCATCACAATCACCTCCCAAGGTTGAGAGTGGGAACTTGGTTGCAAAGAAATCAAGTTTGGAGCCAGTCCCTGGTACTGACAAAATATAAAAGCAAAAGCAATGGAAAAGATCCAAATTTTCTTTCTTATGATATACGTCCGATTATTAAAGTTCAACATGCATAATATTATAATATATCTTACCTTTTCTTCCAGATACGCTGCTGAAGCTTGCGGAGTATGGAGATGAGGACGATGACATCGATGGCACCATTGAATTGCCGAAAACCAATCCAATTCGAAATTCAACCTCTAAACCATTCTGGGCTGTATGATTTTTAGAGTCTTCCTGAGTGGTGTTTGAAGGAACCAGCAGACGCTTGGACGTGTTGTGCATTGCTGCAGTCACTTTGCACTTGGTGAATTGGCCAAAGCTAGAGGATGCTACATGGATCATCATTTTGATGACCACAAGTTGGATATTCAGCATAGGTTGAAGTGCTGATGGCCTATAATTTATGAATGCATTGTTGAAGGCCTCAACATGTTAAGATGCAAAAAAAAAAGGGAGCTGTAAGTTTTGACAGAGCACACCGGGACATGAATATAGCTGGAATAGGTTATTTGGTTTCGTTTCTCAACAGTGGTGGGCTGAAGGTTATATTGTTTTCCTTGGCCCCGGAGGCTTATTGGCATAAGCACTAGTATGTACTAAATATAGCGCCACATGTGAATTGCAGTTGTAGTGTAGGATCATGCGCCAATGCTTATTGATGGAATCATGCAAACTATTGTATTTTTGTTGAAGGCCTTCTTATATCAAATTTTCCATTTGAACCTTGTATTGGTTTTTAATAACGTGCTTTTATCCATTGCTTAGCCAAGTGAAGGCAAGAAATTTGAGCCTTTGCTCCCCTCGGCGACAAGGAAAATATAGACAAGCAATCCAGTCAGTCTCAAGCTTCTTCAATTAGAATCTCTGATCAGAATGTGTGAATTTCAGATGATGGTGAACAAAGAGCTCACTGACTGAATATTTATGCTAGTCAAACTATTATGTACTTCTGCCATGAAGATTAATTTTTATAATATATTATATATCTAAAGGAGTTCGTAGATTCATCAATTAAAAGTGAAGAAAGCTAAAATCAGAGAACTTTGGTGGACAATCCAATACTTGGCCTCCCTCACACAAAATTCATAGATGTGTAGATCGATGTCCACAAGGATCCTAGCCTTTCTAATGCTTTCAAATATTTCCTCATGAGCAAAGCTGTAACGCACATGGTAATGTTACTAAAGTTGAACGTTGTGCCATGATCGTTGATACAGATGATCATACAGAAAGTCTCAATCACTATTTTATATTCTTGAGTCTTCTCTCTCTCTTTATTACTATCTCTTTCAGTGATAAAAGGGGTATGACAGAGCTCCTTTAGGGAAAGGCATGGGTCCTGCTTCGATTATAAATAAAGACGCTGGTTTTCTATTTCGAAGTGATGTTAATTATTTTCTCATAAGCATGTAACCCACGCGATGCAGAGGAGCAACCCCTTACGTGAAAGAAGATAGAATTAATGGTGGCATAAATTATGGAATGCGAAAAAGAATGAAGTACACGTGAAAGAAGATAGAATTAATGATGGCATAAATTATGGAATGTGAAAAAGAATGAAGTACAAAGGAGGAAAAGAAGAGAAAGAATGAGGAGGCGTGAACAAAGAGGATGTGAGGATGCGGGAGAACAGAGGAATTAGGGATTATTTATAGTGGAAGAGGTGAAGGCTTTCAAGAAAGCTAAAATGTATATCTTTTTGACTTCCTTTTAATTAATATTATCGTATGGAGAAAAAAAAATATTGCTACGTGATGACCAAAGAGCTCATTGAATATTTACACTAGTCAAGCTAATATACACTCTTACCGTGAAAATTAATTTTTATAATATACTATATAACATAAGGAGTTCGTAGATCCACTAATTCGAAAAGAATGTATCTAAAGTCATAGGACTCTGATGGATGAACCAATACTTAACCTCCATCATAAAATTCGTAGATGTAAAGGTAGACTTTTATGGGGACCATAATCTTTCTGATGCTTCTAGATCTCTCCCCTTTGAGCAAAGTTGTGACATACATAATAGTATTACTGAAGTTGAATGTTATGGCCATGATCATTGATAGAGTCTCAATCACTATTTTTTATTCTTGAAACTTATCTCTTTTCATCACTACCTTTTTTCATGATAAAGTCGGATGATTGAGCTCCTTAAGGGAGAGGCATGGGTTATGCTCGGATTATAAATAAAGGTGCTAGTTTTCTGTTTTAGTGAATGCTAATATCAGTGGGAAACTTGAATTAAGATACCACACAATTTTTAAGGAGAGAGGGAGTCTAGTGGAGAGAGAAAATATCTCGGCTTGCGGAGACCAACAAGTTAGTTCGAGTTCGGAGTTCTTCCATTATAATATATTTCAAAGTAGCATGAATTATTCTATTACAAGAATGTAACCTGTGCGATGCATAAGATCAACCATTCCCCTTTTATGATTGTAGATAGAATTGGCATAAATTGTGGGACACAACAATTTTAAGAAAGAAAATGAAATATAGAGGATGAAAAGAAGAGGGAAAATGACGTGGTGTGAATGGAGAGGTCATCGAGATCTAGGAGAATTGAGTTGAGGGATTGAGAATTATTTATAGTAGAAGAGGAGAGAGCTTCTTAAGGAAGCTAAAACGTATATCTTTTGACTTTGTTTTAATTAATATTGCCATGTGGTAGAAAAAGAATACTACCATATGGCGATTGAAGAGCTCACTTAATATTTACATTAGTGAAGCTAATACGTACTCCTATCATGAAAATTAATTTTTATAATATACTATATAATATAAGGAGTTTGTTGATTCATCAATTCGAAGAGAAGGTAGCTAAAATCAAAGAACTCTAATGAACAAACCAATTCTTGGCCTCATCGCACAATTCATAGATGTAAAGATGGACTTCGATAAGGACCTGTAACCCTTCTTTTGCTTCCAAATCTCTCTCTTTGAACAAAGCTGTGACATACATAGTAATGTTACCGAAGTTGAATGTTGTGGCCATGATTGTTAACAGAGAGAGTCTCGACCATTTTTTCTTATTCTCAAGACTTACTTTCTCTTCATTACCATCTCTTTTCTTGATAAAGTAGGGTACCAGATCTCCTTAGGGGAGAGGCATGAGTTGTGCTCGGATTATAAAGGAGCTAATTTCTTATTTTAGTGAATGCTAGAGGAGAAACACCTTGGGTTAAAAATTTCAGTAGAGACCAATAGGTCGGTTCAGGTTCGGAGTTCCTTCCATTATAATATATTTCAAGGTGACATTAATTATTCTATCACAAGCATGTATCTCGTGTATTGCTATTTTTATGGTGCTAAAGGATCTACAGAGGAACCAATGGGAAGAGAGAGCATTCAAGAACTCTGGCAGAAGTACAAGGTTGACATTGCCTTCTATGGTCATGTCCACAACTATGAAAGAACATGTCGAGTCTACAAGGTCAATCTCTTAGATACCTTGTCACTGAATGACACTCTTTCCTCTGGAAACACACTCTGGTTGACTCAAATTGTTTTATTTTCTTCAATGTGAAAAATTCCATTTTCTTGCTTGGCATGATAAAAATTATATATTCTTTTGATCTGTTGCAGAATATATGTGTGCTAGCCTTGCTGACTTCACCCCTGTCCAAGCCAAATGGAGTCATGTTCAAGACCACAACTATGGATTCGTAAAGCTCCCAGCTTTCAACCATTTCCACACTGTTGTTCGAGCACAAAAAGAAGAGCAATGGGATGGTCTATGATCACTTCACAATCTCGCGCGACTACCGAGACATCTTAGCTTGTACCATTGATTCTTGTCACCATGAAAGTCTACTCTGTGTGTTCCAAATTGCAATGATGAATAATGATCAATTTATGGCTGGTTTTTCTCTATAGAAGTTTTCATTTATGGCTTTGAATGATCAATAATCAATCATTGTCACACATGCAGTCCCAAAGGCTAATTTTGGTGCTTCTCTGTTAAAATAGAAATTCTCAATGTTCATAGACTTGTTTTAACCTACCAAGACATTTGAATCAATTTTGGTGGACTTGTTCATTTCAGACAACCTCTGGTTTGGCTATCATGTTCTACCTACCAGGAGAGATATGAAGGGAATTTTGCTTGACTTGTCTGTTTCAAACAATGTTTCTGTTTGTTTTCTTTCCCCCTCAACACCCAAAGTGATACACTGCACCATTCCTTGTCAACTAGACTCACAGCAAAGGAGAACACAGGGAATGCATCACCAACTTCTATCATGATCATCAAGAAACAACACTTCAAAGTTTTCCATCTCATAAAATCTGTCAGACTAGCTAGCTGGTATTTATTCAAAAAAAATAGAATAGAATAGAATAGAATAGAATTCTTTTGGGCTATGTAATGGTTATGTTCCCAGAGGGATTAGTCTGTCAAAAACTCCACAATCCTAGATGATCCTTAGCCCTGAGGGGAAAAATACCCAGATATTTCTTCTTGGTGAAGTGCTAATGCTGAGGGCTTCTTAATATGGTTACAGTGGAAGCTTTAGCTTTCAAGCATCATCCACTCAATGCCATGGTCCCTTGGCCCACGCATAAAGAGGCAGCCACATCAACTGGGGCTTGTGTGGGGCCTAAAGAGGCTCTCTGGGGCAGCTGAAAGGAGTGAAACCGTTGAGGCAATCCAATGACAACCTCAAACCTTATTTTTTATTTTTTCTTTATTTTTTCCCCACCAAGAAAACTACATAGACTATCATTCTTGCTTTGCTTTCTAGTGTCTTCTATTCTTTCTTTTCTTTTTCTATTTAAATTTTTTTTAAAAAAAGGAAATGGCAATCAAGCATCTCACGCTGCTATCCCAAGGGAGTCTTGCACACAACTTTTAGTATCAACTCCTAAGCTCCAAATTTGTTGCAGAATAAATCCCTACTTGGATTGGCTATCAAAAGGTCTTTCCATTGCTGTTTTTTAAGTGAGATAGTTGTTAATCATAGCTGTTGCTCAATAGCTGAAACCAGTAGTTATCCTAAACACAACCTAATTTAGATCTTATTTGGATTATTAGTGGTTATTGATCAATATCTATATAAGATAGTTGTTGATCATGTAGTTATTGGCCAACAAATAAGATCAAGAGTTAATTCAAATAGGCCCTCAGCTTAGATTAAGTGGTTTAGTTCTGTGAAAATAATCACCAACTTTATTAAGTAAATCTTTCTTCTTTTTTGCAAACTCAATTTTTTTCAAAGGAATTTTTTTTTTTTTTGAATGTTTTTTATGGTAGCTTCCACAATGAACTCTACCTCTATTGTTCATTAAGGATTAAGCATTTTTTTAATAGTAAATGCATGTTGATTACTAAATAAATATACAAAGCTTTATGTTGACTCAACAAATTGTTAAATATGCAATCTATAATAAAAGAGCCAAACATTGGTTGTGAGATGAAAGACAAAAACATCCAAAATTCTATGAATTATATTATTTTTTAAAAAAATAAACAATTAGAAATTATTTGAATTTAATGCAAGCCTGGTCAATTTTTTTTTTTTTTTATTTTATCTATAAAAAATATAATCTATAATAAATTAGTCTCTCTTTCTTACTAAAGAGTAGACTAAACTTATCATCTATTGATGCTGATATCTAGTTCAATACACCAACGGATGAGATTTATTTAGAGAGAAATTTTTAAACTCAGTCTTTACTTCAAAAAATCCTTTATAAATAAGAGCTTTGTCCAAAAAGTTAAGAACAAACCTTCAATAAATCAAAAAATATATATATATAGTTTATCTACAACTATTTCAAAATAAACGTAAAAGAATTCGAGGTCTATCACTCAGGGGCTCTTTCGATGCTCAACCTTGAGGGCTCTTCCGACGTTTGAGTCAGCCTCTTCAAAATTAAAGAAAGAGAAAAGAAAAAATAAAATAAAATAAAATAAAAAGAGCAAGAAGCCTTTTGATAATGTATATATAAGTGTTGGTAACAAGTCAATTTAAGGATTGACATTCTTAAAAATAAATAATTTATGATTTAAATTTTTAATAAATTATTTTGATCTTATTTAACTGCATTCGATTATAATTTTAATTAATAAAATATTTATTTATACATTCATATTTTTATTATAATTTTATACACATGCTCTCATCATAATATAAACTATCAGCGTCATCCAAGCTACCAGCGTTACCAAAAATTTGGACGTCAATGTTGGAGGTCAAATCGGATATATACGGCAATAGGAAATGGACAACGATGATAAAGGAAATATTCTCGGACACAGAGAGCCCCTCCGCCTCCCCTGTTTTGAAATGAGATAATGCTTGAACTCTCAAGAGAAGATGTCAAAGGAATGGCTGCTGTCCGTGGACCGCTTCCGATCGCCCCCTGCTTCATCTTTGGAACTCCAGGCCAGTTTAGGGTTTCTCTTTCTCGACTCTGATGCTCGCCTGAGATGACGCATTGCTTCTGCTAATGGCCGGCCGCCCTCCATGGCCGACTGATTCTGTTTGAATTGGTTGTTTTGATTCGAAAGGTTGAATCTTGGCTCATTTTGATTCCAAAGATTGAATCTTTGGCCGTTTCTTATCTTTCTCTTAAGCTTCTGAGCTTCGGAGTGTGGAATTTTGCTCGGTTAATAAGGGAGTTCTTCGTTAGGGTTTTGTTGAAGAATTTTTGGTTGTGGATTTTCCTTATATGGATTGTTTCGCATCGGGGATTCTGTTGATCGGAAATTCCAAGGATCTGGCTGGTTGGTCTAGGTTTTGTTCTGTTTACAAAGAGGAGCAGAGTGTTCGGCGAGGCATTGGCAGGAGGCAGGGAGGAAGGTGCTTCGAATCCATTTAGTGGCTACGATGGATAAAGGAGTCGATAAGAAGAGAGAGGAATCTGGGGGCTTTTTCTTTCGTAGATTGCTTCGGAGGCAAGAAGTGGTAGAAGATGCTTGTCTGAATGCACGTAAGGCTTCGTCGAGCCCGAAAGGAGGGGTTTTGGAAACATCACAGGAGGAAATGGTTTTTACCAAAGGTATCGATGAAGACACTTGGAGGAGTCCAGAGTATGTTAGAGATACCAGTGCTTTATTAAGCTTGCAGCCATGGATATTCAAGAAGGAGAGCTGTCCAGATGGTTGGGATGGGAATGAAAAAATCGGTGAGATCGGTGACAATAGTTTTTGTACTGCAAATAGGGCTACAAAGGCCTTGCAACCTGAGCTTTCTCCAAGGAGTATTGGTCTTGGATATAAGCACTGCAAAAATAGAAGCTCTCTTAAAAATAGGCAGTCTCAAAGATTTTTTCTTAAGCCCCTATCTTTGATGGAGGATTGCTTTGTTGAAGAATATCTTTTTACATCGCTGTCTTCTTCTCCTGCGTCATCCAAGAGGCCATTCTTTGTAACTGATGGGGACAGAGTGATCAGCAAGTCAGGCTTTGATTCTTCAAGCACACAACCTGGAAATGGATTGCTTAGGAAGGCTGATGAGGTGAGCTACAGCATGCTATCAGAGGATGGACTGCACAAGGACAACCATGGGGAGATCAGTTTGGGAATGGGTAGAACTGTGGTTGGGTTCCCTCCTCTTCCCAAATCAAGAAGACAGAAAAGAAAGAGCAGAGAGATGCAGTTGGAAAAATTGGAGACTGCAGGCTCTCAAAAATCTCACAAACTTTGGCATTCACAAGGTAGCGTAGCTGTTTTCTGCTCATATTCTGTTACTATGGCAGATTGATTAATTTCATTCTGATTTGTTGTTGAATAGTAGCAGCAAACAACAACAACAACAACAACAAAGCCTTAATCTCGAACTAGTTGGGGTTGGCATTTGTTGTTGACTAGCATTGGCAAAAAATATAATAAGGAGGAAGCTCTACAAGGTTTGGTAATTACATTTTCCAACGTAAGCATGTGAGGTCAAGCTTCTGTTTAGGTTATATAGTCCAGAGTTATTCAATATTTCTCTGACATAGCTTTGTAATCAACTGAGAGTACTAGAACATTTTGTTAAATTTTTGCTCTGAACACGGCCTTCAGCCAGTCAATGGCAATCCAAATTTCCTCATGAATTTTGAAATTAAATTGCAGTATGCTGTTGATGTGATTAGACTGAATGGCATTATTACATGAAGAATAAGTAATTATCTCTGACCTAGCGCAGAAACAAATTTCCATCAACTCTTTAATCATTTTGCACATTTTGCATATGCTAAGTCTACTTGTCTACTTGGCTTTGTATCTAGATGACTTTGTATCATACATTTAACTTAGATCCTTTTTTAATATGTAATATCCCAGCATTGCCTCTTTTGAATATCAGCTTGACCAATGACCCTCTCTTGAATCATTGTCTCTTTTGAATATCAGCTTGACCAATGATCCTATCTTGAATCCATGAACAACAGAAATCCTATCAATTGGCATGGCTTGATTAAGCAAGAAAGGAATGTTTGTACATGAGAGTGCAATGCTGTTATGCATGCTAGGAACTTCTGTGTTGTTTGCTAGGTAGTGCACGGAGGCACTTAACAATGACTACTTAAGCTTTCTAAGAGAGCAAAATGAATGCACATGTGGAATTGTTTGATCTCAATGCCCCATGCAAGGCTCTTCATCTTCAAGGACATTTGTGTGAGTATAGAACAAATTTCATTCTTGGCCATCATTTATTAGAGGAAATGACTTATGTAACATCCTCTAGAATTTGAGTGAATCTTCTATTGATGGGCGGGTGATTTGTCATAACTAGTTAAGCGCTTCCTCTTTATAATAAGTGATTTTTATATAAAATATTGGATCGCGCTTTTTATATAAAATATTGGATCGTGCTTTTTTAAAAAATAACAAGCAAGCTAGTTGCCTGTATTTCCACAATATACGCCGTTGGATTTGTAGATTGCCGAGTTGTCAGCAATCTACAAAAAGTAAAGGATGGATCCTTTACCATAGGTAATGTACTGAGGCCGAACCCTTTAATTTTACAGGACTTATGAGTATCATTTTTCTGGCAGGTTCTTTTGAAGGAGTTCTTTTTTGTCTTGGAATCAGTTTTGGTATAGCATTTGCTATCCTCTCAAATAGAACGGAAACAGAGAGGTTAAACAGCTTACTGGAACACACTAAAGACTTGGTTCAAGATTTAGAGGAGGAGCTGGATATGAAATATTCATTTACTGTGAAGGAACTTTCTGATGAAGGTGGTCAAAGCCAAGAAGTTAACTGTGTTTCTGAAATAGAAGAATCTCAATGTCCTGCATTTCATCTTGCCCCACAGGAAAGAGATGAACGTGACCATCCTTATTTTCCAGTGGCTGTGGAGAACTCAGAATCACTGAGTAAAATTGAAGCAGAACTTGAAGCTG
This sequence comes from Metroxylon sagu, assembly GCA_017589505.3. Lineage (NCBI taxonomy): Eukaryota > Viridiplantae > Streptophyta > Magnoliopsida > Arecales > Arecaceae > Metroxylon > Metroxylon sagu. The sequence continues at coordinate 584,973 of JACVBY030000605.1, read as the reverse complement.
AACTTGAAAGATTGGAGCAGAGCATGAAAGCTTGTAGTCTGGAGAGAAGGATGTCTGATCTTAGTGTGGTAATTTTGTGTTGTTATTTTTGATAATCTACAAAATTTATAAGTTGCTCATATCTGTTCATCATGATTGTGTATTGGATTTGTTTTTCTGCATCCTTATTCTAACATTATCCATTGCTATGCTTACCTCATGCGATTTAATTTACTGATGATTGATGAGATCATTTTGTCTGAAGTGGCAACAGTTTTAAGTTAAAATTCTATCTGATTTATTAAACAAGAAAAAAAACTGTGAACGTGGTGGAAAGCTTACAATTAGGTATAAATGCTTTATTTTTTAGCATTCCATATTTCTTAAGCATGCTCGAATCTCCAAAGCAGATTTGTGCAACTCCATATATGGCATCTAACAAAAAGTTCAGTTTGATATGGATAAAGTTCTGTCAAGCAGCTAATTTCCTTGCTTTATATGGAACATAGAGCGATAGGTAACCTCTATTTTATCCTCAAATAAGTTGTTTTTTCTTTTTCTGTATTACTAGACACTAGACATAGGTAATAGCTACCTTCTTTAGCTACTAAAGTTGGAGTGCTCATATATTTTTCTGATGATTCGTGTAATGCTGTATGTTATTTTCTCAGGACCAATAGATACTCAAGGTTGTGACATCTCAAATAATTACATGGTGGTTTTTTATTAGGACAACTATGTTAAGCATAGACAATTGCATAATCAAGCTTCTCTGCCTGATTTCTTGAAAACAGGATGCTAATATTGGAGCGCAAGTATTGAAAGTTTATAATTTCACACTACTTACAGAGTTTTTTTTATCATTATTTTTATTTGAGTGGCGGGGGGGGGGGGGGGGGTTTGGAGGGGGCATGGAGAGGTTTAATCATGCAAAGAAACCTTACTTGCTATAATTATCAAACACCAAACATTTGTGAAAGCATCTTTTACTAGTAACCTTTTAACGCTTCTAATTGAGAGGAAGAATTTACCCCCTCTCTTGGCATAGCGTGGACTCTTATGCAAAGGATTCTTCTTTACAAAATTTGTCAAAAGTGGCCTTTTAATAGCCCAATGGCTGCTTGAATGGCTAGAATGTCAATCTGCTTCTCCCTGTTTCAAATGTTTAATGAATGATTAATCTGCTTAAACATCCATTTGAAGGGTCATTTGCTATTCAGTCTATTTGATTGTTTAAGGATAATCTGTCTGCCAGAGTAAACACATTGATTGCGTGTGTTACATATTCAATATTTAACAAATGTTTTACCTAATCATGCAGCTAAATTGTGTTTTTGTCTCATATATTTCTATTTCCTTGAGAGGATTCGATAACCTAAACTTTGTTGCATGCAAGGTACCTTAAGAATGCTAAGAAAACCTTCCATCTAGAGTTTTGTTCTGGTACACAGCCCATTCTGGCAGCCTATTCACAAAGAACTTCCTTGTACTGTCTATAATTTAATCCTCACATTGGGATTGTGAAAACTAGATTGGTTACTTAGGCAACCTCAACATTTTGCAGTTCAACTGGATATTCCAATATTTCAATGAGCGTGGAGGATATTATATTTAGATTTCTTCACATAGGTGATGTCAAAAATATATTTAGATATATTTACATCTTGTCATTTGGAATTAGCTAGTTTGAGCTGGTGATGGTTAAATTTCAATATGTGGCAGGCATATAAGCATTGCTGGAATAAGCATGAAGAACTAACACATATTTTGGGGTCCAATTTGCGTGATTTAACTTAAAAGAAAAAATGAATTTTATGAATTAATGTTATGTGATTTTTGTTTTGGTAATTGTCTATATTTTTAGGACTCTACTTTTGATCCTAACATATTTAACTTATCTTCTTCAAAACGCACATTTGCTAATATGGAGTTTGGAATTTCTTACCGCAGCTTGATCCAGACCTTGTAGCTGTTGTTCATGGGGAATTTGGAGCAGATATTCCTGACCTCACAGCTCAAAAAGGTCAGACGGGTGCCTCCGGCAGCAGCACCTCAACTCCACAAGCTCATGATGCAAATCATCCAGTTTCACCTAAGGAACTCAGTTTACGCATCCATGAAGTGATCCAATGGAGGCTAGAGGAACGAGTCAAAGAACTAGAAAGAGCACTTCAACAAAGCCAGAGACAGCTCCAGATGATGGAAAACGAGCGGCTGTGCTCTCAAAAAACCTTCTCAAACAGTGATGTGGGATCTTCTTCCAACCTTGAAAGTCCAACTCTAATGGAACTAGATGGTGCTTTGGTTCATCCACTGTGCCTAAATCTATCAGGAGATGCATTGGATGCATTTGATGAAGCTTATGAAGAGTTCATGGGCATAGCTGAAATGGAGGATGACAGCCTGCCATCATCCACTTCACAAGTTAAACAAATTAATCAGCATAAGCTGTGCCCTTCTGATCAGAGTCTGATTTGTGGTTCTGAAAAGGGTGGGGCTGAAAGGTTATCAGCATTTATTAATTACTTTGAGAGGGAGCCAGCACAGGAGCAGCAGATATTTAAGAGGGGATCTAGTCACACTATTAGAAGCGATGGAGAAGACAATGATGATACTTTTGATGAGGAGGAAGAAAAATTGATCCAACAAATTGTGGAGAGAAAGAGACGAGGTTCTTCTGTATTCCTAAATGCACAGAGAATGTTATACTTACTGGGTGACTGACCATTCTTTGGACAGGCTACAATTGGATGTTATTATTGGATGACTAACTATTATTTGAATAGGTTACAATTGGATGGATAGCTCAGAAGAGACTTTTATTGTTCATCTTCTATTCACGCCTCATTTCTTCTTCTTTTTTTTTTTTATTTGGAAAAAGTAATAGAAATTTTTCACTTTGGTTGACCTGACCCGCAGGGTTGTTATATATGTTCACAGCTTGTATTCTAATCAATTAATATTGGTAAGTAATCTTTTTTGAGCAACATTATGGTAAGTAATCTTTTTTGAGCAGCATTATAGAGATGCGACCACTAGATAATGGAGAGAGATGCCAGCCAGTTTGAGAAGAATCAATAAATATTAACTCCTCTAAACCTCTAGAGGATAAAAAAAGCAGCTGTAAACAGCCAACAATTATGATAGCTGAGGCCCAAGCCGATGGTATCACACACTACCATGGTTTTTAACGCTTGCCTTTGTGCATGCAGTACCCGCAGTGCATCTGTTACAAAATACAACCATCCATCCCCCTTGCATGTTTTCTTAAACTGCTCAACAAATCCGGAAACATGAATGTATACAAATCTGAACCTCCCGATGATTAACTGTAGTCTGGGATGGTCATAGCACCGTTAAGAACCTCCAGCATAAGACACAAATATGAGCTGGAGCCAGCATTTACCATATCCTGTTGAAACTAGAAACAAATTATACAGAAGAGGGGTAAAAACTAGATATATATCACTGCAACATAAGAGTAGATTGGCCATCTCAAGAAACACTAATCATCCCTGTTATTCACTGTTCACATTTCAGCAGCACTAACTGCAGCAAAGGCGAAAAAAAATAAAACAGATATAGTTATGGCCTTGACACCGAGTTTACAGAATGCCCTCTTATAACTTACACTCAAGATTTAATGACAGAAAATGCCAACAATCATCCCTCACGATATGTCAGTTGTCTGCATCCTTATCTGAAGGATGTGCACATGGTGGATCATGAGTCTCAGCCTCGCTTGTTGGCAAAGTCATCAGGTTCATCAATATCATCCTTCAAATTGTCATCCAGCAAGTCGTCCTCACTTCCATTCTCATGACCAGCATCAACATTGTCCACGTTGTTGCTGTATTGGTCGACATTGCTGCCATAGCCCGTAGCACCACTACCACCATAGGCACCACTGCCACCATAACCACCTGCAGCACCACCACCACTGACATAGTTGTCACTACCACCACCTCCAGCAACACCATAGCTCCCACCACCAGTGTTACCACCATAACCACCAGCATTTCCACCGTAGCCACCGCCACCTACACCACCATAACCACCTCCTCCACTGCTGTAGTTATCTCCACCGTAGTTACCACCATAGCCACCGGCACCACCACCATAGCCACCAGCACCGCCACCATATCCCCCTCCGGCACCATAGCCCCCACCTCCACCATAGCCTCCTCGACCACCATAGCCACCACCACCGCCACCATAGCCACCACGAAATCCTGTCCTGTCTGTGGCATAGTTGACTCTTATCATCCGGCCATGAAGATCCTAATACAACAAAAATGATGATCACAGTCATGTTAGAAGATTAAGCATTAGATTTTAGGTACAAAATGCATATTGGCCAAAATTGCAACATTTGTTCATGTAATAATGTAAGTCTGCCAATTGTCTTCCATCTTTGATCCAATCAAGGCAATGGATAACAGTGCATTCCTCAAATAGCCAAATGAGCTGCTAGATTTTAGATGCAACATGCATACCAAGCAAAATTACTGCTTACCACATAATCTCATGCAACAATACATGTTTGCTAACTGTTTTGCATTTTACATTCCAATTTAGAAAATTGATGACAATGCTTGGTAGGGAGAAAAATTCATTAAATGGTCAATATTTGGAAATATCCCACAGGTAACCACCATATACTCATTTACAGAGAGCATTTCCTTTTCCTTCTTGACTTTACCTTGCATGCAAGTCATCAATACATAGCACATTAGTTTCAAGCAGTAAAGCAAAATGGTCGCTGGTCACATGCTACACACATATAATTATCTCCAGGTGTAATGGATATGACAAGTTGAAGAGTTGGATTTTTCAGCAGTTACACAGAGTCTTAGTATAGCACGAAAGCATAATTGTTATACACATGTAATCTAACATGTTTGTGTCAATCTAAAACCAGCTGCTTCAGTATGGCAAGAGTCGCCAATATCCACCATGCGGAATGGTGCATGCCTTCTCAAATCCAGCTTGATTAAAAATTGTCTCTTCCCCAATGTAAACCCCACTAAGAGTAATCGAGTCAGGTGGCATATTCTTGTCACATAGCAACAACTACAAATTGAAAGTGCCAATTATTGGTTCATGATGGCAATAGGCAGAAACAAGACCAAGGACGACTTCCAATCATGGTTTTGAAATCCCAGCAGGACATCCCGGGGGATGCTAGGACAAGCTGCTGTCTCAAGTATCAAAATGGGACCATCCCACCATCATTCTAGCATCCTAATTAGGGCATCATTCTAGCATCCTAATTAGGGCATCTCAGAATATCCCTCATCCCAATATTTTCAATGGTCAGTTGATCGACATCAAATCTTCTAATGATCTGAGAACAACACTGATCCTGAAAAACTTTAATTTTTTCAACCACTTGTTTTGATTTTTCCACATTCATAAAGTTTTACCTCAACCATTTATCAACCTTGAAATACAACTTCTATGATTTCAGCCAAACTAGGCCAAAACCTTCAAAACAGAAATCATTTTAATTTAAGTATGAGCGGAACATGCCCCCAAAACAGAAGGTGCAGACTTTGTCACACAGGTCAGTTAGATAGTTGACTCCTAACAAGGAAATTGTTAAAAGAGGAATAACAGATAGCAGCGTCTTATCAAAGAGCTGCGATTTATCAAAGTGAACATGAACCAACATTTTAAAAAAGTTGGTATTGCTGAATTAAAGGGAATTATAGGTACACCTAAAACTAAATCAACTAAATTATCCAAATTCCCATTTGAAAGCACAATCAACATATCTCCAAGTTCCATATTATTGTTTGGTTTCTGATTCTTCCATTGTAAAACATATAAGCAATCATAAGTAGGAAATCCTTGTTATCAACCAGCTCAAAAACATATAATTACAATTTACAATATACATATACTAGAATGTACATGCAATACACATTATGTCAAAAAGAAAGAGCATGAAGCAAATCTTTTGCTGGAGACATTAGATAGGACTGGAGTATGCTCTCAAATATAAGAAAGAAGATATAAGATATAAGAAGATATAGTTGTCCTTAAAGAGTTTTTCTTTTTCTTTTTCTTTTTTTTTTTTTTCCATAGTACGTTATAATCCTCGACCTTCTCTCATACATCCTATTTAAGGCTACAATTAAATCACATCCATATCTAATGATATGATAATATCTTGTACCACTTAACACATTATGCTAGAACAATAATAAATATCAACCAAAAGCTTGGATTTACTGAATAATTCAGACCTTACCACGTCCAAGATCTCCCATGTAGGCACTTAACACTTCACTGATTTTTACACCAAAAAAAAAAAAGAAAACTAATTATTCAGCATGTGCAGCCTTCTAGTTCACTTTACATGAATATCGGAGAGAAATGAAACTTAACTAATTGAGAATATGAATATACTTTTACTAGCAACGAAGCTTCCTTGCAGGTTATTTTATGTAACTATGAAAAAGCCCTTCCAGCATTGAACCCTAGTCATATTTCTCCAAGTTCCAATTAATATGCAAGAAGTTATCAAATACAAGTACCTTTCCATCCATTCCAGTAATGGCAGCAGAGGCCTCCTCACTAGATGTAAAGGTTATAAAACCGAATCCTCTGGACCTACCAGTCTCTCGGTCAAGGATAACTCTAGCTGCAAAAAGCAACATCACAGTTAGTTCATTAGCATGACAAGAAAATTGATAACAAATAACAGATAAGTAACACATGCCTTCCACAACTTCACCATAGCTGGTGAATGCTTCTCTTAGACTCTGATCATCTGTGCCATATGAGAGTCCTGGATGGGGGACGTAGAAAAATATTAACAATTGGATACATGAAATAGATGAATAATGAAGAATGGACAAAAGTTCATGACAAACCTCCAACAAAGAGTTTTGAGGATGACATGAATCGTATTGCTTGGTATACTGATGGATTGGAAGTTATAGCTTTCTTAAAGAGATTACCAATTTTATTGGTCAAAGCCATTGTTCAGAATCTGAAGTAAAAGGAACTGTCAGGAGAGCACAAAGAAATAAATAATTGAATGTAAACCTTTAGCATTGTCTTCTGCAATAAACCAAGTTCTTTGCTATACTACTTTGCCACTCAATTAAAATAATCATGCCAAAACTAATAAGGTTCTGTCTTTTAAAAAGTTATCAGAGCCTAACCATGGAACGGATAGGTTGAACAGACTTCACTACAAAACAGAGGAATAGGACTAGCAAAATATGCACATTTAAGCATACCATAGGAAGATGAGACATCAAACGAAACAAGAAAAAAAAAAAAAAAAAAAAGGCAATAATGCAGAACAACCCAAAAAAGCGTTCTTGAATTGATTGAACAAGCCAACATACGCCTGATCATCATAGTTTTACAAACCACCCAATGCAGTATGAATTGGTAATTATCACATTTTACTGCAATCCAACGTCATTGCCAGATGTTACTGAACAACTTTTTGTATACGTGGAACACTGAATCTGCAGCTATAAAAGCCAAGAGTTCAAAATCATATCTCATTAGCCAGCTCACATGCATAGCAAGTAATACTAAAAAACTGAAAAAATTCAAGAAATTCAGAAGCAACTAAGCTAACCAGCCACATATAAGTAGATAAATATAGAATGAAAGATGATGAAAGATGGATTGCTTACAAATAGTACTTATAACAATGTAAGGCCCTGCCTTCCCTGCTTTATAACAACGTAAAAACTATCCATTCTTTCATTAAACTATTCAAGATTCTTCCCAGAAAAAATAACTATCATCTACAATGCAACTTTGACTCTCCAGCCACATGCGATCGATATAAAACTCCCAATATCAAATAGGAAAAAGAAAAAAATGTAAGTATTCACAGGCAAATAGTGTTTATTGCAATAGAAGATCTGTGCCCTACTCATTCCAATAAAACAAATGAAGGGAACTAAAAGCAGCATCATTTAACCAAGAATAAAGAGTATTCCGCACGACAGAATCCTCGGTCATCAAATCATAGCGCAGCAAGAACATCCCAAACCAAAACTCTCCTTTCAGGAGCGTTAGCAAAAAGCAGTAGATTAACCGACACAGACCTTGAATCGATTAACACGCACAGAATCAAAGATCCCAATAACAGCCGATTACACAAAAATTTCAAAAATACAAAATAAAACCTAGCAATACCACAAAAAAGAAAAAGAAAATCGATCACCAGAGGAGTGTTTCAAGAACGAATATACAACGTAATCTTCCAAAGATTCAATAAGAAAGAAACAAATTATAACAGAAGAAGAGGCGAATCGATCGATCGGATGATAAACCCTAGATAAAAGAGATCGCTTTCGAGGGGAAAAGAAAACTAGGGCTAGGGTTTGGAGCAATACCTAAGCGGATGTCTCCTCCGAGTGCTTCCGCCCTTTCGACTCTACTTAAAAACCCTACGTCGGGGTTTGGTCACGGGGTTTTGGGAGCAACGAGCTTGGGGTTTCGATTAGGGTCTCGACGGAATCCAGCCGCCCGTCTTCGATAAATGGTTTGTGGCCGTTCGATAGAAAACATCGGAGCCGTCGATTTTCCCCCTTCAGCAGATATTTTTCTTTTGTTTCTTGCACCTGAGGAACACAAATCATTAGCCTGTTCCTATAATTGAAGCACCGAGATGCAATGTACCTGCTATTAAGGCCGGTGGATAAATCCTGGTCGTCAAATTATTTTTGATGAGTTCCATTAGAGTTTGAAATAATAATAATAATAACAACAACCAATCCTCCTAACTTATATTAAAATAAATTAAATATAAAAAAAAAAGTTAAGCTATTCTTTTATACTTAATTTGGAGTAAACTTATAAACTATTTTATCTATTAAGGTGAGACAATCCATTCTAAAATAAAGCAAATTAAGAGTAAAATAATCTATTTACATTACATCAACTTATAAAATTTTTATAATATTTTATAATCATAAAAAATTTTCTTGTGATATTTCATATTTTTTGAAATATTTTCTATAATATTTTTTTTTTTTAGGTCCTATAAATATATCCAACCTCTGTATAGACTTATCATTTTCAGCGGTAAGTATTAAGAAAATATATCTTGAAATTCAAATTTGAAATACAATAGAAATGATAGCATAGTTGATGTATAGCCTATGTATATCCAATGATTGAGAATGAGATATTAAATATAGATACAGTTGAAAACTTTGGTCTACTTGATTTGAATTTAAATTATAGAGTTTTTTTATAAAAGTTAAATTGCATAATTTAAAATTTAAATTTATCGTAAGATAAAAATAGTAGCGCAACTAATGTACTACCTGTAATCATATTTGTATATTCTACGATTGAGGTGGGATGTTGGGCATCGATCAAGTCTACTGTCATTAGGGATGACAAAGGGTTAGGATGAAATCAAGAGAATCTAATCTTCATCTCCAACCTCATCCTATCCCTATAAATAGAGTTTTTTTCTTTTATCCCCATACCTCATGCTTAATGATATAAATGAATTTTCAATTCAAAATTATGAATTTAATAATATAGCTGAAAAACAATTCTCACCAAGCATATGAATAAATTTAACATTTATCTCTTAAATTTATATTTATCAATAAAATAATTAAAATTTTAAACTAAACTGGAACTAAATATCATCCAAATATATAAGGGCAACATAGTATTTAAGTACGAGACCAATAGGATGAGGATGAATGGTGCGGGATGGGATTATGCTTATTCCCATCCCCATCTTATCCTTCCTAGTGAAAGTAAAAATAGTCTCTATCCCTATTCCCATCTCTATAAAAGTCAAGTAATTTTCACTCCAATTAAGATAGGGCGACATGGGTCCTTGGATTAAAATTGCCATCCCTAACTATTATGCCCTTTCAAGCTCAATGAACGGGTCTGAATGTTGAGCTTAACTTGTGAATAGCATAGGCAATGATGATATAAACCCTTAGTGAAGATGTCAGCCACTTAATCAATAATGAAAATAATTAATAATTTAATGTTTAATTCTTTGTGAGCCACTTTTTTCATAAATGATGTGATAATCAAAATTAATATGCTTAATAGGAGTAAGAAAAATTGTATTGAATGTGATGATAGAAAATCATCAATAATAATAAGATGATGTTTATAATTTGAAATCAAAGCAGCACTACCAAGGCCCTGCACCGTAACATATTAATTCCAAAGATTTAGATGATGAAGAACTAAAAAAAAAGGAATTTTTTTAACTTCTTTCGAGTCGGCAAGACAAACAAATACTCTTAAAAAACTTTATTAAGAAACTTTAGACAAGATTAAATCTTGTAAATGTGGTGCCCTAGTTGATAGTGTCATATCTCATCAGAAACTGAATGCTTGATAAATGATGTGAAATATATCTCTTTATTTGATGGTTGGATTGAACAAAAAGTATAGACTACATTCTTAAGAGTGGGTAAAAAAAATAGAATCCATTCTCAAACGATCCGCAATAGAGCATCCACTCTGTAGGTTTGTCCTATATCATAAAGCTTAGCAACAAATGCAAAAATAAAATTATTATCATGAGCAAAATTTTTGAACTGAAAGTAAATCAACTGACGCATTTAGATAATAAAGAAAATGATTAGGATGAAGTGGTAAGATGAAAAAAAAAATCCAATGTATTTGATCATCAAACCTTCACCATTTCTAATTTACGCATTATCTAAGCCATAATATGGAGAATTGATGGTCAGATTTCCAAGATCAGCAATAATGCAATAATATGATGAGTTACTTTGGTATATAAATATCATGTAGAATTATTTGTGGGTTATGGTATAACTATCGTTATAGCTAAATGTTGAAGAAAAAGTCAACCTTAGAAGGCTAAATTAAGACAATGATAATAATCTAAAGCTACATGGACAATTTTCTTGTATATTTGATAAGCAGGATGCATACTATTTTATTGGGCTAGTGCTTCATAATTGTTACTATGATTATTATGCATTTCGTAATGCTGTTAAGTTCAACTTTGAGTGTCAAATACATATTATTATTGTTGATAGTTATTAGAATATTATTATTATTGATTGTTGGATAGATAACTACCATTATTCCGTCTATTAAACCTATCCTATCAAAACTTGGCTCTTTTGTCAAATCTTTTACAATGATTGGTGCATATTTTGTCCTTACTCTAATTACGGTTTGAGATACTCTAATTAGGAGCAAGAATGCTTCCTTTAAAGTTGGAAGAAAAAGAGAGCTCTATATAACTACTAGAATCAAGTTTAATAGAAATTAGATTAACAATGTTAGTGATCATCAAATGAAGATTTTAATATAGCATCCGAAGATGATGATCTTGCCATGGTATTCGATTGTTTGATTCTAGGTATAAGTGGTGACTTTGATACCAACATAGAAAAGAAATTCTAGAAATAATAATTTAGAATAAGAGATTTTGAGGATAGTAGCATCTTATTATATTGTAACATACTGTATTTATATGCATATGATTACATAAAGATACAAGTGAGTGTAGACCCGATTGATTTGAGTCTGAGTATAGAGTTTGGAATTCAAATTTGAATTACAAAAGAAATGGATGGCATGTTTGGTGTATGTTTTCATACCTCATGATTGAGGATGGGATATGAGGCATGGACATAAATGAAAACTTCGATCAGGGTTAAATTAGAGTTTGAAATTCAAAATTAAAATAAAACAGCAATTGCAGCATGGCAAATATATCATCTATAATCATACTTGTATATCTCATGATTGAGGCTTTGTTGCTGAGCTTGGATCAAGTTTAATATCATAAACACCCCCTATATAAGCTTCCAATATTGAATTTCTATATAAACTTCTTTGTATATACATTGTGATATAGAGATTGAAATACTCATCACTTTTCTCCAATTGCCTTCTCTTCTCTTTTGTTATCATCATCCTCCAATGATTTTTATTCGGCAACTAGTAGATCTGTGGTGACTCTCTTTGTTTATAGAGATGGTAGACCATTAGTCTTTTGAGTTCAAGTCAGTTCTGATGTGTTGTTTGTTTGCTTGGGCGTTCCCTCTTTTATGACCATATTTTAACTCAGAATTGGAGAGACCTCGGTAGAGCCAAGAAAAGAAACCTGGTCCTTGAATGTGTTAGGACTTCAAGGTTGTTTGTTTTCAGAGACAAAGCTAGATGAAGTTACTGTGAAAAAGGTGAAGGCCTTTTATGCCAGAAATTTTGATACTTGGTGGTGCTCTCTGAATGTAATTGAGCCAGTTGGGGAAACTACAACATGTTGGGATTCTGCTTTCTTGACAGGAATCTCTTGTTTGTGGGCGATCACTCACTTTCCGTAGTGTTCATTAATCTCTCTTTTAATTTTTCCTGTGATGTTAACCTATACATATGGACCAGTAGATTATAGATTGGAAGACTCCCTCTAGACTGAATGATGTTAGATATCAGTAGAGTGGAGCTTAGATTCTTGCCAGGAACTTTAATGTGGTGAGCTCATCCAGTGGAATAAAAGGGGCAGAAAGGAGTAGCTCTGCAAAGAAATCCTTTAATGAGTTCATTTTCAAAAATAATTTGGCCAATCTCCTAGCTAAACTGGATGGTTTTCTTATCTCTCTCAAATGGTTTGATCTCTGTCCCAATGCATTAGTTGAGCCTTTAATTGACATCCCTTCTTATCATAGTCCTCTACAGTTGGATGTCAAAATGTCATTTCCCTGCAACAAAGCCTTCAGATTTGAAAATTGCTGGCTCTGACAACCTGGACTTCGAAAGAGTGGTTGCTGCTATTTTGGTGCCAGCTTCTTCCCTCTCAGACCCAGCAGCAGCAAATCTAGCCAACAAGTTTAGACATCTTTGGAAGGCCACAAAATTCTGGAATAAAAACAAGGTGGGGAACATTCTAGAAAAGAAAAGACAACTTGTGGATGGAATTGAGGAACTTAAAATACAAGAATCTTCTAACCTTAATGCAGATCAAAGAATGAAGAGATGTCAGCTAACTACAAAGCTAGAGAACTGTCTCCTTTTGGAGGAAATTCTGTGGAAGCAGGGGGCTAGAGTATCCTGGCTAAAGGATGATAACAAAAACATAAAATTTTTTCCACTCTCATGCCTTTATTAGAAGAAAGAATTTTATTTCTTCTCTAGAGACTGTGAATAGTGATCCTTTTTCTCGTTGGCATTTGGAAGAAGCATTCACCAATTTCTATAAGGAGCTGAAGTGGTACCTCAGTCAAATCACAGAATGATGCTAGTTGAAATAGATTTATCCAGAGCACTCACTCTATCTCACTAGATTTCTTGGCAGAGAGATTCTTAGAAATTAAGGAAGCAATGTTTCAGTTGGCAATGGATAAAGCACCAGCCCCTGATGTTTTCAACCTTAGATTCTTTCAGAAATGCTGGCCGACAGTCAAAGATGGCTTGCTCCTTTCTTTCAAGGAATGCAAAAGGGAAACACAAACCTCTCATGTCTAAATTATAGCTGCATTATTCTCATCCCTAATAAAGATGGAGAGTTCTGCAGTTTCTGATTATAGATCCATGAGCCTGTTTAACAGTAGAGTTAAAATTTTCTCAAATACTTGAATAGATTGCATGAGGTGATAGACTGATAGATGAGCTAGTTGATGCGGACTCATTAAGGTTAGAAATCTCTGAAAGTTTTTGCAGTTGCATCAGAATTGGTATCCTACGGTAAGAAAGAATAGATGGAAAGGGTTTATTCCCAGTGGTCTCCATCCTGCAACATCTTAGGATTGGTTGTCAAGGTTATGGTGAAAACTCTCCCAAACACCTTGATTACCTTCAAGTGGTGGTCTCCATCCTGCATGATGTTCAACTGGTACTGTAGGAGTGCTGGAAGAAAGTCTTAACCAACAGCCCAAGCATGAGTTTAGCCCAAGATTGAACCCTCCGGTCTGACGACTGACCCTGTTCAAGTTAAGCTTTTGGACCAAGCTGATTCTGAAGCAGGCCACAGTTCACACTCTGTATGTTGTCTAGGCAATCCTAAGGCCAAATGCAGTCAATGTTTTCAATGTTTGACAGTCAGATGTCTTATATTTTATATGTTGCCAAGTCAATCATAAGCCCCAATCTGGTCAATGCCTTCAACATTCAGCATTCAGAAATTCTACTCTTCTTCTTCTTCTTCTTCTTCTTCTTCTACTTTGTTCCAGAAGGTCAAGCATCTTGAAGCACCCTCCATGGTGTAGTCAACCAACATCATGTTCAATGGTAAGGGCGTTCACTCCTCCTTTGCTGGATTCTTCCTGCATTTGATCTTCTTATTCTTTCAATCTCCATTCCCATTCACATAGATTGGTCTATTGGCAGTCATATTCAATGGTAAAAGCATGCTGTAAAGGCGTTCACTCCTCCTTTGCTGGATTTTTCCTGCATTTGATCTGCTTATTCTTTCAATCTCCATTCCCATTCGCATAGATTAGTCTATCGGCAGTCATATTCAATGGTAAAAGCATGCTTGGTCAAGCAAAACTACTCAATGGATGGCGACTGGATGGTGACTGGATGGTAACCTGTAGCTTGGTACAAGATCTACGAATTCATATGCGGCTCCAATGAAAAAAAAGAAAAAAAACTGAATTTTCGTTGTTTATAATTTTGTTATTTCTTTCCTCTTAACTCGTTGCAAAATTTTGCCTTATTGCACCTGTTGGTCCACGTTTTGCCAAATACAAGTATCTAAAATTTTTTAGGCTAATATAGACAGAAAATCTAAAGGCAGCCTATGAACAAAGCGAGGTGTGCCTTGTACAGTCACATAGCCCATAAATTTAACATTTCCTGATAAAAACTTCGGAGCATTAATTGTTTCAGCTGACTAAAAAGTTTGAAATATCAAAGGAGGAAGTTGAGGATAGCCGCATAAAGAAGAGGGCGAGAGGAAAATTCCTTTATATTAGTCATGGTCATGCATTTAAAAGAATAATGCTTTCATAATCAAGACTGATGTTACATGGACCAAACCGATTTCCTGGATATTTAAAGGCAGCTAAGTATAGAGAACTTTGTTAGAGTGAATGGAGACATAATAAATGGCAAGCCAGGAAGAGATGGATAGCTTGCTTGAAGAATATCAGGATCAACTCTGCTAAAACTTCCCATTGGCATCAGAAAACCAGGATTACTTTTATCAATCTGCATGATTTTTGCAGTCTCAGGGTTCAGGTTGAGATGGTATAAGCTTAATGGCATGAGGTTCTAGTTCAATAGAGCCACAGGGCAAATAAGAGTAGAGTTGTCCATAAATCTGGAACTAAAGTGCTGAGAAAGAATGCTACGTTAAGTGCCCTGAACAGAAATGCATGAGGGAGCACTGAGGAAAGCATATCCTCTCATCTATCCACATTATACAAAATCAAATTGATACAAACACGAGATTCTGTCTTCCTACAAGAGATGCAAATGTCCCAATAAAATAGTCGATCTTCTTTCAAACATTCAAGACAATTAAAAAACTATGCCAGCCCCCCTAAAAAGGAAAGAAAATAAAAAAGAGAGACAGGTGATAAACTGAGTTAAGATGCAAATGACGGTAACCAAACACAGAGGAAGATGAGCCCATGGTATATTTCACCGTATTCTTGCCTTGGGTTAGTTCATAAACATCAGAAATTAGCTTCTTCACATGTATTGATACATTCTCCACCAAACACTCCAAGAAAAACTCCATAAAAACAAGACTAAAACTATTCCTTTTTTTTCTGATAGACAAAAACTAATTAAACAAGATAATAGCCTATTAACCTCTCAAGGCTCCTGAGCAGCAACATTCACTAAATCAAGCTTCGAATCTTGTTGCAAACTTGTCACACATCAACAAGCTAGGATCCAGATTCCTAGTTTGTTTTACCAAGAAAATTTGCAAAGGACCCACAACAAAGCAGATGATCCTGCTGCCAAGTTCAGCTTTACAAAGTTGCAAACACACTAGGATTAAAAATATCAAACAGATCTATAGTGAACTGGGAGCTTTTAATTGAGTTCTAATTCACAGTGATACATGATATAGTCCTAGGAGGGGGAAAAACTAACTACTCAAAGTGCATATTTTGATATGCACTATAGCCAAGATCCAGAAACTTCACAAAAATAGTTTACGCATAATGATGTATACCCACTGAGTATCATAGAATGATAGAAAAAACAGCTGTGCTGGTTGTCAGACATGAATAGCACATGAAAGTTTTGTAACAGAAAATAGAAAAAACAACCCGAAAAACATGTTGGCTTTGGTTTCACCTCCTATGAGGGTAATGCAAAACCTTTGGTGACCCCTCAAAGAGATCCAGCAGGTAGCTCGCCAGATCATCTGGGCAGTATTTGATGTACTTCTCCCGGTGTCTCACACCATCTAGGCAACTACCGTACCTACCCATGAAAGTCCGATATGCTTGTAGTGCTTTGACCGATATCGAGATTCTCAGATCTTCTCGGAGATCAACATCTGGAATTATCCATGCTGTCTGGACCCTGTATAACTCTTCAAAGGCAAGGTTGAAATTTTGGAATCTCTCCTTTACAATTGTCTTTGAAGGAGTGCTAGAACATGGGTTACAAATTCCGTCGTCCTTCAAGAATGAGAGGACTGAACTCCATGAAGCCCTCTCATAGCTTATAGCATGATGACGGAACTTCCTGTTGTGTGCACGGATCCAGTCATTTCCAAGAAACATTTGTAGCTCAGAGTCCTTGACCTTGCGCACCATGTAGCAAACATTATTCATTTTAAAGAAACATTGCAAGGAATCCTCACTGTACAACATTGATTTAGTATTGAGGTTTGATTCAAGAATTGAGGTCACGTCCTTGAGGTAATTACCCATTGGTAAGGAATTGAGAGAACAGCTCCTCCCACCATCATCTTCTGATGGTGAGCATTGCTCATTATCTTGATCTTCAAGAAGTGTATTGAGGATCTCACTATAATCAGTGAGGACCTTTATGTAATTCATGACATACTTTGTAAGAGGATGAATTCCACCTCCAACCAGTGGAATGGTTGATGTGTTAGTTCGAATTGCATTCTTGAACTCATTTAAGGTACCCTTCAAATGTTCACCCAATCTCAACAGCACCTCTTGATATTCTGATAAGATGCAAGCACCACACTCTTCAGGAAACAAAGATCTTATGTCCATGTTGAGATCTGCCAAACCTTCATACATATCGAGTATGCGGAACAGCCTTTCTGGCTGCACAGATCCAATTGCTACAGCTTCACCAAAATTGAGGAGTTGCAGAATTGAGCTCTTTGAGGTCTCAACAAAACAAGAGTCCCTTGCAGACTGTGATAGGTCGCCGAAAATAAGGTCACACAGGTGCCTTTCACTGACAAGATAGACCCGAATGAAAACTTTTATCACACGGTTCCACCTCTTGATCTTGCAATTCAATGTAGTCCAATCCATCCTCAGAACATCTTCAATACTCAATTTTTCCATGCGGAGAACCAATAAGCAGTCATCTAGTGCATCTTTTCTAAGACTGATATAAGCCTGACAGCATTCCTTGTCATATTTGGCTGAGAACATCATTTCAGCTATGCGTTTAAGATCAAAGATAGCACAAGAGTGAACCAGATCAATTACAAACTCTTCTGAGCCCCTACTACTATCACCCCGAAGTCTACCCTCAACTGGCTCCTCATCAAAGGAGCTAAATGAATAATCATCTACAGAATCCTCTTCAGTCGAACGAAAAGACATGCGATCAGGCTCCACAGGTTGCTGGTATTGAATGAGAAGGTGAATAAACTCCTCTTCGAGCCTTGCCATTGCCATCTGTAGAATACTATATGCACGGCTCAAGAATACATCATGCTCCCTGTCTTTGATGTCTAAATGCAAGCTTCCCAATTTTTCAGTGAGCTGTAGGACTTCATCCACTGCCTTTAAGTACTCAGAAGCTTCCTCTGGATCACGATCCCAAATCATGGACTGGTCTGAATCCCAACTCAGTATTTTCTCCTCCAAGAACCCAAGCCGCTCTTCTATGTCACTTTCTCCTCTTTCTTCTGCAAAGTCCACGTTTGAGTAACCCATATCAAGACAAGTAATAAATTGAATCATTTTATTAGTATGATATAGAGTTCCTTATAAGGACTTTACTATTACCTGTGCTCATCACTGGATCATCTCCAGCAACAGCTATCTTAGGACTATACTCTGCCATAACCCAGCACAAATATCACCCTAGCTGACAGGTATGAAAGGACCCCAACTGAGACTATAATTTGCTCTTATATCCTGATTCCTGATCCAATACGCACCAGCCTATCTCAGATGCACCCTACCCTTTTTCTCAATGTCCCCTCGCGATCACAAAAGAGGACTCTTGCGGACAAACTGTATACGATTACGAGCAAAGAAAATGCATCAGTATGGCATCAAATGTGAAACTGTGAAAGAGGAACAAGTGCATCATGTTTCAGGACTAAATTTGAAGGGTATATAAAATCATATTATAGTGCAAGACGAAAGTTATCTTATAGATGGTTTGAGTGCGAGTCAGCAATACAGAAACAAGTTCTAAAACTATGAATGAAATGGTGACACTGAAATAACTGCCATTGCTATCCTAAAAAAAGATGATGGGCACAAATGATAAAGAACAGGATGCACCAATCATGAGACTCGAACCATTTTCTCAAGAATCTTCCTTTCCCAAGTATCAGGTCTCGAATGAATGGCCAGAAAAGGTGGGGAAAAAAAAAAAAAAAGCAAAAAACCACTACTACGGTATTCCAGAATTCAAGCAAGTAGAGAGGGCAAAAAGAAGTACTGACTTCTGCTCATCCCACGTATTAAATTGATCTCAAGAGAAGTTGGCAGAACAGACCCTCAAGCTCCTGCACACAACTGAAAACAATTCAATGAAAAAGCTCACAAGATCAGATATTAAGCAAAGAATAGTATCCCTAAAAGTGGAGCAAACAAGATTGCCATATAAAAACTTGGTTATGAGAAATCAACTATATAAAGAAGGTGATACAGAGCATGAATACTCCACCTGAAGCAACAAGAAAGCTCTTATATGAGCCAGCATAAAAATTAACAGTCAATTTTCAAGATTTTCAAACCAGGCCAAACGGCATCCATAGCTTACAAATACAAATTCAAGCAATCAATATTTCTCAGAAAAAAAGAAACAAAAAAAAAAGAAGAGATTTTTAAAGTCCCGTTTCAGTTTAATTTTCGAAATCCAATTACTCTTTGTTCATTCCAACCAAAGTAATCAAAAAAACAAAGACTGGTAGAGCGGGGAATCAAAATCCCTGGAAATAATTAAACTCAGATAACTAAAACAAACTCACAAAATCAGATTATGAGCCCAAAAAAAAAAAAAAAAAAAAAATCCAGTAGTCCAACGCGGAAAAAAAAAACACGAAGCAGAAAGTTAATCACTGAAGGGAAAAAAAAAAAAAGAAAGAAAGCATAAATTTCACCAAACAAAAAGAAAGAATAATCTAACCAAGAAAAGCAGCAGTCGAAGCAATTTAGGTAAAATCAAACTCTTTTAAAAGCTCTGGAGATTTGCGAACCGAGATCCATCCAAAGCCGACCACGAAAAAGAATTATAAAGAAATTAAGCAACGGAAATCTATGGTTAAAGAACGATAAAGAAAAGGGTGACCTTTAGCTTCTTCTCCCTCGGTTTCCACGCGATTTCCCTCCAGCTTTCCCTCCTTCTCCCTCGCTCGCTTTCAAGCCGTTTAATGCTCCCCGACTTTGGCCGCTCGTTAACAAATCGGTCCCATCGTACCCAAAATTACGAAATTGCCAACGCGCTAGCTGCCTGTAGTTGGGACATTTATCACGGACGTACGTTGGAGCAAATCAGGACCGTTCGATCGATGTGACCCGCGAGGGTAATTAATGATTTGGAGGGTTGGGTTCACTGAATCTGGATCAAGTGGTGGAACACCAGCGCGCTTCTAGGGTTTGATCATCATCGAACGTCTAGGAATCTACGGTGCCGTTGGAGAGTATTTTGGTCATTTTGGAATGGTGAGCGTTGGACGTTGAAAGGTCACGGCTGGATGCCCGCGTTGACCTTTATCTTTCTTAATTTTATAGTGTGCAAAATATCTCTCTGACCCCAAAATAAAATATTAAGTCTGGTCTAAATCTTGTCTGTGGTCTGGTCTAATCTTATATTTATATATTCTAATCTAATGTCATAATATGAATGATGTTCAGCTGATGTTGCCAGGCAAAGGTACAGCATTTACAACCTCTCATTGCTCCATTAAAAAATTCTGCCAGCAGTCAGTCTGTCCCTTTATGCAAAGTCTCAAAATTATGCCTTAGATTGTAGTCATAAAACTAAAGCTTAGCGCATGAGATGTTGATGATTTATTTTCTAGCAAATTCAATAGTTATTTAAATAAAATTTATATTTATTTTACATGTATATCATTATTTTTCTTAAAAATAATATATTCTCTTAAGCTTTATTAAAAAAATAATCATAAATATATATTATTTTTTAAGTGAAATAATAATACATATATCGCTTGTTAGATTGCAGCCTATAAAACTATAATTTTACTTTATATTGTAGTTTAAAAAAGTAAATCTTGCACGTAAGATATTAATGATGATGAGCTTATTTGGACAACCGTTGGAAAAAGTCAACAGCAATTATTGGCCATGAGCTATCTGAGATAGATCTTTTCTAAGCTGCTCCAAACAAAACTTATATCTGTTCTACTGCATGCATAATATCATTCCACTTCAAAAGTAATACATTCTTTCAGACTTTATTGAAAAAATGATGGTAAACACATGTGTCGTTTTCTTAGTGCAATGATGGTATATGTCACTTGTTAAGCGAACAAATGTATAGCAAATATCCACCTAACTGCACCTAAATTGCATCCAAAAAAGGCAAATGTACTGCATGTCTTGTTGGAAAGGGTAGTTTGAAGGAGACTAATGGATAAAGGGCACTCGGAAATCTGCTACCAAAAAAAAAAAAAAAAAAAGCACATGACAGTCAGTTGCATGACTTAGAATATGGTGCTGATGTTATCTTAAAAATCTAACATTAGATCACTTATTTACACTGATGTTGAGGTCCTGTAACAGGACCATAGAGAGGAGGATCAAGAAACTTCTCTATGGCTACCATGCTTCCTGAGAAATTTTGCACCGGCCTACGTACTATTGAAACTACGATCTTGCCTTTATTCTGATTTGCTTCCACAACAGTTTGCTTTCTATGATACATTATTACCAACTCATGCGCAATCTCCCTTCTTTTAAGGCTAAAATATATTTTGTATCCCCAACTTAAAATTTTGATCCTCAAACTTTTAGTTACGTGGTTCTTCATATTTTTAGAATATTATATTTTTTGTATTATGTTACGTAGTGAAGGAGAGCAGGGTATTTAGATATAAATGCAAAAGATAATTTTTTTTGTTTCAAAATCATCGAACAAAGAGAGGCTACCAAAGTCTCCTTAGTAACTAAATCGAGAATTAAATACAGCATTTCAAGAATTAAATCGTAACAATCGAAAGTTTGAGGATCAAAAAGTATTTTAAATAAATATTTAAAGATTAAAATTATATTTTTACCTTCTTTAAATCTCACCATAACAGCAAACTTCACGGGCAACCCATGATGCCCTTTGTTTCTTTGATCATATCACCACAGCCTTAGAACATTGACCTGGTCTCAACATCACAAGCCAATCGCATGAATTTCAGAGGAAAAAAAAATAGCATTTCATGCACATATCTATAATTAATATATAGTTACGATAGAATATGGGAGATAATCAAAATACTTAGTCGAATTGATCTTTGTTCTTGATTTTAATGTATAAAGAAACTGGTATAAATACTAAAATAAAGGTTAAAATATACATTTGATCCTTAAACTTTTAGTTGTTATAATTTGATTATTTATATTTTAAAAATATTATATTTCTAAATAATTCATTCTACGAGTCAATTTAAATTGATAGAATAGCTAGTATGTCGCCTTATCAATTAGTCCCTAATTTTTGCATCAGAATGATGCATCATCTATTCCTTCAATTTTAACCGATCTTTTGTAACGGAATGTCAGGGATGTAATATTTTTAAAACCCAAGAAATTAAATCGAAATAATTAAAAATTTGAAGATCAAAATAAATTTCGAGCAAAAGTTTTAAGGCCAAAAAGTATATTTTCATTTAAAATAAATTTTACCTTATATATTGTGCTAATTCTAAAATTGAACTTTGTATTTAGAAATTACAAGATTGTTTTAGAAGTGCTTATCTTTCATAGCTTTATTAGATCATTGGACTAACCACATGCCTTACTTGAAAGAAGCATTTGGTGACCATTTCGGATTATTGGTGATCCTAATCCTGAAATAGTCTTAATTCTTGGTGATCAAAAATTACAGTGCTGAGTATGGTACATCGCAAATTTAACATCACCATATTTGATATATCATGAAAATCAAATATTATTAATCATAAAATATCAAAATTACATCTATTATATTTATGTTATATCATCATAGCATATATAATATAATATAAAATAATAATATTATTATTATATATTTATTATAAATAATAAATATTTTGATTTATATATTTTATTTCAATATTATCAATAAAGATATAACCTTCGTTTCACTGTCACAATGGGATCACTTGTTGAAAGATAATCAATGAGGTGATGGTAATCTTGGATCATCCTCATTAGAAATCCCATCGTATCTCGAGTCACCCCATGCTAGACGTTTTGAAAGGCGTCCAATTATTTTGGTCAGAGTGCAATGTTCATGTACACATACATGCCCATCCATCATTGTCATACTTACGTATCGTCCACGGCATATGTACCCGTGGCAGGACGGCATTGATGTGGGATGGAAGGGTAATTGCCGGATTGGATGAGCCCAAGATGGAAGGCCTAGTGGTCACCAGTTGTAACCCATGAAAGAACCCCCCCGCATGTTATCCACCATGAAATGTTATTCCCATTGGCCATGCTGTCCATGGTACATGTCACAAGGCGAAATTGGAAGAAGGCTTTATGTAGGATACTTTTTCTAATTATTATTAATTTTTTTTTAAAATTAAACTTCAATTCCATCCTTATAAAAACTTTTTATACCATGCCTTATGCTCTTAAATTTTTCTTTATTTACAGTACCCATAATCACCAGCACCGCAGAAAAAATCTTTTTAAAAAAAATTTAACAAAGAACTTCTTCCATACGGAGAAAAGAATATATATGAAGGTCTTAATACAAGGGCATTGAGACATGACTGACATATTGAGTTGGCACCTTGTTCACGTTGAAGGGCACTAATGAACCATTTCTAGCCAGTAAGTTTCTCGCCAACAAGTCAATAAGTTTTCAGCCAAGAGATTGTACACCATATTTCTTACACGTGATTGCTCAGTTGATTTATGTGGCAATAAAAAATTATTGCATATGATGGTTGTTTTGAATCTTGAGGTTTCAAATGTCGATGAATCGATCGTCGCACCCTAGATATGGAAATTATACTTGAAATTACATCTATAATGCATCAAAATATCGGGGTTGTGACCTAGCTAAAATTCATTAAATCTTGTCCTTCTTTTCTTGTTCGAGGATAAGATAAGGCAGCACATTATTTCCTTCCTTATTTCATACATTAGGGGTATTTATTGGACTATAAAAAGTTACCAATGCACTCAATAATTCCCAATTAGGGCTGCAAAAAATTTGGAGCATTTGTCATTTTAATTTCTTTTTTTTACCTTAACCTTATATATCTTATTTTTATGTTTTTTGGTATATAATTATTAGCATCAAACAATGCATTGACCCAAATAAGGGATTTGATTAATGGTTCAATGATGCAACCATTGAGCCAATAGTTTAACTGCATGAATAATTAAAATTAAAAATTTAAGATCTATAATGATCGATAAAAATAATATTTTATAAAAATTAATTAATTTTGTAGCTTTAAAATGCAGACTTTCAAATTAAATTATTTAAATTGTAATATAATACAATATCTATACTAATACTTTGAAAATAATCTCAATTTTTTTTTAAAAAATAACGCTCGAAATCTTCAAAACCCCTTAGAAAAAGGGAAAGACAGGAGAGAGGATCAAGATCGGTGACAAAGAAGGGGGCAAAGTTCTTAAAAGAACAATATGGATACTTAAATTACATTAGTTCAAAAAGTAATTTTAAAAATCATGAAAAATATAGTTTCATTTTATCAACTCAACCTAGGTCATCGATTTATTATTTTTTTTAAAAACTAATTAATTCATTTAATTTTTTTATTGGATCAATTATAGTACTAATCTAATTAAAGAATCGAATCGGTCAGATATTTGATTACAGGTTCATCGAGCAGACTAGCCAATCCAATTCAAGTGTGTTAATTATGATTTTATATTTTAATTTCTAATAAAATTTATAACTGATAAGCAAAGCTATAAATGGGTCCAACTGGCATGGTCATACATGCACTCATAATTTGGAAACCTCATCACATAATAACATTAATGAGAAATAGAGGACTCTTGGACCCTCTCCACAAAACCGGCCCGGCCCAAAACCCAACCCAAAGGATTAAGCCCACAGCCAGTAAAAGCGGCGCCAAAACCCGCGAAATTGGCGCTTAGAAAAATATCTCAAATTAAAATCTCCCGCGAAATAACAGAGGGGAGAGGCTTTAAAAAATTTGAAAACGACGGGAGGATGCGGGAAAAAAACCGCGGCAGCGAAGTCGAAACCTTCTTCCCGCCGAAGTCGCATAGAAGAAGAGATTAAATGGAGCTCCCTTGGTCCTCTCAAATCCAAGCTCTCTCCTTTCTCCTCTCCTCCCACTTCCGTTCGTGTTCCAGTCGATTACAGGGGTTTTAGAAGGCTTTAGGCCGAGAGGAATGGGGAAATCCGTGACGCCAGGAGCCATCTCCACGCTCCTTTCCAACCCATCTCCCGATTCTTCCTCCGAGATTCCGGAGATCATCGTGCAAGTCGTGGATCTCAAGCCCATCGGCAGCAGCACTACCCGATTCACGTTAGTTCTTCTTCTCTCCCAGCTTTTTCTATTTTTTTCACCCAGTTTTTTTTTTTTTTTTTTCTTGATAAGCTTGATTTGTTGGTTTTCATGGGATTTTTCTTTCAGGAAGGAAACTTCTCTAGAGATCACCCTTCTTATCGTTAAAAAATGTAATTTTTGTGACGCGTCTTTAGTTCTGGCTATGGTATTGGGATATAGATTCGCTTCGCGTTCTATTATTTTCATTTTAAGCTATTTAACTCTCTTCTCTTGATTTCTAATGTTTCTGATTGAGATTGTCGATCTTGTAGCAATTTTGGATCTCATCCGGTCCTCATTTTTGAATCTAGCAAGCATTCTTGGTGAGATGGGTGTAGCACAAAATTAACAGGAGAAATAAAATCATGAAACTTTTGATTAATTGAAAACAAGGACTCGAGGTCTTACTGGACACCACTGCTGAGATGAGCTTGTCCAAGCTTGAGCTTGAAACGTAGTAATAGGGAAGCAGCACATCATGTGTTTATTAAATTTCTCCATAAAGTCTACAATCAGAGAAACTGTGGACCGGTCTTCTTAGATAACATGTAGTGATGGTTTGTTTTGGTGATCTTGTGCAATAACATGTGATTTCTTTACATACTACTGGAGTTTTTTTCCCTCTAATATCACGGTTTTCTCTTCAAATGTCATCAATTTTCCTCTATTAACATGTAACTGGGTCGATACTTTGTTCACAATAATCCTTTGTTACAGATTTATGGCTAGTGATGGGAAGGCAAAGCTCAAGGCGATGCTTCCAAGTCATTTTTCTTCTGAAATCCATTCAGGAAACCTTCAGAATCTTGGGCTCATTCAGATTCTTGATTACACATGCAATGCCATTCCCAACCAAACTGAGAAGTAAGGACTAAAACAGGATATCCGGATCTGTTTTATTCTTAGAGCTACATTTATAATGATTATCTTGAACTTTACACTTTATCAGGGCTTTAATCGTGACAAAATGTGAGGTGGTTTCTCCTTCTCTTGAGATGGAGATCAAAAGTGATGTGAAGAAAGTCGAAACAGGAATTTTGTTGAAGCCGAAGCAGGAAGCGGTGGCAAAGTCAGCAGCTCAGATTGTGCGCGAGCAATGCAGCAAGTATGTGTTTTTAGCTCTCGCATGACTGGCCAATTGGATTGATTGGCCTGTCTGTATGTTTGTGTACCTTTAATGCTAGTAACTCTAAAAAATGGAAGAAAACCCCTCTTCAGGAGAACAAAAATACACATTTTTCAATAATGCATGAAAAAGAGCACGCCTTAATTCATTTTGGTTTAATTGGTCATAATCAAAGCAGGAATTACATTCAGCAGTGGTTGCATTTATATAATGCCCTGCACATTCCAGGCCTTCTTTTAATGATGTTTTATCTAACATTTTCTTTGATTTCATCCTCTCCACCAGTGCTGCTCCCGCTGCAAGAATGGCAATGACAAGGAGAGTTCACCCTCTTGTTTCCTTGAATCCTTATCAAGGCAACTGGACCATAAAGGTTCGAGTTACAAACAAAGGGAATTTGAGATCTTATAAGAATGCTAGAGGAGAAGGTGTTGTTTTCAATGTAGAACTGACAGATGAGGATGTAAGTGCTTTACTTGCCTAAAAACTTTATTTGCATGAGTGCTTTATTGGTTTAGGCACTGAAATTAATTTATTTTGGATACTTCTGCAGGGTACTCAGATACAGGCTACCATGTTCAAGGAAGCTGCAAGCAAGTTTTATCCTAAATTTGAATTGGGAAAGGTTTACTATATTTCAAAAGGATCTCTTAAGGTTGCAAATAGACAATTCAGAACTGTGCAAAATGATTATGAGATGACCTTAAATGAAAATTCTATGGTTGAAGAAGCAGATGGAGAAGCTTTCATTCCAGAGACAAAATATAACTTTGTCAAAATTGATCAATTGGGTTCATTTGTTAATGGCAGGGAGCTTGTGGGTAAGAATTCCATTCCATATGTTGCATTGACTAACAAAATTTTTCCCTTTTAATTCTTAAAGCTTTTTCTTAAATCCATTCTTTTATTTAACTTTTTTTTTTTTCTTCTTTTGCATGTAGATATTATTGGCATTGTTCAGAATGTTTCACCAACTTTAAGTGTTCGAAGGAAAAGTGACAATGGAACTATTCCAAAGCGGGACATTACTGTTGCAGATGATTCGTAAGTTTTTAGTTGTCATGGTCATCATCATTGTTGTTGTTATTGTATTTTGGCATATGATAATCTCTGTGCTGTTTCCAATTCCAGGAACAAAACTGTGACTGTCTCCCTGTGGAATGATCTTGCTACAAGCGTAGGCCAGGAGTTGCTGGACATGGCTGAAACTAGCCCTATTGTAGCTATTAAATGTCTCAAAGTAGGAGAGTTCCAAGGTACACTTAATATTAATTTGTCATTATAGTCTTCTTCTACTATTACCCTTCCCCCCCTCCATTCAGCGTTTGTGTAGTTGATTAACCGTGATGGAGTTTATAGGTGTCTCTCTTTCAACTGTAAGCAGAAGCACAGTTCTAATAAATCCAGACTTTCCTGAATCAGAAAAGCTTAGGTCCTGGTAAGATTCCAAACTGTGATTCTTGCCTAACCTTCCATAGAAGCATGGGATTGCTCCTTCAACATTTTCTTGTGCTCATTTTTATTTTGCATAACAGGTATGATTCTGAAGGCAAAGGTTCTTCAATGGAATCTGTTGGATCAAGCATGAACTCCTCATCAAAGACAGGGTTTAGGTCTATGTACTCTGATAGAGTTTCACTCTCTTATATTACAAATGACCCAACCTTGGGTCAGGATAAGGTATCTTGTCAGTTCGATGGAATTAACTCATATTTTTCACCACAGAAAGTCTTTGTAGCTCCTTTGAATTGCCACTGTTATTCTTATAATGTTGCAAATTTTCTAAACTAGTTTATTTTGACCAGCCTGTGTTTTTCAGCATAAAAGCTTACGTGACTTACATCAAGCCTGATCAGACAATGTGGTATCGGGCATGCAAGACCTGCAACAAGAAAGTGACCGAAGCTGTTGGTTCTGGCTATTGGTGTGAAGCGTGCCAGAAAAATGATGATCAGTGCTCTTTAAGGTAAAGATGAAGCAAATGAGAGGCAACAAAGGAATTTTGTCATGAAAGAATTGAACATTATAGTAAAGTGTGGTTTTGCTACTTTGCAGGTACATAATGGTAGTGAAGGTTTCTGATCATTCAGGGGAAGCTTGGCTCTCAGTTTTCAATGAGCAAGCGGAGAAAATTATTGGATGCACTGCAGATGAACTTGATAGGATCAAAACAGAGGTACACTAATGATCAGACTATTTTATAATTGCTCTATTTTTGAGCACTGTATTAAGCCATGGATGTTCTCATAAATTTTATGTTAATTAGTTAGGAAGCATGCTAATTGTGTGTCCCTGCACATTGTTATCTGTTTTATTAACAATGCATGGTTTAGTCATAATGTTATCTAATGTTTTATAGGCATTGCATGATTTATTCTTGTACCTACTCTTGGCTATTATATATTAGGAGGGTGATGACAAGTACCAACTCAAACTGAAGGAAGCAACTTGGGTTCAACATCTTTTCCGAGTTAGCGTGGCGCAGTCTGAGTACATGAATGAGAGGAGGCAGAGGATAACCATCCGGTCTCAAGCAGCAGTAGATTTCTCTGCTGAGTCAAGATATCTGTTAGAAGAAATATCCAAGTTGTCAATCTCTTAATCCAGTTAAGCTTTATGGATATATCTTTTTTGATTAATTATCCCCCTTAATGTATGGAAGCTGCTGATTTCTTGATCATACTTTGGTTGTGAAGCTCAGACATGGCACACTTCATTAGTTCTTTCTATTCATGTACTATATGCTTTTTCAGAAGCTAAATACTTCCTGGTATTTCTGTGTCTGTTTTCTATTATTCTGTCTGAAGTGGTGAGGCCTTGGATCATGTATTTAATATATATATTTTTCTTTTTAAGTAGTTCTAAATAGAAGATACTATTTTTACAAACTGTTGGCTAAAGTTTTGGATCCTAATTGCTCAACTAGTTCATAGGACAGTCTTATCCAGTCAAGATCACTATCATAATTAATGTGTTTTAACTGGAGCCTTGAATTGTCTAAGCTAGCCAAGGTAGAGAGATATCAAGCACTGTTACAGCAGATCATGGATGATGAAAGCATTCTGTCACAGCATATGTAATGAAATGGTGGGATATTTTTCTGAGTCCTACATTTTAATGGAGTATGGTTTTGGTTCAAGGGACCAATAACATGGGTTTGTCATACCAAGCATGGTTTCAAATTCTGATAGGATGTAGTGTTGGGATGGGATAGTTTTACTATTGTTTGAGCATCTTAATTGATGCATCTTGGGGCATCTTCTATTTCAAATGTTGGGATGGATTAGAATGACAATGCATCTTATTTCATAGGAAAATTAGGATGACTATTGTGCAAGATTTAAAATTTTATTTCTAAGTATGATAAATTAATCTACTAATCAGTCTATTAGGTTTATTGTGGCACCATCTTCCTAGATTGAAAGTTATGTCCAATTCCTATTGAAGTGACTCTGGAGATTTTGTTCATTGTATTGCATGGGCTCAAAGTGGGGAGAATGCCTTTGTCCAATTACACTTGGACGGAATATTATAGATTTCAGAACCAAAGGTCATCAGCCCATTACTATAACTATTTGGCATATATGATGGAGAAAGGCAGCTTCTAAATTTCAACATTGGTTTCTAAACTTTTGTAATCCTCTTGATCCACACAAATCACAATTTGAGTTCCTCTTACAATCAAGACTAGGACTCCTATAGCCTCCACAGTGCAGAAGATTCAGTTGAAAATAGTGGCTCCCTCTCCCCATCAAATCTTCAATACGTTGGCACTGGAGCTGTGGTGGTTCCTAGTAGGTGGAGATGGTCACATATTGCGGCCACCCTCTTTAAGCAAGTCACCATCCGTATGTAAATAAACTATGTTCCAAAGTTAATCTTAGGTTGGAGACTGGTTACAAGTTGTCACATTAACGCCCATAAATGACCTCGCATGCTGCAATGATGCTTCTCTTTCTTTTATGGACATTTCACTTCCATCTTAGTAGCAAGCAAGACATCAATCTACATCAGATAAATTAATAAACCTATTTTGTAGAGTGTGTTGGAAAAATAGTGGCAACAGTATGGGTTTTTTTTTTTTTTTTTCCTGCTTGAATCTTCCACTCCCATCAACCAACTTGCTTGGGCCACGGTTCTCCTCACCTTTTTGTGATTGATGAATAGAAATGACTGCTATTTTATTAGTACATCCAACAAAGGTCATATGTTAATATAGAATGTAATATCTATTCTCAATTGGGGAACGGAGAATGTAGCAATAGGTGTGGAATCCAGGAGAAATTGAAATGGAAGGAAATTTCCTATCTTATAATGCAAGCAATATCTTAGTCATTCTTCTGGATAAACATATTGAGGGATAATTGTGGTGAACCTTGTGGCCTCTTGTGAGTTCATCTCATAAGATTCCCATTAGCACTGGTTTTCCTTTAATGAAGTATTAGGTAGACTTGGCGAGTCTTCAAGCTATGTTAGAAAAAATATAAATTACAAGACCTATACCACCTTTGTGGTCACTACCATATCAATACAAAAGGTCATTTGTCACTGAAAACCACCTAATCTAATTTAGTTTGAGAGAAAAGCTTGGTGTTTGCATGTGGACACGTTGCCATTCCCCTTCCAAACCTATCATAATGGAATGTCACTTTTGGATGAAAAGATTGGAGCATGATTCTGGCATCAGTTTACAAGTACTTTGCCAAGTCTTCTGAAATTGTGACACCAATTGAGTGCAGTGTTATCATGTTCTTTGTATTGATCAAAGGTTAAAATATTAACACAGAAGGCTTATAATATGACAAAAAGGTCTTGCTACAGCTAAAGTGACAAGTATCAACAAAGCAGTTGAACTTCAAATCAAGATCACAACTAGAGGATTGGAAGAAAAGAAAAATTAGCTTTGATATCAATCCTTAAATTGTCTAAAGTGATCACATTAGCTTCCATCAATTGATTTAATGCTTCTTCTTCAAGAAAAACAGGACAAAATAAAAAGATGATTCACATGGCAAATGCTAGTGGTGCTCTTCTACTCTTTTTAAGTGGTCCAAGATTCTAGAGTCCACCCATACTGCTTCACATGGAGTCATCAATCCAATGGGACTCAATCCATTTTAAATCATGATATGATCAAAAAGCCCACATCAATCAGACAGCTCACTCTAGAGAAAGCAGAAGTTGAGAGATCTGATTCGTAGACAATTTTCAGTTTTAATCACTTCTAGGGTTGGTACCAGCAAGAAGCATCAGCAGTGAAACCCAGATACCAACACATTGAAGGCACTGGTGGGTGCTTCACTGTTCTACAGACATGACAGCAGGAACAAAGCATCATCTCTGACTTAAAATGTGTGTTGCTACAGCTAGCAACTCCACTAGTAACCAGTGTTCTTTTTTCCACAAGCTAAACAAAAAGTTCAAACTTTTCAAATAAACTGCTATATGAAAGGTAATACCAATTACTGTAACTGACACTGGACCAACATATAGCAGAATAAGAGAATTTTCATTTGAGATTTTATTGTATCTGTAGACTAATTACTAATGCCAGAAGTTGTACATTGAACCAAAATATTTTGAAACAGAACACCTAGTTCTCTCTATAGAGCTAACATTCCTCCAAACTTACTGGTGTCTGTGAAGGTATTAATCACCTCCTCAATCTTGTCCAAGGCCCCCAGGAAACGAGAATGGGATGTAGAGAACTGTTGGAAGCGATGGAGGCTTCCTGGAAAATCTGTAAACAATCCATCCACACCCATTTTGTTTATCCAGTAGTCATACTCGTCGTGTGGGTCGTCATTGAAATCAAAATTTAAGAATGAATTCTCATTCCTGTATGTATAAGGGTGAACCTGTGAAGCAACAAAGTATGAAGAAGGATCAATCTTTGATCACAGACAAGTCATGAATGCAAAGCAAGTTGCTAAAATGATATCAATCAAAAAATCAAAGGAACAGTAGATACTCAAGCATAAATGTGTTTCCACTGATTGTAGCAATGTAATGATAGCTCTTAATCATAGGAGCATTGCCACTTTTTTATCAAAATAGGGTCAGTACCTGTCTTTGTGATGTAATTTTTCCAATAAACTGGTCAAATTTGTCTATGAAAATGAGCATAATTATTGATCTTATGAGGACAGATGCATGCACCAAGACAAATATGTTTGCATTAAAATGCAATACAGACAGGTGTCACATAGACCATCAACAGAAATATGCTAACTGGATTTGGGTATAATTTATTGGTTTAACTTTATGTTAGAAAAAAACCTGCAAGTTTCGAGCATGGGCTTCTGCAATGAGATCGGTTGGAACAGTCAAGCGCCTGTTGACAGGAGGCACAACAGTATCCTTCCATGGTCCAAGACCAACCATGTAGTCTTTAATATAGTCCCAGTACTTGTCTGAAGTCTTTAATATGGTCAATTAAGAAGACTTTAGGTGAACCGATTAGCTTTGAGATGTACACAAGTGAGGGTGGAACAAATGACCGAATGAATATTGGTTTCTCCAGCCAATCTTTGGACATGTACTCACCCTTGTATCCATATTTTTGAAGTGTTTCAACAAATTTCTCCTCAAGTTTCTTTCCATCCGCCCACTTAACCTGTTTTTGATTAAAACATCTAGAATTCAGTTTAAAATTTCAATAGAAATCCAAGTTGAAGTCCATGATTCAAAGATCTTAGCAATCAGCATTACTTCCAAGAGTCAACAAGAACATGTACTCACATATTTGTTGATGAAAACTGGATTTTTAATCTCTGGATATATCCCAACAACTTTGGGTGCATTCAATGCAATTGCGATGAACTCATCAAAGGTAATGATCTGAAACTTCCCTGATTTGAATACATTAGAGAGGAGAATTAGCCTCTTGATGGCCAGCCCATGATGGTTGTAACAATCATAACAGCCAGATAAAGGTGACATGAATAGAAGTACTAAATCTTATCAATGTGCCCACTTTGATTGTTCTGTTAGGAAGACAAGAGAAAACTAACCATTGTATTGTTGATCATGGAAAGGAAATCTCTGCTTTGCTCGAGGGTTTTTATCTCTTCTAATGTGAAGTCGACTGTAAATAACAAAGAACATTCTCCAATGTGAAAGATATATCATGAATCTCAAATCCCATCAAATTGCAGTCAACATTTAACTACTAAGAAGTAAAGATTGTAAACAGTACTTGGAGCTAGGATTACAAAATACTATGATTGTGTTAGTCATGAAAAGCAAGATTTTAAAGGTGTAATTAATATATAGCCCTTCAGTGGACTAAACTTTAATATATAACCCCTCTGTTGATTAGACACGCAGTCCATAATATCAATGTTTTTTAATTTTTGATCCTTCTCGTGGTATAATAACTATGTTTATTGTACTCTTGCATATAGTGAGAAGGATTGAAAATTAAAGAAAATTGGTATAGTGGATTAGATGCTATGTGGTTGGTCATAAGATAGGGACAACTCAATTAATCCATGAAATGAGACGTGTTTCCCATCTTGACTGGGTACTGGACAAAGGATGTCCCAAAATATGCCGATTGAGATATTGATGGGATGATCTTATCTTGACACTTTGGAATAGCAAAGCATCCGGGTTATAAAAGAAATATTTTTTGTACACTTTAAATCCATTCTTTACATGGATTTTTACGATACAAATTGGAACTACAATTTGAAATTTGAAAATATTCGAACCCATAAGATAGCAACAAAACCCTATCCTTCTATAACTATATTCAGTAATTCAAAATTTAAAATTTTAAAGACTTATCCATGATGAGTAATTGATGCCTTGATTAGTTGCGAAGAAGAAACCATACTCATACCGGCATCCCGTGGAACGTCCGAGGACTTACAACACAATGCAAATAAATGCACGCATACCTGGAAACCATCCGGCGACGTTCACCCACCGGACCTCAGACGTCCTCTTACGATCGTGGCATCAAGCGTAACACCATGCATGCAAATGAGTTCACCATCTTTAGTGGCCAGTGGTAGTACGTGAGATTCTATGAAGTCCCCACCTTTCTTCAATCGCCCTCTACAAAAAGCCCATGAAATTCTTTACAAGCTAATCTAATGATCCTTGATATCCCACACAAGATCTCAGGATTCGATGCAAAGGAAATGAAGTATAATGAGAAGCCATGCCACCATTTGATCCACGATGAGCGATGTTAAAAAAGGACTAAACGTTTGTAGAGATTGCTTTGGCTTTAGACTCTCGGGTGGTCATACAAAGGCCTTGCACCACCCCACCAATGCCAACACCAACAACGGGACATTACGACGACAGCGACGAAGCCTGCAATATATCAAGCAACTCCCATTAGCCTTCTTCTAACAAGTGGAATAGCAAGGAAATAAGCGTCAAGTAAAATGCTATCAGTCACGAGATGGGAGTCATGGAAGTGTTTTGGCTTACAAAGAGAAGCCATCTTCTATGGCTTTGATCTCTCTCGCCTCTTGAAGCTATGGGTTGGTTGATGGTTTCTCGTTTCTGATCTTTTATATAAGAATTCGTAAGGCTTAATTATGTTGTTAGGATATTCCAAGATTCGAACTCATACCTCATGGTTTTAGTCTTATCAAACTCGTTTGCTTCATCCCTTCAATCTTATCATTTCTTTTAGGATTTGGCTCCGCTTTAACCGAGCACATTCTTTCGAACACAAATATTTTCCATCGGAGCAAGGTGTTATGGGTGATCAACGGGGGCTAAAGGTTTAATTTCAGTCAATTAAGTTAAAAAAAAAATAAAAAAAAGTGCGCTACGTTTGTGCTACTCGATTCTATCTTTATTTTGAGGTAGAATCAAATAGCATGCATATAGCGCACACTGCATCTAAGTTCATATGAAAAATATTGATAAACTAAAATAAAAGAAAGGTTTTGTTTCAAACGGAAGGGACCATGACCATCGATTGGGTGATGCTCCCACTTTAAACAATCTATAATATAATGTATGTTGCCACATAGCATCTATATATTGTCTGAAAAGATCTCAATCTAGGAATAAGTATATAAATGATGCCGTGGTAAAGACAGGTATAAAATTAGATTTCTCTATGGAGATGGATGTGTGCGCACTTTTTAAAACAAGGATTTCATTCCTCGTTGACCATTAGAGGAGTAAGGGAATAGATAGATAAATAAATAGACTCTGCTCGCCACTGCTAGATAAATGGCTTTGTTGGCAACACTAAACAAAGTTTTGAAGAATATTGTTGTTGGTGTAACCTATCACAAAGGAAGCTCATGGCAATGATGCTTTTTCTATCTTGATTCCGGCTCTATGGGAATGGTATTATAAATAATGAAAAGTCAAAGAGTGTAAGAGTGTCGAATAAAGATTGAAGGCATTGAATGATGATCTTGAATGAATGAAATTTAAGCTTAATTTTTTTTAAAAAAATTAAAGAAATACGGTAGGTGAACTTATAGGACCGAGGGAGAAGTTTGTGAGGTTTTTCATGCACACTATTGGTATATCCAAGGTATGGAAGCATATGATTGAAAGCCTTATTCTTATAGTATTAGGTGTTAGATATGGAGCAATCCATGTAAGATCACTAGTAATTCAAGTGAAAATGATAGGAACATTATATTTGGCTGCACCTATTGACTCTACGTGATAGCGATCTTAGATCATCTCTAACTTTAAAATCACTATTTAACCTAGTGACTTCATATTTGCCTTTGGGGATGGATATCCAAGATCATTTCAGGATAATGATCTTGAATTAAGATTTAGGAAATAAAATACCCTTTATTTATAAAAAAAAGTATTCAGTATTATTTTCTTATTAATATAATATAATTTAATATTATAAGATCTTATTATAATAATATATTATTTATTAATAAGTATAATATAATACTATATGATTATTATATACTATATGATTTTGAATGCTTATAGTATACCAAATAGATGTGAATATGAGAGACCCTTGATCATTGAGACATAGCATAATCTTAGATCACTGAAGATTATATCACCCAGATAATGTTCCATTTAGATCATCAAACAAAACAATTGCCACTAAATTATTATTTTTAACCTCACAAAACTAGCTTTAAAAAATTATAATTAAAATATTATATAAGAGCTAAATCAAATGTCTAACATCAAGTTAACCTCAAAAAAAAAAAAAAAAAAAAAGCTAATGGCACAATAAGACTAATTAGTTCCATTAGTCATGTTTCAAAATCAAAACTTCAAAGTAGACTATAAACACCTAATGTTGATCCGTAGTCCCTTTCATCCAATCATCATGGTGGATGGAGATGTATTTTTTATCTAGTTAGGAGCTTTTTGTTACCATCCATGCTTATTACCACCCCAATAGGCTCCAAATTCGAGATCTTAGATTGACCAACTCCCAAAGGAGCAAAGGGACCTACGGATGATCAAAACCACCACATACCAAAACACTTTCTCCATATACATATCCTTGATTAACTCATCCTATAAATCATCAAAAGATTCAGTAAAAAAGAAAGGCATACATACCACAACCACAACTCAGAAGTGAGAGGCAGAAGGGAGAGTCCTTTCATTTCTACTTTTTTTTTTTTTCTTAATGTTTTCCTTTGAATAAAGACAGCCTAAACCATGAGAAGAAACCACTACTGTTCCATGCCAAAGTAAACAACAAAAGTAGTAGGAGCAAAACTGTTCCATGCCAAAGTAAACAACAAAAGTAGAAGGAGCAAAACTGTTCCATGCCAAAGTAAACAACAAAAGTAGAAGGAGCAAAAGAACAAGAACTTATTTTGGTTTGGAATACTAGGGGACCATTATCAGAAGTGGGCAAATGGGGAGGTGTTCACCACAATATGCTTGAGAGGATCTTCAACATCTTCACCTCCAGCATGCTTCACGAACTCAGCAGGAGTGAGAAAGCTGCCATGGCACACACAAACTATTCTCACCTCTTCTCCCTTCTTATATTTGTAGAGGAAGCCTTCAATTCTTTTCCCATTGGGACCAACTCCCTTTGTAGACACACAAGGCATCTGTTCTATCATGTTCCTCTCCACCTCTTTCAACCCACCGACTCTCCATTCATTCTTCTTAGGAGCATTCCCTTCTCCTCCTCCGACAGAGCCGACAGCTTTTTGGACAGTTGATGCTGGAGGGGCAGCAGCCATTTTATGATCAGCGCGCTCTGGCAATGGCTGGAAGGTTGAGGGGTTCATGGCTTCAGTGCGGTTGGAGAACCCTGGTAGCTCGAACACTGATAAACAAATAAAAATGGAGGAATAAGTTGTTGGCAGTTGAAATATAAACATCATCAATGTGAATAAATCCCTTCATGTTCTCATTTTGAATCTTCCATCCTTTCCTCTGTTTTCCCATTGATAAATTTGGTGAAGCATTAGAAACACAAACCAACCAGCTGATGACTGATATGGAGATAGGAACATATCCTGATAAAATTCATCCAACATTCGTTCTCAAGTCAGGTTGGTCACTGCTCCACTCCAAAAAAGAATCAACTTTGCAGGCTTTATACAATACATGCTTAATTGCTGACTCTAGCACCAATGCTAACAATTTATATATGAAAGGGATCAACTTGCTATTTATAGTAATAGGTATACTCAAACCATTATGTACTTGTAAGCCACATCAACATCCTCATTGTTTATGGAGATACTTCTAAATATATAATTCCATGCTGTCAAGTATATTCCCTTACTCAAGTAGCTTTTATCAGGTAAATGGTAAGTTAGAAGTGGATGACAGATGCAGCACTGTTGCAACTTGGGGCTACTGCTTCAGTACCTACATGAACTTGAAATGGAAAGAAACTCTGCCAATCATCAAACACATATGGATAATAGGATCTGAAGTTAGATTACAGGTAAAATTAGACAGAAGGCATTGATATTGTACTCCCAGGTTGGCTGAAAGTTCCAGTCCAACCATCTAGATCTAGATTAGATCCTCATCAAATGGAGCTTACGAACACGACACTACAATTTCTGTCGTTTACGAACACGGCACCATGATTTATGTTGTTTACGAGCACGACACCATGATTTCAGTTAAATGGAGGCCTTACAGTTATAGGAAAGAATCTGCTATAGGGAAAGCATACACATTCTTAATTTCAATCAAAGTAAGCACAGTGTTCTGATGGAAAGAAACCGTGCCAGTTATCGAACACAACCGGATAATAGGATCTGAAGTTAGATTACAGGTAAAATTAGACAGAAGGCATTGATATTGTACACCCAGGTTGACTGATAGTTCCAGGCCAACCATCTAGATCTAGATTAGATCCTCATCTAATGGAGCTTATGAACTTGACACTATGATTTCTGTCGTTTACGAACACGATCTTGTGATTTCCATCGTTTACGAATACGACACTATCGATTTCAGTTAAATGGATAAGAAAGGTAAGGCCTTGCAGTTATAGGAAAGAATCTGCTACAGGGAAAGCATATAAATTCTTAATTTCAATCAAATTAAGCACAGTGTTCTGCTACACAACAGGTAAATATTTGAAGCTGAAGCTCCCATTGATTCCCCTTGGGGTGTCAGATCAGTTATCTGACCTGAAATGTTTCCTTCCAATCTAGATTCAATAAGAATCAAATAAAACCAAGCAGTAAAAGAGTTACAAGAAAGTAAAAGAACACATTAGCAATCAGAAAGTAAGATATAATGATCAACCTACTGAATCAATGAAAAGGAGACCCACACTCCCCCCATCAGTAATGACTTTCCTACAAAAGGTTAGCAACCAGCACATTCTAAACTAAAGACAATCCAATCTAAAAGACAAAAAAAACTTTAAAAGAACAGTGAAAGAGGAAAGTAGTAAAAACCTCCTAAAGACAATCAGTTAAACATTACTAAACTAAAGAGCATAATCAATTTAACCAAAAGCAACAAAATTACTCACTCTCAGAAACCACTGTGACAGCCTAAACAACCCTCCTGTATAAAGCAATCAAAACAAAGTTTTCACCCAACCTCAGTACTTAATTGAACAGTAGACCCAACAAGCTCAAATTCCAACCTCAAACAGAGACCAATTAATGAACAGTACCACCACACTATCATTCACTATCAAACAAAATTCAAGATAAAAAGAACCAATTTTTCTCAAGTAATCCGGCAATAATTCAAGAATGAAGCAATGAACGTAAAATCGAAGCAAGACAAGATCTTATACCTTTCACCGGCCCGGTCTCGTACACGGACTTGCCGGAGGAGGTGCTCCCTTGTGCTCCGATCGATCCCTGCGCCATCGGCCAAGAAGCCACCTGGCCGGAGCTCGCCGCCCACACAGGCAGCGCCGGAGGAGTGGGCCCAATCGTCACCCCTACGAACTGACTGCCACCAGGGAATCCATGGCCAACCACAAAGTTACCTACCTTGATCAACATCGGCGCCACTAAGCTCTGCCCTCCGTCCCCCTCCTCCTCCACTCTCGTCCCCTCGTTCACAGAATTCCTCTTCTCCGACCTCTTCCTCTTAGCTTCCAACCTCTTTAAGCTCTGGAGCTCCTTTCTCTTTCTTCTCTCCTCCTCAGTCTCGGTCGGAAGAGAGCTCGTCCTGCAGAGGGTGGTGGTCACCGGGAGCTCAGTCTCTTTAGGCAGAGACGACAAGGAGGTGATCGAGGACGAGCGGACTAGCTTCTTCCCCTTGGGGTCGGCGCCATAGCACCCGCCGAGGGTGAGCCCAAGGCTCAGCTCGATCTCCTCGGAGTCCCCGCCGGTTGCGTCTTGCTGCTCCTCGGCGACGATATCGCCGGCGAATTCCTGCAGGAAGTCCCTCGAATAGCTCTCATTACACGATGAGAACAGCCCCGTCTTACCTTCCATCGAAGAGGAACAAAGAACGAAGAACTAAACAACCAACGAATGGAATAAAACACGAAGAAAAAATAGCGAAAAGGCTAGGGTACTTCTACCAAAAATTTTATCTTTTTTCACAGGTTTGATCTTTCTATCAAAAATTAAGAATCCATGACTGCGGATTCAACTCCGCTTAAGGATTCACAAGAAAATTGAAGAAATACGCAGAAAAAATAGCGAAACAGAGCATACGAGCCAAGATGCGAGATTTTTTTTTCCATCAAAACAAAGAGAGAAGAGATCCGAGAACTTCCTATCGAACGAAGAAAACCAGAACACGAAATCAAAAAGGGAAACCGAACAGAGAAGCCATTGGAGTTTTCTGGGAAACTAGAACTAGAGCCGGAACGGGAGAGAGAGAGAGAGAGAGAGAGAGAGAGAGAGAGAGAGCGTCTCTTAGTGCCCCTGGTAACTTTTGCGGGATCCCGGAAATGCCCCTCTGGCAGAACTCGCCTCCTTCGCCACGTGTCTCTGTCGGAGGTCGGGAGAAGGGACACGTGGCGAAGCCCGTAGCCGGAGTTGTCGCCGGGCGAGCGGCGGCACCCTCCGTCCCGCTAGCGGCCATCGCGGACCCCGGCCTGCCCATGGGACACGTGTCGCAAAAGCAGAGGCCCCGCTCATTCTCACACGCGTCGCCCTTCTCTCAGAACGGCCCACGACCTTCTCTCTCCGTCCGGCTGTCTCCCATCTCGAACTTATCCCGACCTTTGTCCCCAAGCGACCCACGTTACATTCTATGCGGTACAAGATTCACCGTCGCATTTTCTCCTATCAATCCATCAAGAGCCACGGACGGTGGCGCTTACTACCCTACGGAGATCTCTATGCCGTCGCCCCGCCTTCATCCGCACACGTGTTGGGAAGCATCTCTCCCGAGGACGCAAGCTGCTGCTCTCCTGCCGTACAACGTTTCAGTAACGCCGTCGTTACTTGACGAACAAAGAAACCATTAAATAACCATCCACAGGGTCGCCTCCCTAACGGCTGTTTTCACG
Organism: Metroxylon sagu; assembly: GCA_017589505.3. Classification (NCBI taxonomy): domain Eukaryota; kingdom Viridiplantae; phylum Streptophyta; class Magnoliopsida; order Arecales; family Arecaceae; genus Metroxylon; species Metroxylon sagu. Next base: position 543,873 of record JACVBY030000605.1, on the reverse strand, counting down.
TGGTGTTAGGAGGGGAATAGTTAAAGATTACGCATAGGAGTCGGGTGTGGTGGACTCGCAAGGAAAGGGCCTGGTCGCCGAGCATTGACCGCGATCGACGAGTCGCGCCGTGCGACGAGGACGGGGGAGTCGGCGGGAATTTAGAAGCAATGGTGTCGTCCCCCGTGGGCCTGACACGTACCGCTTTTAGCTTTTCTGACACCTAGCGGGGCCCGCTTGCCGCCTTTTAACGGAGGCGAGGGCGCCGCATCTGGGGCCACGTGTGCAGACAGTGCGCCTCCCGACACGTGTATTCCCAGCCCCTTCGGGTCCCACGAACAGCTCACGCCCCCCGGGCCAACTTGCCCGCCCTGGGGGGTACGTGTCGCGCTCTCGCGCCCCGACGGAGGGACCGTGACGTCACCGCGCTTGTCGCCATGGGATCTTCTTCGGATAGCCCCGCTGACACGTCAACGCAGGTGACGTGGGCGGAGGGAAAGCGACGTTCGCGGCGCGCCCTCAGCCGCCTCCACGTGCCGGTCAGGTGACCGGAATCGGAGGGCGCCACCGCCACGTGTCGCGGGTGAGGTGGGGGACCGGGGGCAGAATCTTCTCCAAGTGGATCACCTGGGGGCTAAAGGTGGGGGGTATTTCGGTCAGAATAGCCGGCCGAAAGTAGCTCCATCATCAGCCATGGGATGTCCATCGGACGGCCCTGATGATCAGATGTCTCAATTGTATGGTCCATGATATGCCAATCTCTTTATTAAATCAAAGGGTAGACTGGATCCCACGTTGTTGGCGCGCGTTGATCCTCATTGGGTGAAGCTTGGGTTGCAAGTGGCCATGGTGGCTTGGATGGATGCCACGTGGCATACGAGAAAGATAAATTTCATGGTGGTATCACTGTTGTATGGTGACAGCTGATTAAAGGGGAATCAACTCCTCTTGCATGCACCACTGGCATGCACTGTTGGTGACTTGGGCTGTGGAGGCTGTGGCTTAAATTGCACCAATCTCAATCACCAAATTGCACCATTTCTATCAACTCTTCTCTCGGAAAATGGCTAGCCTCTTGCCATCCTGCACACAAATGTTGCCCATGCTGTCTGAATCAATAAGGGCAGCCAGTGGGCCATGTCGGGTTCCGACCCAACTTGATCATGATTCATTTCAAATGATCCATAGGGTCCAAGATTTAGAATTGAATCATTTCAAATGATTCATGTGTCACTAAACTAGCATGATGGTTATACATGTATCGCTTGTTTAATTAGAAACTCAATGAGAAACTTTTAATGAATTGCAGCTAAGATTTATTTTTTTCAGAAACTATTGTTACCAGATCTAATCTGGTTGATTTGGTTTTCATTATAGTGGGTGCAATCCTTTAAGATGCATGCTTCCCTTGAATGGTATTCAAATCTCAATTTCTGAACCCATTAGCTAACTCATGAAGTCAAATTTTAGACTTGCTTTGGTTTTAAAGTTGTTTTTACCAACCCACTTGTGCCCTTAAATTAATATTAATATATGACATCTATTTTATTCTCTGGCATCAGGTGCCACAGTTTTGAATGCTATCAGACAAGAAGTAAAAGCTTGCAGATGGTTTTGGTGGATACATAAGTTTTGTTACCCTCCAGATTGTTTGGAAATTGATTGGAGGAGGAAAAAAAAAAAAAGGCATCAAGACACTGCCAAGACTTGTAATCCATGCATCATTTTCCACACTTGTTTTTCAGAGTTGAAACCACTGGACTCCTTCAGACAAGTTACATCATCATGCATCAACAAGGCCAAGTAAACCTGAAAACAAGGAAATAAACAATTGGGCAACAACTTCTCTACATTATCTGGCAACAAGCAACTGGCATTAAATAATAGTTGGGCCCAGAAGCAAATGGTATTAATTTAAAGCCAAATCTCCAGCTAATGATGCTGCTTGCTTCAGTAATGGTTTATATAATAGAACTAATTCTGACAATCATTTGATACTTGTGTACATTGGCACGTTGCTTTAGCTTTATGTAAAAGGTGAGGGAAGGCAAGGGGCAACACTTTGACAGGCCTTGTCAACACCACCCTTGTTTCCTATAGTGTTACAGCTCAAGGCACAAAGCATCTACTCCACAATATTTTTGGTTGTCTAATCCTTTTGGGCAATGAAATGATAAGGACTTACCTTCCATTCCCTTTAATCTCCTAATATTTTCAGAGTTTTTTTAATACAGAAACCATTGGTCATTGCATGGACATGTAAACATATCTAACAGTTTGCAAGCAAAAAGATTTATAAATATGTCATTGGAAGTACAAAGTGTCCGTGGTAACCCTCACCAACTTCTATATTTAAATGAATATTTAATTAAAATTTTCTTTTCTGAACTTGGAGCATTTCTTCTCTCTGAAATTTGGCATTGATGGGTTTGCTTCTCTCCACATGTGGAACAGTTGTCAAATATTACAAGGCTTTGACTTGTATTAGTGACCTCTTCTTTGAAATCCACTTCCACAAATTTTGTAAATAATATTAAATTCTATAATATTACTTACTATTGCAAAACTTCTATATTATCAAATATTGCAGAAGTATCCAAGTAGTTAGTTCATAGAAATATACATGAATTATTTGATATTAAAATTTTATAAAAAGTGGTTTTTAACTGACAATAAATGAAGAATATGTCTATATTTTTGAGTTTAATAGGAGCAAAAGTTTTCTTGATGGATGATATTACGGCAAATGCTCACTTTTGTGTTGCATCATTTGCCCCTTTGGTGGACCAAGACAGCGAGGTTCATGGCATGCCTTTTGTATTGACCCCCAAACAAGTCTTAATCACCTGTAAATTGACATCACTGTCCAGAATATCTTTAGATTGATAACTAAGCTGATGGAGACGCATGGGGAATAGGAAATGGAATGTGCTGTTTAAATAAAATATGAACTAAGAGAAACTTAAGTATTTCATTTTTTTTTAAAAGCTATAATAGTGAAAAGATAAATATATATATGACATTGCATGTTTTAAATATCATGACATAAAACTATTAGAGCTAAATCCTTGCAAATTTTTTTTTTGTTAGTTAGTATTTACTACTCATATGTACATATGAGATCCACAGGTTATGCCAATCAGATGACATTTGATGTCATGTGACTCTTAAAAAAAAAAAAAAAAATTCTAAACTATACTCTTAAATAAGAGAGATATAGGTTTTAGATTCTGTCTGTCAAATTTTATGATCAGAATATCTCTTCACAAATATCGCATCCCCTATTTATTCATTCACCTTTATTTTTTTTAGGAAAATCTCTATTCATCTCTTATCCGTATTCCCAATCAATTGAGCTTTTATTTAAAATTTAAAAATATACTTATATTTATTTATTTATTTTATGTAATTTTTTTACTATGTATTGCTAGTAACTAAGTGAACAAATCATGTTGTTCTCATAGTATTTTCCTATATATATATATATATATTGAAAGGAAAACAACAGAGCCGATTTGATCTTGTTTCATTTTCATAGCTCCCAGATGATACTAAATAATGAAGGTCTATTTAGTTTAATCAATCCCAGATCCCTGCTCGGCATCGGATTACCAACAATGTGATCCCCATCAATTAAACTGTGAGGAATATCATGCTAACGCATTTGGTTCATGCAAAACTTTCCCACTAGATTCTTAAGTAAATGAGATTGATGCGTTTAGTATAGAAACCAGGATTATTAAGAATCTGACAGGAATTTGAACAAAATTCCAAAAATACCTCTTGTTTCTAGAAATACAAATAAAGATCCAGAATTAAATATTTTAAGTTTTCTTTACTTATAGGCATAATTATCTAGAGTTTAGCAATAGAATTTTACATCCTATATTTCAAAATCCATAACTAACCATTCAAACAATAATTCTAATTTAAAAGATTAATTCATGAAAGAAACTTCACTAATATACTAAACTCCATTGCATAAAAATATCATTCCTTCATCCCTAGAAACCCATTTAAAATTACATTAGAGAGCATATTCCTTTCATTGCCCAAAGTTAACATCCATAACATCACAATAATGGTGTCACCAGCACTTAATATCCATATATATAATGCATAATTAACACAGAGTATCCTACAAAGTGAACTAAGATAATTAACATAAAACAGTGACTAAGCCTTAACAAAAGCATTCACAAGCATGAGCAAGCCAACTACACCTTTCCTTGAAGAATCCAATTCATATAATGCTTTCTGAAATTGTCAGGCATAATGAATAAGTAGTTTGTTTTTGTTGTGATCCCACCAATGATGCCTTTTGCCTTGACAATTTCAGCCACAGACACAGACACAGACAATCTTTCTATTTTTGAAACTGCATCAAAGACCTGCATCTTTCTGTTTGCATCATCAGCCATGAATTAGAAGCTACTTGCTAGCCTACTAATCTCAGATGAAGCACCTTCACATAGGCTATCTAACTTTGACATGGTATTAGAAAAAGTTTCTTGCAATTGATTCATCAATCCTCCTCCTCCTTTTGATTTTTTTCTTTTTTTTTCCCTTGCCCCACTTGTTGCACCTTGTAATGGATTCTTAGATGCAGTAGTAGCATCATTATCTCCTTGGCCATTTGTGACAGGGCTTTGGAATACAGATGTAGAGGCATCCAAATCATCTAAACCAGTAGTAACTAACTTAAGATCAGCATTCTGTGCACCACCAAGGTTAGCAGCAGCTTCCTCACTTTCAGTCTCTTTAACTGCATCAATTGGAGACTCAACTACTATACCTATGGCACAATATTTACCAAAATACTATTCATAGCTCCTTTAAGTGAAAGAAAAGCTTGTTCCTCAGCCATACTGCTTGTGGATGACTCTACATAACCAAAAAAAAAAAAAAAAAGATAAATTAAATTTCTTTGTAAATCACTGTAACAAAGTAGCAAACTATACTGCTTCAAAAACTTAAACTATACTGCTTAAGAAACTTAACCTATCATTAAAAACATCCTTCTCACAAGTAATGCACTTTAAGCATCTCTGATATTGTATTGTATTGAGCCTTTAACAATTTCACAAAGGTCGAATAAGTTGTATTGCCTTCAATTGACATCTAGGAATCTTTTAAGCCATCCACTTCTCTAATTGAGTCAAATAACAACTCCTAAATGTACTATCATCTCCTTTTCAAGTACCTACATTAGTGAGATCTATTAGACCCAACCAATTCTCATCCTCAATCCCTATCCATTGATGCTCAACACCTTTTTTCCCTTGCCCCCTTTCACTTGATGAGGCCTCCATTCCTAAATTATCATTTCATCATCAATTGAACCAATTATCACAAATCACATGCATAATTCATATTAGTAATCAAATACAATTCATATAAGTTTACAACGTTATGTAATAAGAAAGCAAATAAAAAGTGCCAAAACTACATTATTGCTTGAAATTGATTGTGTAGAACATCAAAGTTAGAAACCGATGCCAACAATTAAAGTAAAAGTGTACATAAAGTCCAAATTTGAAACAATTAAATATCATACAAATTATTAATTAAGAGATATAGTTAAGATTGTCGAGAAGCTTTCCATTGGTCCCATATCTCCTGGGCTAAGTTATCTTTTCAAGCACTCCCATATCTCCTGGGCTAAGTTATCTTTTCAAGCACTCTATACATCGGAAGTCTCAATGTAAGTGATCCTATCTTCCTCTGTGTCTTACTCAAGTAGGTCAATTACTATATCTCTTCTAATGTGGTTGTGTAGGAAGGCAGGCATTATCCTACATTAAACTTTAGGCTAAACTACAGTTTTAACTCCTGAACTTAGAGGGTTGTATCACTTTGGTTCCTTAACTTTAAAAAGTTACAAAACCGATTCTGTACTTCCATTTTTGTTTCCCTTTGGTCCTTACCGTTAAACAGGACAGATGCCGTTTGATTCTGTCCTGCGTGGCAGCTGGCATAGCATCCACATGGCGAAATAAAATAAGAATCCGTTAATAACCTGTTAACCTGTTATCTAATAACCCATTAACCTCCTCCCCTCTCTTCCCCTTAAATGAATCTTCTCTCTACCCGTAAAACCCTTACCCTCCCTCCCCTCCCTCCCACCTCTCCCCCTCCCCCCCCTCCGCAACTGCCGCACGAGTCTCGCCGTCGGCCGCCGTCCACCTCCCTCATCTCGGAGCCCGCCACCGTTCGCCTCCCCCTCCTCCTGTGAAGCCCCTTCCGTCCCGGCATGGACGCTGCGGAAACGAAAGAGGCAGCGGACGGTGTAGAGGAGGCAGAGGGCGACGAGGATGAAGAGGGCAAGCGACCACAGCATGACAAAGGCTGCGGAGGGAAGCATGCAGACGAGGGGCCGCAGGGCGTGCGTGTCGGTCGTCGGCTCGTTCAACGTCTTCCACAGCAAGGCCTGACCGCAGAGGGAGAGGCTGATGCGCAAGTAGCCAGCGTGGAATCTCGTCAGGATGGAGAGCTTGGAGATGGCCTTCTCGGTGGACGGGGAGGGAGGAGGAGGAGGGGGAGGCGGGACATGTGCTGCGGCGGCGGAGAGGAGGAGGGGGAGGCGGACGGCAGCGAGCTCCGAGATGGGAGAGGTGGACGGCGGTCATTGGGCAGTCGGCGGCCAGCGGTGGGACTCGTGCGGCGGCGAGGGAAGGCGGAAGGGATGGGAGGGAGGGTAAGCTACCACGGCTAGCGGCGGAACTTGTGTGGAAGTTTTTTATTTTAATTAACGGGCTATTGGATAACATGTTAATGGGTTAACGGGTCGTTAATGGGTTCTCATTTGATTTTGCCACGGTGGATGCCACGTCAGCTGTCACGTAGGACAGAATCAAACGGCGTCTGTCCTGTTTAACGGTAGGGACCAAAGGGAAACAAAAATAGAAGTACAGGATCGGTTTTGCAACTTTTTTTAAAGTTTAGGGACCAAAGTGACACAGTCCCCTAAGTTCAGGGGTGGGTTAAAACTGTAGTTTAGCATAAACTTTAATAAGATAAAATGACTTTTTCCTAAAAATTGCCCATCGCATCTTAAGAAAGTCAAATTCTCTTCCAATAACATTCGTAGCCGAGGTGTTCTTGTTGTTCAAAAATTCTTAGATTGTTGTAAGTTGATGATTCTACATCCAATTATTCAAATGATAAAATTGACCTCTGCATGGAGTTAAGAATCCATCCCCATTGGTATATCCAATATTGCACACATAGTAATAATTTGTATATATAAAAAGCACACCCTTATAGAAACTATTTTAGAATTACTAGTTCAGATGTTGGATATATTTATTAGAGTATCACATTAGACATATGCCAGTAATAATATTAAACCAAGTAGTGTGAGAGAAAAGAGCTCAAAAGAAACATAATGAAATTAATAGAACAAGACTATTTACTGCCAAGTACAAAATTAATAAAGAAAATTTTAACAATGTATCACAGATTTAGATATCTCAAATCAGACAATTCAAGCCCAAGAAATTGTAAGAAACCCGTATCAGGATCTCAGGCAATTACATGTTAATTAAAGGAATTTTTAACACAAGGTTCAAAGTTATTTAAAAAACTGAAGGCATAATGGCAATTTTTGCATATATATTTCCAATAAAAAAAATTTCTAGGCGATTGACAAAGCATTCAAAGAAACTTTTTAACAATGCATCATAGTTTCAGATGTCTTGAATCTAGACCAAACAAACCCAGAAAATTGCAAGAAACCCATATCAAAATCTCAGGCAATTGCATGTTAATCAAAGGAATTTTTAATACAAAGTCGGAGAATTAGAAAACCAATTTAGCAAATTCATTGTCGATGTAAAAGAGAAGCATTAAGGAAATGACAATCATAGTGAGAAAGTTATGATAGACGATGATGATGGAAAATGGTTGAATCATGGTAGCGATATTGGGTTTCCGTTGTAACTAGGGCTCTAGTGGTAGGCTTAAGGCTCAATTTAGGTGATGTTCTGTTTATAGAGCTACGTTTTAGAAAGGAAAGGAGCCGATGGGTTTTCTTTTTTTTAAGAAAATTTTGATGTTAAATTATGGTAAGCTTACAAAACCACTTCCTTAGTGGTAATCATATTGCCATATTTTATGACAATGTGATTCCATGGGTGAATTAAATGCTTAGGTGGATGCTTGAGTTTGCTCAAGTTGGGCTTGGGCTTTGACTTTTGAAAAAAATATTTGAGCCTAAGCTTGGCTTGAAGTTCAAACAAAAATTCGAGTTGGGCTCAGACTAGGGAGGGGGCTAGCCTAGCCCAGCCCACTTTCAACCCTACATCCTGGCCATGGATTACACCATATTGCTCCGTTTCCTTGGTTTTCTTTAGTTGTGGTAGCTGTCCTATGTTAGAGCTAGAGAAAAGGACACTTCGATTTTTTCCTCTTCCCACTTGTTCGGAAAAGGACTCCTTTGAGAGCTCAAGGATTTGAACTCATGAGTTTGAAAAACGAAAAGATAAGGACAATACTCAATGTATTGCTTATTGATGAACCACATCTTGTCCCTTATGATGAATATGCTCTGGATGAATTTAATAAAGGGCACACTTCCATTATGTCACATGGGATGTAATTGACCTTCTTCAACACAAGCTCTCTAGGGTTCCTACAAGGGAAAAAGAGCAGGAATATAAGAAAACCATGTTCCTTCTTAGGTTGGAAGTAGGTCAGATTGGATCCACAATGGATATAACTCAAACCCAATCTAATTTAAATTGGAGCCAACAAAAAAATAAAATCCAATCCAATTCCATTCAGGTGGATTCGATCTATTCCAATCTAATTCAATGGATTGAAAGATTCAATCCATTGAATCTTTCAGACAGAAAATCACAAGTATATATAAATCAATTATCTAATTATATCATAAATATTTTTGTAGTAAAATAATATTATTGCATTATAACAAAAATATTCTATATAAGATTTGTTTGGTAATCACATGTAATATAATTAACGATGTATTGTTCACTAATTATAAGAAAAAAAGAAAAAAAAAAATTCTTATATTCAAGGTGAAGGCTAAAATATATATTATACTACTTTTAGAACCGTTCAAATTAGATTCTGATTGGAAATTTATGATCCAAATCCAATCCATATTTAAAATCATATTTTTGAATACGAGTCTAATCCTATATCTTTGGTTTGGATTGGACTGGACATTGGAAACAAGTTTGATGCAATCCACTTAAAAAGACTAGTTTAATCTAATGGCACATGAAGACAAATTTATTAGAAATCCAAATCGAGATGTTTAAACAACAAATTCATGTGATATGTTTACCCATTGCGCGCCATCACCACATATCAACATTCTTTTATGTCTACAGGGAAAGAAAGAGCTTTTGATACTCAAAATGCGATGGTAAAAAAGAAAGAGCTTTTGATACTCAAAATGCGATGGTAAAAAAACATCAACAAGCTGCGACCGATGATGAAATGTGAAACGAAAAGCCGAGCGAAAGAGCACCATTTACGGTGAACTAACAGTCAATAACCTTTCCACAATGCTCCAGAGATTACTGAACTAATAATAGGAGGGGGCTTGAGTATCTGAAATCTGCATTGCAATAAGATTCATAACCCAAATGTCTAATTTCACCAAAGAGACGGACAGTGACAACAAACCTTTCTCCATGGCAAAGGGATTGATTATACGCAATAAACACACGTTCCATGCCAGAGGATACCTTAGAAATCATTCAGAACGTAGAACTAGAAATTAACCATCTAGCAAGCCTCTTGCTTAATTAGTAAACCAAATTACCCAAAAAAAATAAAACAAGAGCAGCTGAAGCACAAATAAGGCAAAAGAATGCCATGGATACATAATCCAAATAATTGAAAAGAGTGGACATGTTGATATCCGTTGCAAGAGTTGATTAGCCGTCAGACTTTCACATTTCCTGGTTTAACTTGGTAAAATGAGCAAAACTTTTAGAGCCACGGTGCCACAAAACCATTAACTACCAGAGAATTTCTTTGGAGCTCCACAAGTAGCAAGAGGTGGTACACCACCAGCTAATTCACGGTACCAACATGCCAGCGGCTGATTTGAGCTTGAGAACCTCTACTTAACCCCAAATTCAACCTCAGATAAATCTTAGAAAAGAATGCACAATGCACTAATTCAAAAGAAAAAAAAAAAATAAAAAAAATAAGGAATTGATATCCACAGTTATAACAACCAAGTCAAAAATGATTTCCTTGGCATGGTTCTGTAATCATGTATCACATTCCTCATTGAAGAACAGACTACCACTAGGTTAAAAAGGCCAAAAGTTAACAGTTCTGGTCCCCACCAAGGAAGTTTCCTCTTCATTCAAAATTTTCATGCAGAAACGGCAGTCTGCTTTGGCCCGTTAGGGTGGCTAATCCTGCCATTCCCATTCTGGAAGACCCGCTGCTGATAACCATCGCCAACACGGGCTGCTTGGCCACGACCCCGGCCAGTGTACTCACTTCGGTTCCTGAATTCATTCCTCCTGTAACTCATGTTGCCCCCAAAGCCTCCACGTCCCCTAAAATTGTCATTTCGAAAACCACCCCTTCCTGACTGGAAGCGTCCTCTCCCACTGTTACCATTGCTGCTATTGGTAACAACACCATTGACAACTACAGATTGAAAAAAAAATTAGCATACACAAAACGAACTCATTTGCCACAAAATCAAACTAGTCTAATACATGTCTTAAATTAAATAAACTAGTGCTCCAATTGATAATAATATAATAACACACTGATAACAAATGATGCAAGGCCACAGTTGATGTTTAATAACATCATAAGTGGGCCGGAAATCAAACACCCGTAGAAGCCAGTTTTAAGCTCCAAGAGTTGAGTTGAGAATAGCATGAGATAGAACAACTGATATTAGCGTGGATTGAGGGAAAGGTCCCTGATGAGCAAAAATCATGAAGGATTCACACAGCTCACCACAAATTGTCATTTTTAAGTATGTTTTGAGGACCAGAATGATCAGACTTGCAGACTTTTCTTCTCTTCTTTTCCCTCTTTCTTTCTTTTTTTTTTTTTGTTTGCGGGGAGAGGGAGTACATTATGATATTCTCAAACCACAAACAACATAATGCTGCATCAATTATTTTCAATGGTTAAGAGATACCCAGGTCATAACAGTTTCAACTGAAAATGTCCCTTGCCCATTTAGACCATTCAAGGCAAAACTTGAGCAAACATACAAATATTCAGCATCCAACTTCACAATCATGAATTTCGAATTCTAAATTCTGTGATACAAGATATTAGAAATGAATGATTTTGAAGCCACAGCAAGTCTCTAAATTACCATGTCCTGCAAACTATACTCCAGTAAATAAGGAGGAGCAAGAAAGATACTTGCCTCGCGTTGTGGTTCTCTTCTCCTCAACATAAGCTTGACGTCCTCCAATCACAATTGGTGACGCCTAAAAATTCAAAAAAGGAATCCATGATAAGCGATGAATAGATCTGCAACTTAATATACACACATGCACTCAAGTGTAGCCAAGTGTATATATATGTGCATATAAATATACATATACATACATATATACATATATATCTGGTTCACTGAGAGGGGAAAACTGTGTACAAACTTATGATAATGAAAGCCTATAACCACAGTTAATGAATAAAAAGATATGATAATCCAGCAAGGAATTCAACTCAGATCAGAAAACCGATGTTTCCAACATGTTTAGCATTTCAACATAGAGGTGTATATAAAATGGCAGATGCAATTGAAGAGTAAACAATGACCAGAAAAACAAACATATTTGTGACAACACAGTTTGATCTGAGTGCAACCTAAATAATCATCTTGAAAGCAACAGACTGGGCTTCTACTTACTTCCAAAAATAGTTTTCAGGTATAACCTGAAATAGCAGTTTCAGTTTACAGCCATCAAGCTTGCAAATAATAAAATTCAAACCCATTATCGCATTGTAAGGATATGTATTTAGCAAAGATATTAAGTATTTCAGAAAATAAATAAATTGCTCTGACAATAAAAAATCTTCAATAAAGAGAAAGGGGAAAAGAAGAGGAGAAGAATTTTAAAGTTGATGATAAAATTTTGAAGTAAAACAAGGGTCGAGGGCAAGTTGGAATCCAGCCCACAAAAAAACGTTGAAAATGCCCATGCAGGCATTGGAGAAGACTAGCATAAGAAATTGAAAATTGATATTGAAAAGAAAGATAGCATGGCTACAAAGGGCAAAACTAGTTTTATCACCTTTATGTCTTTTAAATGCAGCAAGATCTGTTATCCAAAATGTAACCAGAAGTTCAGAAATAACCCTTATGCAAACACAATAAACAAATTACAAGGACATTACTCTCCAATAGTCCGATCAATGCAAAACAAATCTAATTTACAAGATTGCAATGTCGAAAAATCTGGTGGCTTCTTAATTTAATGTAGGATAATCATATGTGTGGGAAACAGTGGAGGGCAGAGCACTTCAATGCACTCCCTTTCAGAATTTGTGTTATATGGTAGAATAGATGTGGCAGAAATCCAGTTGCTTAAAACATAATAAGATGGTTGCCTGCCATGAAGCATAAATGAAAGAATACCAAGACTTTATTTTTGAGCTTCAAATTACTCCCTTATAAACTTGACTGTGCAGCCTGGAGACAATTGTAATAGGAAATTATCCCATGTTGATCTGAAGTGATGTTATTGGAATAACAATGATACAATACAACTGCACAGTGAGGATATTGACATTTGAGCCATTGCTACCATCAAAAAGAAAGGGTGTAAGATGTTGAGTCAGTAGCAATTATGTAGGACTTATTTTGAAATAAATTAAGATTATATCTAATTATCTTTTGCTAAGACACTGAAAGGATAACTAGGTAAGAATACTTGACATTTACACAAAGGCAGATCTATTTTATGAACCATCAAAACAATAACCATTGATTGTGCAAGCACTGACATCAAAGTATGGCATATAAGACCAAATGACGCCCCAAAATAAACCAGACATTGCCACTAAATTCTTGCTGTAAATAGTCATGACTATGCCAAGCAAAAGCACAGGAGCTCATGAATTCCATTTTATGCAATATGAAAGTGGAACTACATATAAAATATCCAAGAGGTATCACAATCAATTCCAGAAGTTATTGCAATTATCAAACTACTGGAGGTGTTTGTTATGTAATGTGCATGGACATGGAAGCTCCATGAACTAATTTTGGCTGGATCAAGCGACCAGGTATTGTGGGGCCTACTAGGAGGCTATCTAAGGCTCAGTTATCAAAATGGAGTCCTAAAATTAGCCAAGGAAACTTATTATAAGGTTCCATATTGACTCAATGTGAGAAATCTCTAACCCACCAATAAGAGATATTCTCCACGGTGAAATACTATTTCTTTTCTTTAGTTTAATACATTTTAATTAATCTTAGTCTATCATCAAAAATAAACTTAAGAACAGTTTTTAACTTTTGGAAGTGAATCAAAAGATCACCATACCTTGATTGCATCTTGCATGGATTTTAGCGACTCAAACTCAACAAAGCCAAAACAAATGCGCTCAGCCTATAAGATCAAGGTGGTTGTGAATCAACTGAAACAATGATAAAGCAAAATCACAACAAGATCTAACAACCTTATGGCTTCTAACTTGGACACCACCAAGCTTAATAGGTCCAAATTTCTTAAACTCATCCTCAACTTGTTCAGCCGTCGCATCCAAAGGCAAGTTGCGGACATAGATGGAATGACCCTCCACTGCAGAGTGAGAGAAATCTAGTATTAGGGAAAAAAATAAATGCAAGAAAAGTATAATTTTGGGCAATATACTTCACACAGCAAAATGATGAGCACACCTTCATGAGTGTTCTTCTCTGGGATGGTTTTGCCATTAGAAATTGGAGTATCAGGAGCAGGAGCAGGAGCAGGAGAAGGTGCTGTCGACGCAACTGCAGGTTTCTCAGGTTTAGCAGGAGCCGGCTTTGTCTTAGCAGTAGGCACATATACTGGTTTTGGTGATGGGCTTCCCTTCATAACCTTGACCTGCCAGCTCATTAAAATTTGGTAAAAAGAAAAATAAATAGTAGCATAGTGACACAGTCAGCAACATTGCCAAGTGGAGGAAAATTTTTGCTGCGGCACTTAAATGGCACGGTTGCTTTAAAATAGAGAGTGTATATATATGTGTGTGTAGCTAGACTTGGATACATTCGAATGTAGCCAAGTTCAGGATCTGATTACCTTCCCCAACCTTAGATTCATATGGATTCCAAAGTGGGATCCATGAACTGTGTGAATCTAAGGATGGAAGAGACTATATTCGAATGTAGCCAAGTCTCTCTCTCTCTCTCTCTATATATATATATATATATATATTTTTCAGGAGCATCAAACAAAACTTTTAGAATTTTAAGTTTTGCGAAGGACTGTCTTGAGAGCATTCCATGATAATGATAGAAAGTAAAATTTTCATTATTGGACAAGAAAATGCCAGAAAATACTACCATATGCCAAATTACAGATCATCTATTATTTATGCACATATAAGTTAGTCTTCACGGCAAAGATAAATGCTCACAATTGATGCATACGACTTCTTAGGTGCATCCTCCTGAGTCACAGCAGTAGTCTCAGAAACTGGTTGTGCATCACTTTGACTCTCATGGACTAGTGGATCCACTGCAACCTCATCTTCAACTCCTGAACCCCCATTCTCAGATGGGTTAAAAACTTCCTCACCACTCTCAGCATCCCTCTCTGAGAGAGGAGTTGCAAGGTCTGCTATGTGATGCTGCTGAACTGAAGCTGGTTCTGAAAATGTGAGGTGAAATAGTTAAAATGTTCAAAAAGAACTTAGAAAAATGAAATTATACAGCACATTCCAAGTACCTGGTTCAGGAGTTAGCAGGGATTTAGAGGCATCATAGCTGGTGCCATTCAGTAATATCTGATTAATTTCAGCCGGCTGCTTTTCATTCACAAATCTAAACACATCATTTAGGACAAAATAACCCCCATTTTCCTGTGGGGCAAGGAAAAATGACTGGGCAAATTTCTGCCAAACATTATCTAGCCCAGTCAAGGATCCAGTAACAACAATGAACACGCCATTCTTGTAAGACATCTGGGAGTCTACTGTCTCTATCTTTGTAAAATAGTCTTTAAAGTCTAATGACATGATTTTGTCATTGATGGCCTAATACAGTGTAAAAAAATAGAAGAACACATATTCCATCAATCTTTTGTCAGAGTGCAAATGCATGATGGAAAAACAAAGAACAGTAGAACAGATAGAAATATGTCACTTGTTATAAACAAAAGAAAACAACGCAAGGAATTCTGTAAAACATAGTTGAGAGATTCTGAAAAAATGGAAAAGCACTTAAAATCTTAAAATGATCCAAAAAAAGAAGAGTACATTTTGCATTTTTTGAAACATACTTGCAATGTTGTCACGGAAGTCATCATGCCATCAGAATCTGGGCGACTAAGAATGCTCGAGTCCTGATAAAACCTATAAACCTGTTCTGGAGTTTGATGGAGAATATGGTAATATTGGTGAACAAAGGCACTGCCAATCTGTAGAAGCAATTACAGCGTATTAGATACATGGCAGCAGAAATAAAAACTATGAAAAAGTGAGTGAATAAATCTGTACCAGTTGTGGACTTGGCAGAGGAGCAGGAGTTGCAGTTTGCAATGCCATGCCTGTGATGACTTTAGCATCAGTAAGTTCCATAAGAAACATCAATTAAGACAAGCACCTTGCCAACAAACAAACCACCATGCACGCAACTCAAAATTTACAAAAACAAACAATCTAATATGCAGTCAATAAGATTAAATGAAGAAAGAGAGAGACGCTACACATAATGATGCAAGAAGAGCCAAAAACAGTTCCATTTAGAAAATTAAACAAAGGGTTCCAAAGTAGTAGAAAATTTTTATCATTAGAACCTTGCTCACAATGAAAACATCTCCATGCACAAACAAATTAATTGTAAGGAAACAAACAAACTATTCTGCAACCAACAGAACCAAGGGAAGAAAAACAGAGAGATGATGCACATCCAATGGCACAAAAGGAACTCAAAATTTACAAAGAAAACAAACTGCTATTAAATCAATAGAATAAAGAGATGAAAAAGAGAGGGATGCTACACATTAGATGACTCTAACAGAATTACAAAAAGGTGTTCCTTTTAAAAAATTTTAAAAAAGAGTTCTAAAGAATTTCTATGAAATTCTAATTATTAGGACCTAACAATACAATTTGGTGCAAATAAGGGTGGCAATTTACCCTGCCCCATCAGATACCCAACCCATCAAGAGCCAGATGCTAGGATGGGTATTTAAAATGAAATCGGTGGCATGTTCTGACCCAGGATATTAACTAAAATATCCTTAATTTACTAGAACTCCCAAAGTAAGGTTTTGAATACTGTGAGATAAGGTGTCCCGATTTCTCCACTAAATCGGACATCCTATTGTCCCACCCTTTCCTAGTGAAGGTCTGGGTAGGTACTCTCTATTTCTTTCCCCTTCTTATTTTTTCTTTTTTTTTTTTAATTTTTTTTCTTACTTTATTTTTCTTCATTCTTTTCTTTCTTTCATTTTTCTTCTTTTTTATTTTTCTTCTTTCCTTGTTTCTTTTCTTTCTTCTCCCTTCATTTTTTTTTTTTCCTTTCCTTTTTCTTGTTCTTTAGTTCTTTTCTTTCTTATTTCCTTCCTTTCTTTTCTTCTCCCTTCTTCTGTTTTCTCTTTTCTTCTTTCTTGCATATCTTCTTTTCTTTATTTCTTTTTCTTCTCTCTTCCCTTCTTTTTCCCTTTTCTTCTTCTTTCCTTCTTTTCTTTTCTCTCATTTTTCTTCTTCTTTTCTTTGTTTCTTTTTTTCTTTCCTCTTTCTTCTTCTTCTTCTCCGAGTAGATGAGTTTTAGAGTCCTGCCACTATCTTGGTCCCATTTTCCCACTGGAACAGGATAGGATGGCTAGGAAAGGCCCCCATCCCATCAGGACTTAAACCTTTAGACAATCATATTTCTATTTGTTATTTATATTATTATTGAACGGTTAGTTTATTATATTCTATATCTTGGACTCTTTGTTTGTTTAATGTTATGCTTAAAAAAAGAGATTTTTTGTGGTATGGGGTAGGATGGGGTGGGTTTGGGAATTTAACTATTCCTGAAAGGCAGGTTCAAAGTGCCCCATTCCACCTCAAGGCAAGTACGGGATGGAAGCAGGTATGTGATTCTCCATATGGGGCGAGGGCAGGTAATGACAAACCCACCATATACCTGCCCTGTTGCTTTTCCTAGGTGCAAAGGCAAATTTATAAACACAAGCACAAGCAAAGACATGAGTAAATAATCTCTGTTTGCCAATACACACAAATACACACGCATTTATACATATAAGCATTTTTGCTTAAATACCTATATTTAAGCATGGACACACATATATTTTATACACGCATATTCATGTATATTTGCTTGTGTGTATATATATATATATATATTAAAAAATATACTAAAATAAACTCCAGACCACAGTCTAAGCAATGAAAAACACTTAAGGATTTCAAGATCCAGTTTTAGTTTCAATAGATGTTTAACAAAACAAAAGGAGAGAGAGAATTAGGAATATATGGAAGCATGCAGGTTGAAAGTCAAATACAAACTCAAACTTGAAAAGAAGAAGCAATTTACAAAAAAAGATCTTCTGCAGTGCTGTAAGGTCCTACTAGAAACACTGTAATACTTGGACAAAAGTTTATCTGTGTTATAACATAAGCAAGAGTAAGAATGAAGATGCTTTCCCAAACATTAGCAATCAAAAACATGAAAGCTATTAGAAATATACAATAAACTGCAGCAATCTACATATTGCAGACACTCTAAGATAGACCGCAAAAGCTTCAAACAGAGAAATAACTCAGAGCAGCTAATTGATTTATGTAGCAGGCACCCCTACAAGCTATTCAACAGCTTCATATGCATAAGCCAAAGATTATAGGAATATATAGTATCTACGAGTTTAACCCCACCACCACCCTTCCAACCAGACATATGAACTAGGAACATTTAAACCCTAAAAGCAGACCCAAATCTCTTGGATTTAGCAAGTGAAATCACTGTCAGCACAACTTGGAAGAGAAATTCCTCTATTGCAAATGCTCGATGCATCAAAGGAACTTCTAGAGGCAAAGAATCTAATCTTATAACACAAATCCAATCCATTTATTAAAAAAAAAAAAACTCTAACAAGACAATAAAAGACCTAAACAGAAAGTCGGACAATGAATAAGAGTAATGTAGCAAAATGGAATTTTCCAGAAACCAAACTAAAATGCTGATTTGGTTCCTCCATAGAGCGAAAAATGGACGAACTACGAATGACAAGCAAGAGAATATGAGCTTAAAAGTACTTAAAAAAAACCCTAAATATCTAAAATGATTGCAACCAATCAGAGACGCAATTAAACCCCAATAACGAATTACATTCTTCATCATCCATGATGCCAGAAAACCCTAGATATTTAAAACCCTAACACAAGAAATTGGCAGGCAGAGCCAGGATCAAAGTTAAACCTCTCGCCGAGATGGATCAAAGTTAAACCTCTCGCCGAGATAAAACAAATGAAAACAGTAAAAATATAACAAGAAAGAAATCAACCGAACAAGCAAGAAAAGTAACCAATTGCCTCCAGGAAAACCTCCTCAAAGGCCATTTTTTAAATAACATCACTCGAAATAGAGCAGCAAAACCCTCACTCAAACGCCATGCAAGAGGAAATTCGCAACCAACCATAGCAACAATTAAAACCCAAACTGCGAATCACATTCTTCACCAAGCAGCAAATTCTAAACCCTCCGATATGCCAAAAGAACCTCGAGAGAGCACTAAGAACTACAAAGATACGCCATTTTTTAAAGCAATCTGACTACAAAAGAAAAAGGAGGGGGAGAAAAGGATTTTGTGCTTTCCCGTGGAAGCAAATCTGACTACAAAGATACGCCAAAAGACCCTAACATACAAAAGAACGCACCCAGCAAAAGCAAGATAAACCCCAAATCGAAAAAATCCCAGCTGACTAGCTTAAACCCCGCTCCAACAAACAGCTATAACTAAATAATAAATGAACAAATCAAGAGACAGATCAATCAAACTGGCGACCAGAGAAACAAAAATCCTGACTGCAAAGAAAAAGGAGGGGGAGGGGGGAACGATTTTGGGCTTTCCCATGGAAGCAAATCGATCGGAAACGAAAAACCCATCACAAAAAGGGACAAAAAAGAAAAAAAAAAAAACTATCATTTCGGAAAGGAGAACGAGACCTCATGAGAATAGAAGAACGGGAGCAAATGCATGAATCGGTTTAAGCGGAGAGGAAACCTACCCTCCTCGGGAGGTGGCGGAGGAGCGGCAGCGGTGGCGGCGGCGGCGCAAGCGCTGGTGGAGCCCCGCCTTTGATCGGAGCCCAAGAATCGAGAGAGAAGAAGTGACAGCCGAGAGAGCGAGCGAGAGAAGAGTAGGCGAGCGCCGCAGGGAGAGTAGAGCTTTTAAAACGAGGGAGCGTCCACCCCTCGGGGTTTTGGGTTTGCCGTGAGCGGAACGCCGATTCCGCGTGAGTCTTGCGCACAGACTCATCCATTATATAAATAATAGATTGAAAAAAATAATAAATTGTCTATGAGATAAGAACTTCTCGTATTTTTTTTTTAAAAAAAATCTTTGAAAATTTAAGGTCATGATAATTCCTATTGATGGATGAAATATTATTATTATTTTATATATTTTTTTTTAAATTTTAAAACAAATCTACTTGATAAATTATTATTATTTTATATATTTTTTTTTAAATTTTAAAACAAATCTACTTGATAAATTAGATAAGCTCAAGTTTACACAATTAAATAATTCTTATTTATACCTTGATCATCGAAATTTCATACGATTAGGGTTATAAAGCATTTGCATTTGGCTTGATGCACATTAATAGTATTTTATTTCTTTATTTTTTTAATATTTTGCAAAAGAAATAATAGGCTACAAAAGTTCTATGCGAATAATTTAGATACTTTGAAATATTAACATATTTTTTCTATTTAAAATATTGATCGAGTTATTGATATTTATTCATGACGTAATCTCTTTACATAAAGTATGAGATATTATTTTGATACATCTTAAATAATTCGTTGAGGTTTCTTTGCTCTTTTTTCTTTATGATTTATAATTAGGTTTTAAGTTACTAATAAAAGATGAATTAATGGATGCAAAATCTAGTACCATTTTTACTATATTAGTTGCTATGATAATATTTTGGTGATTGTATATTTGTTGAGATATCAATTACATTTTTTTGATACAAATCTTCCATATTTGAATTCAACTTACCTAGAGTGGTATCTTGATCCATTTGGCATTGGCTGCCAATAGAAAAAAAATCACCTATAGGTTAAGAATTATAAACTTTGGATGTGAATTTACTCGCAACCTAGCAAAGGGACATATCTTGCACAAAAGCATGGCTCCATGCAGCCTTTATGCATCAGAATCTCTATGTAGCTTAACATGTTGCACGTGTTGCACCAAATACGTTAAACTTTAACCTATGTTTTATATATTTAAAGGCATGTTTAGTGTTGCTTTTGCTTTATAAAAAGAATTGCTAAAATAAATTTGCAAACACCCTAAAGAAATTGGCTTTAGATTCTCTCTTTCTAATGTTAATTCTCTAACATAGCAAGGCTTTGATATTCACTTGAATACTTCGCAAGTGGAGGTAGAGGAAAGGTTAATAGGGAGGCATGCAAGGTAAAGATGAGGGGACGAGCATTTAGAGAAGGGCTGTGGTTGAGGAGAACAGGTAGAGAGTTGGCAGCTTAGGGTGGCTTGGGGTGTAATGTAATATAATATAATTAAATATAATTGTATTATTAGTGATATTCGAAAATGGCTTTCAAACGCTAATGAACAAGATGAATCTTGACTTGGATGGTAGAGTGCTTTTTGGCCGGTTGATACATTCACTCCTGCAAGAGAGAGAAAGAGAGAAAGTAAAAGAGGACTGAAGATTGTGTTCGAGAGACCCTTATATGCTTAAGTCAGTCTACGATTATAAAAGAAAGTGGAGGCCTAGAGTTCAATGAGATGATACTTTAACGTTTTTTAAACTTAGGATTCAATTATATTTACTTGAGGTCTAGGCTACTTTTATTAGCATTTTGGTAGAGCCTTTTTTTGGATTTGATTACTTGTTAGTAGATGGCTTTGATAAGCTGAATTCTTAAATATAACAATTTCTTAGTAGCACAATCGGTTGATTTTTTACTTATTTTATTGTGCGATAGCAATGAGAGCTTTGATTGTGTCTCGCCTTAAAATAAAGGCAGAGTTTTTAGGAAAGTCTATGCTTGATTGCTGACTTTTAGTTACAAGCCTTACCTTATATTTATTCACAGGTTTGATTAACAAGTTGTTTTATTCAAGTGAAAACAGGTTTTCAATTATATGCACCTCTTATTGTTTTATTAACAGGTTGATCAACAAGTTTTGATATCTTATTGTTTTCAATCATATGCACCTCTCCCTTCATGGCTCTAATCCAACCCTTTAGCTTTGATAATGAAAAGTTTCACATAACATAATCTTTTATTCAAGTGGGTTGTCTTCTTGTACATTGAGGCCTTCTTAAGGATGAAATTGCTTTTAGTTCTTCACCAACTAGAGTGGATTCTACTAGAACTTCTTTCTTTCATTTCTTTCTTGCTCAGGTTGTTCACTTTCTTCAATTCTAGTGGCAGAATGCTCCTCCATGGAGATAGTAAAGGATTTCTTCTCAAAATTTTCTTCATTGCAATTCTAGATTACATTTTCATCAAACATATGCAACCAAAGACTTTGACATGTTTCACCGATGATTTTCTTTTATTTCAAGCTTGAAAGGAGGTCATTTTAAGAGTGATTTTGTTGGACATTGGTTACGCAAGTAGATTGTTATATTTATAGCTTTTGCTTAAAAATTCATGATTGTTCTCACATCACCAACTTTCTCAATAGACTTGCCTTCGGTTTTTCTCATCCTTAGCGAAGAGAGACCTCCATTTCTACTCTCTCTCATCGCCATGGCTTCATCATCCTCGGCAGTCAAATCCTTGTTTCAATCCATCGAGAGGTTCCTCCGAAAGCCATGCAAGATCACCGACCCCTGCGCCTACCCGAAGTATCGAAACGCGCTTCTGAGTGCCTTCAAGTGCTGCGGCTATTAGAGTTAATTTGTAATTAATGAGAGTGGAAGTCTAAGAGTTGTTATATTTTCTATGTGAGTTAAATGAGTCAAGAATTCTAAGAGTTATCTAGAAAAATTAAGAATAAGTTAGGAAATCTAAGAGTCATTTAGATATTCAAAGAGTTATGGATTACTCTGTACTTATGGGGGTAGACCAAAAGTCACTTTCATATATCTATATATAAGACAATATGTATTGAATCTAAGTGGTGTGGAGAGTTTTATAAAATGATATTATGAAATGATATTTCTTCCACTCCAAGCATTTCTCTTTGAGCATTATTAGAGCAATCCCAAAAAAATCGCAACAAAGTAGTATCAAAGTCAGAGAGCCTCGTTAATCCTAAGGCAAGAAAGAGAGCCAGAGTGCTAAAGAGCCAGAGAGCCAGTGCCAAAGAGCCAGAGAGCCAGAGAAGCGGAGAGCAGCTTTAGAGTCGGAAGAAGTTTGTGAAGAAGTTGTTCATATCCTCCATCAAGGTGATAAGACTCCGGGTCAAAAGAAATCCGTTGAGAAGTGTGCAAGTCTACGAAAAGAGACTTTGCAAAAGAAAAAGAAGACAAGAGCAGCCTTCAGAGGTTAAAAGATAAGAGACATCGTTAACAATACCAATTGAGCAAAATGGAGGATGAAAATGTAATAGTTGTGGTTACGCCATACAAGGTAACGCTTAAAGAAATGCTTGAGAAACTAAAATTTTCTCCAGTAAGGTATACAAGTGAGAAGTTTGGACCAAATCATTCTTTAAACTTTGTGGCAAGTCATTTTTGAAGATATAAGTAAAAGTTTTATGATCGATGGTCATGCAACTATTACAAAGAAGGAAGCAGAAAATAATGCAGCATTACAAGCAATTATCTATTTGAAAAATATTTATAATATTATTATGAAAGATGTTCATTTTCAGGAAATTGAAGATGTTAAGATATCTGTGGAAGATTTGCATGAAGCCTATGAAGAGCTGAAGAACAAATATGAAGATGTAATTAAAGAATTAAATGAGCTGAAGTTGAAGATGAAAAAAGAAGTTATCATGAAAGATGAAGAAAGGGTGATTGAAGAAGATACAAAGTCTCCACCTCATAGATCAATGAGAAGAGCATTTGTCATAAGAGATTTTCCTTCTGGTTGCAGTTTAAATCAGTAATTGAAGATATTATGAAAAATTATAAATTAAGGGGGATGTTGGAATTAATTTGTAATTAATGAGAGTGAAAGTCTAAGAGTTGTTATATTTTCTATGTGAGTTAAATGAGTCAAGAATTCTAAGAGTTATCTAGAAAAATTAAGAATCAGTTAGGAAATCTAAGAGTCATTTAGATATTCAAAGAGTTATGGATTACTCTGTATTTATGGGGGTAGACCAAAAGTCACGTTCATATATCTATATATAGGACAATATGTATTGAGTCTAAGTGGTGTGGAGAGTTTTATGAAATGATATTATGAAATGATATTTCTCCCACTCCAAGCATTTCTCTTTGAGCATTATTAGAGCAATCCCAAAAAAATTGCAACAAAGTGGTATCAAAGTTAGAGAGCCTGATTAATCCTAAGGCAAGAAAGAGAGCCAGAGTGCTAAAGAGCCAGAGAGCCTGTGCCAAAGAGCCAAAGAGCCAGAGAGCCAGAGAAGCGAAGAGCAGCTTTAGAGTCGGAAGAAGTTTGTGAAGAAGTTGTTCATATCCTCCATCAAGGTGATAAGACTCCGGGTCAAAAGAAATCCGTTGAGAAGTGTGCAAGTCTACGAAAAGAGACTTTGCAAAAGAAAAAGAAGACAAGAGCAGTCTTCAGAGGTTAAAAGATAAGAGACATCGTTAACAATACCAATTGAGCAAAATGGAGGATGAAAAGGTAATAGTTGTGGTTACGCCATACAAGGTAACGCTCAAAGAAATACTTGAGAAACTAAATTTTTCTCCAGTAAGGTATACAAGTGAGAAGTTTGGACCAGATCATTCTTCAAACTTTGTGGCAAGTCATTTTTGAAGATATAAGTAAAAGTTTTATGATCGATGGTCATGCAACTATTACAAAGAAGGAAGCAGAAAATAATGCAGCATTATAAGCAATTATCTATTTAAAAAATATTTATAATATTATTATGAAAGATGTTCATTTTCAAGAAATTGAAGATGTTAAGATATCTGTGTAAGATTTGCATGAAGCCTATGAAGAGCTGAAGAACAAATATGAAGATGTAATTAAAGAATTAAATGAGCTGAAGTTGAAGATGAAAAAAGGAGTTATCATGAAAGATGAAGAAAGGGTGATTGAAGAAGATACAAAGTCTCCACCTCATAGATCAATGAGAAGAGCATTTGTCATAAGAGATTTTCCTTCTGGTTGCGGTTCAGATCAGTAATTGAAGATATTATGAAAAATTATAAATTAAGGGGGATGTTGGAGTTAATTTGTAATTAATGAGAGTGGAAGTCTAAGAGTTGTTATATTTTTTATGTGAGTTAAATGAATCAAGAATTCTAAGAGTTATCTAGAAAAATTAAGAATCAGTTAGAAAATTTAAGAGCCATTTAGATATTCAAAGAGTTATGGATTACTCTGTATTTATGGGGGTAGACCAAAAGTCATGCTCATATATTTATATATAGGACAATATGTATTGAGTCTAAGTGGTGTGGATAGTTTTATGAAATGATATTATGAAATGATATTTCTCCCACTTCAAGCATTTCTCTTTGAGCATTATTAGAGCAATCCCAAAAAAATCGCAACAAAGTGGTATAAGAGTCAGAGAGCCTGGTTAATCCTAATGCAAGAAAGAGAGCCAGAGTGCCAAAGAGCTAGAGAGCCAGTGCCAAAGAGCCAGAGAGCCAGAGAAGCGGAGAGCAGCTTTAGAGGCGGAAGAAGTTTGTGAAAAAGTTGTTCATATCCTCCATCAAGATGATAAGACTCCGGGTCAAAAGAAACCCGTTGAGAAGTATGCAAGTCTAGGAAAAGAGGCTTTGCAAAAGAAAAAGAAGACAAGAGAAGTCTTCAGAGGTTAAAAGATAAGAGACCTCATTAACAATTGGATAAGAGACCTCGTTAACAATACCAATTGAGCAAAATGGAGGATGAAAAGGTAATAGTTGTGGTTGCACCATACAAGGTAATGCTCAAAGAAATGCTTGAGAAACTAAATTTTTCTTCAGCAAGGTATACAAGTGAGAAGTTTGGACCAGATCATTTTCCAAACTTCGTGGCAATAGTCATTTTTGAAGATATAAGTAAAAGTTTTATGATCGATGGTCATGTAACTATTACAAAGAAGGAAGCAGAAAATAATGCAGCATTACAAGTGATTATCTATTTGAAAAATATTTATAATATTATTATGAAAGATGTTCATTTTCAGGAAATTGAAGATGTTAAGATATCTGTGCAAGATTTGCATGAAGCCTATGAAGAGTTGAAAAACAAATATGAAGATGCAATTAAAGAATTAAATGAGCTGAAGTTGAAGATGAAAAAAAGGAGTTATCATGAAAGATGAAGAAAGGGTGATTGAAGAAGATACAAAGTCTCCACCTCATAGATCAATGAGAAGAGCATTTATCATAAGAGATTTTCCTTCTGGTTGCGATTCAGATCAGTAATTGAAGATATTATGAAAAATTATAAATTAAGAGGGATGTTGGAGTTAATTTGTAATTAATGAGAGTGGAAGTCTAAGAATTGTTATATTTTTTATGCGAGTTAAATGAGTCAAGAATTCTAAGAGTTATCTAGAAAAATTAAGAATCAATTAGGAAATCTAAGAGTCATTTAGATATTCAAAGAGTTATGGATTACTCTGTATTTATAGGGGTAGACCAAAAGTCACTTTCATATATCTATATATAAGACAATATGTATTGAGTCTAAGTGGTGTGGAGAGTTTTATGAAATGATATTTCTCCCACTCCAAGCATTTCTCTTTGAGCATTATTAGAGCAATTCCAAAAAAATCCCAACAAAGTGGTATCAGAGTTAGAGAGCTTGGTTAATCCTAAGGCAAGAAAGAGAGCCAGAGTGCCAAAGAGCCAGAGAGCCAGTGCCAAAGAGCCAAAGAGCCAGAGAGCCAGAGAAGCGGAGAGCAGCTTTAGAGTCGGAAGAAGTTGTTCATATCCTCTATCAAGGTGATAAGGCTTCGGGTCAAAAGAAGCCCATTGAGAAGTATGCAAGTCTAGGAAGAGAGACTTTGCAAAAGAAAAAGAAGACAAGAGCAGTCTTCAGAGGTTAAAAGATAAGAGACATCGTTAACAATATCAATTGAGCAAAATGAAGGATGAAAAGGTAATAGTTGTGGTTATGCCATACAAGGTAACGCTCAAAGAAATGCTTGAGAAACTAAATTTTTCTTTAGCAAGGTATACAAGTGAGAAGTTTGGACCAGATCATTCTTCAAACTTCGTGGCAACAATCATTTTTAAAGATGTTAAGATATTTGTGCAAGATTTGCATGAAGCCTATGAAGAGCTGAAAAACAAATATGAAGATGCAATTAAAGAATTAAATGAGCTGAAGTTGAAGATGAAAAAAGGAGTTATCATGAAAGATGAAGAAAGGGTGATTGAAGAAGATACAAAGTCTCCACTTCATAGATCAATGAGAAGAGCATTTGTCATAAGAGATTTTCCTTCTGTTGCGGTTCAGATCAGTAATTGAAGATATTATGAAAAATTATAAATTAAGAGAGATGTTGGAGTTAATTTGTAATTAATGAGAGTGGAAGTCTAAGAATTGTTATATTTTTTATTTTGAGTTAAATGAATCAAGAATTATAAGAGTTATCTAGAAAAATTAAGAATCAATTAGGAAATCTAAGAGTCATTTAGATATTCAAAGAGTTATGGATTACTCTGAATTTATAGGGTAGACCAAAAGTCACTTTCATATATCTATATATAAGACAATATGTATTGAGTCTAAGTGGTGTGGAGAGTTTTATGAAATGATATTATGAAATGATATTTCTCCCACTCCAAGCATTTCTCTTTGAGCATTATTAGAGCAATCCCAAAAAAATCCTAACAAAGTGGTATCAGAGTCAGAGAGCTTGGTTAATCCTAAGGCAAGAAAGAGAGCCAGAGTGCCAAAGAGCCAGAGAGCTAGTGCCAAAGAGCCAGAGAGCCAGAGAAGCGGAGAGCAGCTTTAGAGTCGGAAGAAGTTGTTCATATCCTCTATCAAGGTGATAAGGCTTCGGGTCAAAAGAAACCCATTGAGAAGTATGCAAGTCTAGGAAAAGAGACTTTGCAAAAGAAAAAGAAGACAAGAGCAGTCTTCAGAGGTTAAAAGATAAGAGACATCGTTAACAATACCAATTGAGCAAAATGGAGGATGAAAAGGTAATAGTTGTGGTTATGCCATATAAGGTAATGCTCAAAGAAATGCTTGAGAAATTAAATTTTTCTTCAGCAAGGTATACAAGTGAGAAGTTTGGACCAGATCATTCTTCAAACTTCGTGTCAACAGTCATTTTTAAAGATATAAGTAAAAGTTTTATGATCGATGGTCATGTAACTATTACAAAGAAGGAAGCAGAAAATAATGCAGCATTACAAGCAACTATCTATTTGAAAAATATTTATAATATTATTGTGAAAGATGTTCATTTTTAGGAAATTGAAGATGTTAAGATATCTGTGCAAGATTTGCATGAAGCCTATGAAGAGCTGAAGAACAAATATGAAGATGTAATTAAAAAATTAAATGAGCTGAAGTTGAAGATGAAAAAAAGGAGTTATCATGAAAGATGAAGAAAGGGTGATTGAAGAAGATACAAAGTCTCCACTTCATAGATCAATGAGAAGAGCATTTGTCATAAGAGATTTTCCTTCTGTTGCGGTCAGATCACTAATTAAAGATATTGTGAAAAATTACAAATTAAGGGGATGTTGGAGTTAATTTGTAATTAATGAGAGTGGAAGTTTAAGAGTTGTTATATTTTCTATGTGAGTTAAATGAGTTAAGAATTCTAAGAGTTATCTAGAAAAATTAAGAATCAGTTAGGAAATCTAAGAGTCATTTAGATATTCTAAGAGTTATGGATTACTTTGTATTTATGGAGGTAGACCAAAAGTCACCTTCATATATCTATAGATAATATGTATTGAGTCTAAGTGGTATGGAGAGTTTTATGAAATGATTTCTTTTACTCCAAGTATTTCGCATTATTAGAGTAATCCCAAAAAAAATCCCAACAACAGCTTCTCGCGCCGAGTCCGCCCACGTCTCCGGTGTCCGGTACTACTCCCGCGACCGTCCACCACCTCCGAAGACCCAACGTCGAGCTGATGCTGGCCGAGTCCCTTTGACTTCCCCGAGGTTGCCGCTGGTGGTCGACAACGACAATGCCGAAGGAGAAGTGGGTGCCAGAAATAGGTCGAGGGATGCGATTCCTCCGTCAAAGATCGGATTTTTATCTCTTTTGGCTCGCAAAGTTTGAATTTTTTTTTTTTTAAGCTGACATTGAGAAGGCTTCTGGTTAGTTTTTATTGTTTCCTTCGAGAGTTCTCTCTAAATCTAATCACTTAAAATACTTTTTTTTAAAAGTAATTTTATGTTATTTGATAAATTTTTTAAAAATATATTTTTGGCTCTATTTAAAAAGCTTTAATTTAAATTTTTTTATAAAAATTCTACTTGATAAATATTGAGAAACTATTTTTAAACTTGAATGCCATAAATCCAAAGCATGAACATAACAATATTTAATATTATAATATAATAAAAATATAATATAACTATACTAAAATAATTAACGCAATATTATAATATAATATTATTAGATGATAATAACTGTAATTTTAATGATATATTATAATATAATCATTAAATAATAAGAAATAATATATTATAATAATTTTACATTATAATCATTATTATATTAGAATATTATTATATTTTTTATATTATATTATAATATTATTATAATATAATATTATTATATTACAACATTATAAGAATAATTTATAATAATAATTTTTAATAGAATAGATAGTTGGAAGTATAATGTAATATTTTTTATTATTTTTATTTTAATAATACTTTCTTAGTTTAGTTACCCAATAGACATTAACGTATTACAATTCTCTAAAAATATAATTATAATTTTCTTAGTTTAGCTATCAAAGGACAGGATTTTCAAGGCTGATTGTTGTCTTTGAGAGGGCTTGTGATTATAAATAATGAAAGAAAGGTGGCTAATCTATACAATAGCGCACGTCGTTTCCTGTTCATAATAAATTTGTAAGTTTCATTGCACTTTACGTTCTTTTCTTCTCCAAAAATTTTGAATAGATTGTTGTTTCCTAATTGTAATAAATTCATAAGTTTTTCTTTTTCAAAATTAAGAATCATCAAAATGGCAAAAGAAAGAGACGAGGGAGGGCGGAATAAGAAGGGTGATGGAAGAAGAGGAGGAGTCATCAGCTTATTATTACTATAAATGATATAAATGATGTTTCTTTTTTTTTAAGTTAGTCATTTTTTTTTGTAATTTTTTTCAAAAGCAAAAGATGATTTACTCAAGATTTATAAAAAAATTATGAGCCATTTATTTATAACTAATCTCGAGTTAACATAATTAACTCGCTGGTACTTATGAAATACAGAACCTAAAAGGTGAAGAGTTAAGACCCATCATCTTTTCCCTCCGGATCCGCTTATGTTTATTATTTGGAGTGGCTGCAGGTGTCTTCACCCATTTCTTGATTTTTTTGAGTGGATTCTTTATTTCTTGGGGAGAAAGAGTAAAAAAAAAAAAAAAAAAAAAAACCTTTATTATTATTATTATTATTATTATTTGATATTTTAAAACATTTAGGATCGCTGTAGGTTGCGGCTGATATAAAAAGTGGAGGTTTTGATGTTGGCTTTAGAAAGTTTAACTTTGAGGAGAAAAACATGCAGTCTGATGATTCGTGTGGGCTATTAGTAATAGAAAACTCTGAACCGGTGTGTAGCGTAATACTTTGCCAATGATCAGCTGCAAGGATGATACCTAGCTACTTGGGTCTTCTACTCATTATCAAGCTCATTGTGGTGCTATTATAACAACACAGGAGCTTTATCAAAAAAGAAAAAAAAATTTAAAGATATTATTTAAAAATATTCAGGATTTTTGCAGTATATAGCCATGTGAAATTAAATACTCACCAATACGAACTTTTACATACTCTTTTTGTTTGGTATTCTCATCAGACTAAAGGTTTAAATTCTAACCCAATTAATTTATAATCATAATCATCAACATCATAATCAACTCATGAACACCATTAAAAGAGTTTATCTGTGGTATTTTTTAATTGATGAGTCAGAAATTAGATTTGCTCTAATATTATTTGTAATAAAATATAATTTTATAAAAAAAATTAGTTGAAAGATATTATTTGAGTTTTTTATTGTTGTATAAATGCTCATAATTTTTAACCATATATAATATATATGAGGCTAAATAGTTGAAGTTCCGATGAAGTTTGATGGTTATGATCTTTAGAAACATCAGTCAGTCCTCTTTGACATGATTGGTTACGTGTTGCTCAAAATCTAATATGAATCGGATTTTTCTGAGCCGGTGAAATTCCATGGTAGTTGTGAAATCGTCCATTACGGATTTTTCTGGGACTTCTCTCCCAGAACATAAGGATTTAGAAGTGCACCACCTCGTTATATATATATATATATATATATATATATGCTTACAGTGGATATTTTGGCTGACCACAAGGAGTATCTTTGAAGAAAATTTTGTACACCCTTACCATTTCTACCCCATTTTATCTATAGCACAAGCTGCTCTACCATCATGCAAGCATGAATGAAGTTGCATGCAAAATAGTGAATCTTTTTTTTTTTTTTCATTCATGCCTACCTCTCGAATTTTATTAATGGCTCTATAGAAAGCTAAGGCTTGGCACTTGTCATTATCTTCGATAATGTGTGGGAAAAAATTGATTCTTTTTGATGTTTTCATGTTGACAGGTAATGGGGCTGTGCCATTGTGCACCCTGGAGGCAGTATCTGAAGTCGAGTTTCAGAAGGCTTGCCAGTTCTTGATACACTAGAGAAAGGAATTTTAATAGGCTACCATGAGCCTTTTTTTTTAGGACTAGGCTTGCTAAAGTCTTCTTCTTCGTATAATAGACAATTCTTAGGAGATAACCTATGGATTTATAGAAGACATGAACTTAGCCGCGCTTGAGTGAAGTGTAAAATAGTTCCTCTTTTTGTGCATCTTTGGGGAACATCTATAAATGTTGTAGCAGCCTGTTATAGAAATAATAAGGCCAAATATAAGAGTGGGCCTAGATAAGGTTGCTCCATTGTGATAGTTTCTGTGATAAGATAAGACTGTATGCATCTATATACATATGGTTCGCTCTATATTCTATGATCGCGAGAGTCTTGTGTACACTTTCTAAGGCTCTTCGAGTATAAATATTTGTAATGTTTTGGGGCTAAAATATATTTTTAATTTTCAAACTCTCACTCAAAAGTTATTTTGATCCTTAAATTTTCAGTCATTACAGTTTAGTCTTTGATGTTTTAAGAATAATGTATTCTTTACGTCTCTTTATATGAGATCAGTTAAAATTGACGGAATAACTGATGTGGCACCTTAATGGGAACACGTAAACTAGTTAATAGAGTAACACGTCAGCTATTCCATCAATTTTAACTAACTCTATAAAATAAAATCAATTTTAACTAACTCTATAAAACGGAATGCCAAAACTGAAACATTCAAAACATGAGAGATTAAACTATAACAACCGAAAGTTTGGAGATCAACACAAATTTTGAGTAAAAGTTTGAGGACCAAAAGTGTGTATGTAGGTAGACTTGACTACATTCGAATGTAGCCAAGCCTATATCCGATCACCTTCATCATCCTTGGATTACATAGTTTATGAATCCCAAATATGAAAAAAAGTAAAAAAGGTAGGGTGGCTTCGAGATTGGTATGGACTTAAGGGTAGAAAAAGCGATCGGATCCTAAACTTCACTACATTTAAATGTAGTCAAGTCTGCCTATATATATATATATATATATATATATATATAAGGGTGGGGAAGGTAACCAAATCCTAAATTTGGCTATATTCGAATGTAGCCTATACAGAGATAGAAAAGATAAACTAAATTAGCTTAAATGAAAAGGAGAATTAGTTTAAATGAAAAGGAGAATTAGTTTAAATGAGGGTTCATTTAATGAATTAGTAAAGATAATGAAAGTGAAGGAAAATAAGATTTATATAATTAAGATTTATGGGTCGGCTTGGATTGGGTTCAAGTTGAGTCAGGTCCATTTTTTGTTGATTCAAATTAGATCCAGGTGATATATGGGTCGAATTGGGTTATTGGTTGGATCAAAAAATATAAGATTTGAATTCGACTTAGAATTTAGATCAAGTTTAATTTTTTAATCCATCCTAATTTATGAGTCTTTAAATATAAA
Source organism: Metroxylon sagu (assembly GCA_017589505.3). Taxonomy (NCBI): domain Eukaryota; kingdom Viridiplantae; phylum Streptophyta; class Magnoliopsida; order Arecales; family Arecaceae; genus Metroxylon; species Metroxylon sagu. The sequence goes on along the minus strand of JACVBY030000605.1, from coordinate 511,144 downwards.
TCAGGTTGGGTTTAGTTGAGTCAAGATTGGATCGAATCATGAGTCAACTTGACTCATTTGTAGCCGTACCTATATGTGCCACATCTTATGATGGTCTTTAACAAAGTTATTTTCTGAACATTATCTCCTCATCTTTTTAGCTTCTAATCAGAATGTTAGTAGAGAAGCTTTAAAAGAAAATGATGTGAAAAGACAGATAGTATTGAATAAAATTACTTTGCTTTTTTTTGTTTTTGTTTTTGTTTCTTCATCTCCTTTCTTACTTTTGATGGATACAAAAAAAAAAAAAATGATCCTAAACTAAAAAGAATAGGAAAAAAAAAAAAAAATTCATGTAGCTAAACTTAAATGGTTTGAACCTTTGTTGTTGTAGGTATTATTTGTTATTTTTGATGGATGTAAGGGATGGGAGACCCCATTATCCATATTATTAAAGGGAATGAAAAGGGTACATCAAAAACGCCCAGAGCCAAAGGGACATTGAAGGTTAATATATATGGGTGATTAACTAAAAATTAAGGGAAATCACATTGATAAATTTGGACAGTTAAATTAATAATTAAAAAAATTCAACTTGAGACCTGCCTTAGATGCAAGATTATGCAGACCAATTAGTAAAGACCTCTTGCTTCATAGTTACTTGCAACTTGAGAAAATTTGTTCATATTGCATGGTGGTGTTTAAAGTGACCTACTAGCAAAACAATCTCCAAGCAATAAGATGGTAACAGTGATAACATTGTTTATCAATTTATATCCATTATACTTATTCTGTTTAACTGAAAGATTTTTTTTTCTTTTTTTCTTTTTATATCAGTAGAAGAGATTTCACCAACTCTAATAGTTGCATGGCAGTGGATTGAGAGATGGTAGAACCTCAGCTCTTTTCCAAACTTAAAAAGTTCCTGGCCTTTCCTTAGGTGAATAATTTGTTTCCAGATCACCTCCTACCTTCTTGCATTGCATGATTGTTAATTTGCTCCTCCCCTTGCCCTTGAAATAAGAACCTATATTATATATTCTAAATCTTCATAATTAGTACGAAACTAAATACTCGTCAGCATAAATTTTACATATAATTTAACATTTCATTTAAAAAGACTAGCCATTATTATTTTAGTTCCTTGATCATACTCAATCTTTCCATCATATATGTAACCAATATAGGATGGGGTCTCACAATCACACTAGTGTGTGAACAATCTAGATGCTGTTTGTATCATTCGTCTTGTTCAAGGGAAACAGAAGCTGAAGGACCTCGTGGACATATGGCAGTGCAATAAGATGGGTTTCAGTTCAGATAACCCATCAGCAGCCCATGCAATCACACACCCTCAAGTCCCTGGTCATGCAAGCAGCTAGACCTCTCTCTCTCTCTCTCTCTCTCGGTGCAACACAGAGAAAGAGGAAATAAATGGTAGAGGATAGAGACAAAGGTGTTCAATGCACTCCATGTACACATCCAGAAAGGAAAGCTGTTAGTAATGTGTCCTCTTTCCTTCAAGGTGTTCTTTTCACTCATTCCCTTTTCAAGTTCCCCCCCCTGGTGGAAGTTTCAAATATGAGTGATGACCAACCAAAGCAAAATTGGCTCCTTACTCGTATGAGGGAATAAAGTATGGTCTGGAAAAAAGGCATGGTCTTCTATATATTAAGCGTTGATGGCTGTATTTTAATTACTAAAGAGTCTGGAGAGAGAGAGAGAGAGAGAGAGAGAGAGAGAGATCAGTGTATGTTGACCAACCTCCTACTGCACGCAAGACAAACATGTTTTAATTCAGACTGATGGGTAACAATAAGGTGGCACCAGTTCAAACCTTACTATATTGCTGAAAAATTACTGTCAGGCAAGAATCGCAGACTAATTTAGTTTGGATGTGGAGGCTCTTATAACGTAAACCGAAAGGTCCATACTGCCTAGTTATAAAGGTGACGCCAAAAGATGCCTTCTTTTCCCCAAAACTCTTGTGATATACAAGGCTCTAATTTCTGATTTGATACACGGGAGGTTTTATGTAGGCTAAGCTTATCAAATTCACAGTGGAATACTACCCAAAAGTAAAATAAAATAAAAATAAAAGCTCACTGAGAAAATTAGAGTGAAAAGTTGGGCCATGGTTTCAGGCACAAAGATAAAGTAGATAGGATAACTATTTCTCATTTTAAGATACAAGATTCCAGATGAGTTTAGTATAGAGGATATATAGAGGATCATTTGCCAACTAACTCAAGAAGTTTAGTATATAATTCATGTCTTTTGAGCGTAGGAAGTGAATGCAACCAGTCCGTACGAGTAGATACTGTAATATAGGAATTGCTATTTGAGCAATGTCATTGTTGTCCTGACAGAATCTTGACAGCCCTTATTGGATGGGCTGGCATCTCTTTAAAGGCTCGATAGGGACAAACTGTAAGCTTTCCTCAGATTAAATTGCACTGGTATTGACCACCTCATCCTCTTAGTTAATAACTGACCTTTGAACTGCTTTTGGGACCATCTCTTTCGACCCAAGGCATGTTCACTTTGGTATTTCCACCACTCCCTCGCAACTCCGCCCCCCCCCTCTCTCTATGCAAAAGAATTAGAGCTTCCATGTGAAACCTACAAATCTTATACCCATCTTACTCACAGCTCACAGATGTAGCACAGGTCACCCTTAAAAAATTGGCATATGACAGCTGTTACGTAATGAAAGTAACACATCGATGAGAATTTCAGAAGATGCCCACTTCTTCTCTGGCAACAAGGACAGCAGACGTGCCTGTTTCTGGGGCCTGCAAAAGTGGAGAGGTGGCATTAACTTAATGAAAAATGAAAAAATTAAATTTCATCTTCCTTCTTTGGAGCTTTGAAACTTTGTACAAGAAGTAGAACGCTGATGCTTTGGAGCCTGTGATCTCAGAAGTATTTAGATTCGCAAAGCTGGGCATTCCATTCCTCTTGGATAAAGGGCGTTTGGAGTTGCAGGAATGTCTCATTTTTCTTTGCTTCTTCTCACTAGAAAAGAAGACTAACAAAGATACCAGAGATCATGCAGCTTTGCAACCGAGACTTCACTAGGAATCCTGCTCCTTTTTCTTTAATTCTTTCTCAGTGGCTTTCTTTGACAATTTGAGTGAATCTACTAGTGTTTTCTTTCTCTCCAATATCAGAAAAGAGTATAATATAGTGTTTTTGTTTTATGAGTGTGATGGATTCCTGCAAGACATCTTATTATCTAATCTTCTTGTCCTCTTGCAGGGCTCATGGATTTGGAGGGTATGCTTGCTGTGGTGTAGCAAGATCCAAGAGAGCACTGGGAAGTGGAAGAGATTTTCTCATTGGGTTCCCTCCTTATCAAGTAAAATATAGTCCTTGCAGTAGAATCATATCATACTGGCCTGTCACTTCATGAAAAACCTAAAGGAACTAATTCCTCCACTCTTTTGTCACCATATTATAGAATACAGAAAGATATGAAGAGTTTTAGCATCTATAAAAATGCTTATTCTATAGAATCATCTCTCTCTCTCTCTCTCTCTCATACTACACAAGTGAAGAGCAGATTTAACAAGCCAGTGGAAGGAGATGGCCTCCTAATGTTGACTTGAGGAGAGCAGAAAATGCACACTGGAAGGCAAAAAGATGGTGGCAGCTTGAGATGAGGAGCACTTGAGCTAGCTTTGTTGCAGCAGATAAATCCTTCACCCTTTTCTCGAAGAATTGATCACATATTGCTTTGAAGTGGATAATATTTTGCAGAAATAATAAGAATTTTGGCATGTTTTTTCTCTTTCCTTGTGTGATGATTGTATGCATTATAGCAAGGTAGGTAAGCCTGTCTGCAACCTCTTTCATTGTTAAAGAGAACTGGTAGGGGGAAAATGTTTTAAGCACTTCAATGTTGAAGATGCTTTACACGTTGGCATGATGTTGAATGCGATCCATTATGGTGCACCTAGGGGCCATAATGAAGATCTAGGCACCACTGCAATATGCCTTGATCTTTCTGTGACCTCCCAATATCTGCATTAGAATCAGATTGCTCCCAACAAAGTTGCCTGCCCAAGGAGGATTGCAAGTTGTGTGGTCCTCTCAGCATTGGTGGATGCCTTGATGAGGTTGTGTTGGTCCATGAGCTAATATTGTAGGTTTGTAGCTTCTTAGGGTTTCAGCTACGCATGCATTTGAGGAAGGTCCTTGTATTTGTACTACAAACTTGGTAATTCCACACTACTGTATCTTAAATAAAATCATAGCATGAGACATGTAAATATGGATCAATCCTCATCTTGTTGCACGCTTTCAGTTATAATGCATCAAAATGATAAGATATAGTGCTGATATTGCTGAAAGTTTGAAAAGTAAGGTGATACTTTCTTAATGCAACTGCATCTTTGCTTGCTTACCTTCCATAAATTACTGGTGAGTAACATGATGTACTTCTTCAAATTGATTGTGTAGCTTCCATTATACAACGATTATGGCTAAATAGAGTGCAATAACATCCTTTCGTATGTGTAGCTCAAAGTTGTTGACAAGGCAAAGGTCATCTCATTGTAAAAATTAATTACAATGGTCCCACGAGTTGAATAAAGCAAATTTTCTCAGATTTTATGCTCGTGATTCTCAACTAACCACCGCAGCAGATCCCTTCTATGATCTATGCTCCAAAAGGTACGGTGATATTTAAGAGTATGTTTGCAACAATACCGAATGTATTTGGACAGAAAATATCTAGGTTAAGTTATGGACAACTTACCCTTGTAAATAAGGCAGTGGTTGCAAGATGTGTGTGATGAGAAAAAGATAAAAATGATGACTTTTCTGTCAATTTCATAGGCTTCAATATGCACCACAACTTTGCAAATGCACGACACCTTTTCCCTTTTATAGGCCTCCTCCGAAACCATCATCTTCCCCATCTCAAGGTGCGCAGTTTGCTTGAAATTGGTTATGATCGAGTTCGATGCCAGATGAGTTCAAATTCAAACCCTAGAGGCAACTGGACCAGCTTCGAGCAAATTTGGAGGTGCACAGTCCCACTCTGAAGCTTCTTTCGTGCTGAACCCTTAAGGAAGATTTCTTTTCAAGATTTTTTGTAGTTACAGGTAAGCTAATTGCAAATTTCTTCATTGTTATAGTGAACAAAGGAGAGTTAGCCTTCCCCAATTGTCTGTCAAGAAAATATAGTGTTTTTTTTTTAATAAAAAGGTAAAATCAAGAAAGATATATGACATTTCTTGCTTTCACTTTATTTCAGAAAATTCTCTTCATCTCATGAAATAGAATTTATTTCATGGATGATAAATTTAAATATGTAGGAATTCTGAATACCAGATTACTTCACAGGTTTTTCCCCAAGTACATAGATCTTGCACCATGAAATATAAGCTAAGAATTACTGGATGTAAGTTAAGAAGTGCAGGATCTGCTCCTGTTACTTCATTTTCTTTTCCTTAATCTTTGATATGTCTTAAACTTAATTACACACCATGGATCGCAGTGTTTCCCGCAGGTTTCTTCTCAATCTACCACACTGATGTAAAATTGTTTCCATCAAGAATTCTTGGATTTAGCTTGAATGAAGCCTGCCTCTCTCTCTCTTTCTCTCTCTCCCTCTCTCTCTGTGGCTTGCTTGCACTTCCCTCACCCCCTTTCTGTCCGTATCTTTGTGTGCATGTGCTGGCTATGGGATTCAAGTTTATGTTGCAGATATACAGTTTCTTTTTTATTTGCACTAACCTATGCATCTACAGGCTGGGAAGAATCATCAAATATTAGTATATAGAAAAAAGAGCAATTTCTTTAACGTAGGGTAATTTCATTAACACATAACTCTTGTAGATGACAAAGAAATTGCATTTAGATCCAACATATTTTAAGGACTTGAACAAACATTTGTCTCTATCTTTCATGAAACAGAAAGTACATGAAGTAAGTTTGCGTTGTTAACTTGATTCCAGCATGATGGAAGAGCCTACCTTATGCAGGGAATTCTTAATTTGAATGAGTATTTGCTTAAGAAGTGATGAAAGTATTAAGATGATCAGAAATTCAAAAGAAGAAGAGCTTTTAACCAAACAAGAAGGAGATACCAGTGTTGACAGGCTCCCAGTAAGATCAAGACTATGGTCATCACTAAAAAATCCCAGGATTGTACGTGTCTCACGCACACTTGGAGGGAAAGATAGGCATAGCAAAGTTAGGACCATAAGAGGATTGAGGGATCGGCGTGTGAGGCTGTCAGTGCCAACTGCTATTCAATTGTATGACCTTCAGGACAAGCTTGGGCTTAACCAGCCTAGCAAAGTTGTGGATTGGTTGCTTAATGCTGCCCAACATGAGATCGATAAGCTTCCCCCACTCCAAATGCCACCAGGAAATTTCATTCAATTCCCTCAGTACATGACAAACTCTCAAAAATTTGATCCACTTAAAGCTCCCTCTTTCCATCTCACTGGAGATAATGTTGAGTTTATTCATGATGATAGAGCTTTCCAATTAGCCTCTTCTAGTGTGGCAAATGGAGATATCCTTGACAATAACACTGCTGAAAATGTAATGATGGTGCAAAGATCCACATTTTGGAATTCAGATGTTCTCATGAAGAATAAAGAAAAAGAAGCCATGAAGGAACCCAGCACTGAGAAAGGCAGCATGATCAAAGGAGATGATGTAAGAAGGGTTGGATTGCAGAATAATGCCATGTCATACCCCTCCTACCATCACTGGGATCCATCTAATGCACATACATCTCATTTAGGAAGCCATTTATCTCATGCAGAAGGGCTCCATAATTATCAGCATGTGTCTATGTTTGCATCATATATGAATGCCCCAGCTGACTTCAGTGCAAAGCAGTACAGCCACCTTCATGTGGCAAACTCAGCTTCACAATTTCTCCCATCAAATGCTGCCAGAACTTCATTGCAATCAGATGATCCAAGCTTGAAACTTTTCCAACCAAACTTAGCATTTAAACATCGCCATCCTCAAGATCATCAAGAGGGCTAGACGATGCACACGACGTCAACCATCTTCATAAGGATTCCACAGGCAGTTGTGAGTCTATTGTGCTCAGAAGTCAGGCATATAGTTTTTGAGTGTTGGAAGTCACATGAAATTCTATGTTATATTTCAATGTTTGGGAGTGAGAAATTTGATGTATAATAATACATTTTCCAGCTGATTGCAGTGGCACTAAATTTACTGTAAGGCTGACACTACTATTATTTGTTAAAGATACTATTTTTACTTTTATTTTTTTGCCAGGATGGTGTCTTTACACAAGGAGGACGGTTCCTCTAGTCTGGAGTTTGTGTTATGATATAGGAGTTTGAAAGTATGGTGATGACTTATTGCTTGATTTTTCCTGGCCCTCAACCATGATGCATCACTTTACCATAATCATACAACAGTTCTACTGAGATATATTCCAATGTGATTTAGGACTGGCTTGGAAGTTGGGATTTTAACATGGATTACATAGTGAAAGGAGTGAGCTTCCGCAAGGTGCTTGAGATTATGAAACTATTTCTCTTTAGTTCTTGGTCCTGCTTGTTGTGCCTTATGTACTGATTGGAAGCTAGTGAACTACCGAATGCTTGCTCTGGACCTCCCCTTCACCCACCACCACCACCATAAAAATAGAACAAAAAATGATCTTTTTCTTTCATATGATTCTTTTCCCATAGCTCTAGCAGCTTTGTCAGGGAAAAATGTGTTTTAATCTTCGTAAACCAAAGAAAAGAAAGAAAAACATCAGTTATGACCTTTAACTTTTTCTTCCCCGGACACTTAACTTTAATCTTCATGCAAATCACACTCTTTGTCATCATTTTCATTTTTTGTGCATCGAAGAGCTAGCATCACAAGAAGGCTTGCATGTTTTCTTTAAAAACAAAGGGGAAAAGAAAAAGAAGAAAGAAGGCTGCAACCGGTGAATCTGGTCCAAGGTTTTGGAGCTCCAAAAGGAGTAGCCAAATGTTAGGAAGTCCTGAAAGGAGTGTGTTGGAGTGATGGCTTGTGTTTTAGGTGATAGTTAGTAGCTTCTTGTTTGCTTTAACAAGACAAAGGAGATTGTAGAAATTATCAAAACTGCGTTAAGACCCAAGGAAGTAGAAGGAACAAAGTCCAGTTGTTGGTGGGGCTACCAGTGAGGCATGGAAAGTGGCATTTTGCCTTTAAATGGCATGGTGGGCAGTGGTCCCTTGAGAGGGAAGGGAGGGTTTGCCGAAGGATATGTAGGCTTATAGGGATTCTGTAGTGTTGTGGTCCTCTCTTTGCCAATGGACCATGCTACCTTGTATATGGTCCCCACTCCCTATTGCCCCTTCTGACCTCTCTTTACTCCCATATAAATAAATCTACTTCCATTCTCCTTGTTCGAGAACAATGCTTGGAAGCTGTGAGAAACACATATCTTTCCCACGTACCATCAAAGATCTCCACCTCTGGCCACAGATTTCATTGGACTTCACTCGAGATTGGGGAACCATGAAAACTAGTCAACAAATGACCTCAATGGCCAGGCCAGAATCTAGGGTAGAGATATGTCTACTCGTCCTTTTTGTTAAGTTCATTGCACAAGTAATGCTATAGAATGTAGCAATTTTAAAGAAGATAGCATCTAGCTAGCTTGATAGAGAAGTCTTGACAGGTGTTTGGTTGCTAAATATATTTTCAAAGACATATCCTAAAGGATAGATATGTTCCACCGAACAAGATCTTCATATTTAGATGAATGGATAAGCTATTGAAATAAGGAGCATTTAATGTATGCTTAACTGCATTATAGTTGCAATTTTATTACAAAGATGAAATTATTCTCTTACATTTTTAGTATTTATTTGAATGGATAATAGAAAAATGATAATTAAAAAATGAATAAATCTATTCCATAAGTCTATTCATACTATTTTGGTGGAATAAACCGACACTATATGGGCCTTCTTATATCTTGACATAATGCGAGAACATGTTTGGTTTTTAAGGACATTCCTGTTTTTCATTTTTATTTTCATAAAAACTAAAAAATACTTTTAAAAATAGGTTTTATGATTGAAAATGAAAGTAATTTAAAAAAATATAAATTTAAAATAGTAGAAAATTAAAAATAGTTTAAAGATGTTTTCATTATTTTCTATTAACATAAAAAATGGAGTCAAAAATAAAAGTTAGAGAACTTGAAAATAGGAAAGTAAACTAAACTGTGTTCCTTTTAATTTTTTATCTACCTTTTTAAAAGAATCATTTATAATAAAAATAGAAAATAATTTCTTGTTTTCACTTGCCAAAGTATTTTTTAGATATTAGAAAATAGAAAATAAAAATAAAAAAATAAAAAAATGTTATTGAAAGTCAAATAGAGCCTAAATCTCCGTTCCATGGCCTTTTCTAGCTTTTGAGATGGATACCATTCATTTATTCCACAATCAAACACCTCCTAAAACTGTCCTTAGTTCATGGATAAAGAAAAAAAAATATTTTTTAAAAAATTTTCCATATTATTCCATACCTGAGTTTGTTCTACTTTTATATGAACAAATCTATAAATTTGTGAATAAAGTGAAACAGCTATAAATACTATTTGGTTGGATAACTTAAGACAAATGTATGATTGCTAAGTTTTCACAATTCAAGATAATGAAATCTATCTAACAATATCCAATAAAATAACTCAACCTCTTTTCTAAATAGATTTATATGGGTTAGAGATAAGTTAAAATTTAATACTCAGTTGAACAAAGTCTTTATGTTGTGTTTATATAAATTGAGAATCAAACACAGTTCTTAGAAACTGAGAAACAATTATCTTCTCTGAGGTGTTTAAGGTCAGTTCCTTGTTGTATCATCCATAATTAGATGTTGTTAGATTAGTTCAAACCGACACTCTCTGGCGTAGCAATTAATTGATCAGCCTTCTTGATTGCCATGTCATAATCCTTTGCTTATTGATCATGCTCACTGTTTTCTGGCACATTCCACTTCCTCTAGTTTGTCGTCTATTTGAGAAAAGTCGTCTTAGATTACTGTTCCTTCCTTGATTTGCCAGGACTCAATGCTTCAAGGTGTACGTTGTCTGAAAAATTCATTTCTTCCCTTCTTTCTTCTTCTTTAATTTTTTTTTTCCCCTCCTTATTCTTTATTTACTATTGTTTTTTTCCCACCTGAGTCAGGTGGGCAAGATGTTGAAGCAACTGATCACCACCAAGGGTCAAAACTGAACACTCTGATAAATATGTCAGCTGATTGGATTTGGAGATAAGTGTGATCCAAATCTAACTTGAAATATTCAAGTTCGTATTAGAATCGAATGAGGTTGAATTTGTGCCGAGCATTTACTTATTATTTTATAATTAAAATATTTAATAATTATTAACTACATATAAAGTTATTAAAAAATTTAAATAAGATTAAAAAGAGTTAAATTTAAATATTTAAATATAATTAAGTGAAAGTAGATAAGAAAAGATATGTTTATTGAAATGAAAGGAGGAATTAGTTTAAACGAGAGTTTATTCAATGAATTGATAAAGATAATTATAGTAAAAAAAAAAAAAAAAAAATAGGTTTGGGTTAAGATTATTTTTTATTGAATTCAATTAGTTTTGAAGGGTAGAGAGGTCGTATAGGATTGAGATAGATTAAAAAAAAAAAATACAAGGCCCGAATATGACCTGAAATTTAGATTGAATCTAACTTTTAAAGTTGATAGAATCAATAAACCTTTAAATATAGATCGAATTGGATTTAATTGGATTTAGATCAAATCAAGCTATGGATTAACCTAACCCATTTTCAGTCGTAGCTTAAAGAGCTGATGACATCCAGCTTCAAACAAGGGGTTGGCCTTTACTGTTTACTGTGGTTTAAAAGTTTGATTACGAGAAAGAAATACACTGCCAAGATGTTATTATAAGACTAGTGTACACTTCCTCTATCTGAACGCCAGCACAAGAACCCTTGAGAGCTCAGGCTTGGCAGCTGCTAGTTGCATGGGTGACCCAGACCATTTCTCAATTGATGATGGCAAAAATGTTGCAGAGAAGTCTCATTAGATCTGCAGGTGAAAGACCAATAGTCTTGATTTGGTGCCCTCCAATGGACACCTAAATGTGCACTGATAATGCTAAAAACAAAGAAGGATCTCACGACATGGTAAATCCCTTTGATCAATCTCTGTGTGTCCAATGAGAATCTTGGCCCCTAAAGGCAAGACAACAGCTCACTGGTTGACACACCCAGACCAAGCATCAACAATTGGGGTTTCCCTTCCCTAAATGCTCATTTACTTCTGAACATATTTTCAAGTCTCATTGGCTGGCATTTCCAGTTCATCCAAATTCATGAGTGGCCCCTAGTACCATTTGTTGCATAAGCAAACACACCAAGGGAGGGAGATTTATGGTCTTGGTAAATCACTATCATCACTTGATTTGCCTCCATATCACACTTAGAGCCACAGATGATAACTAGCATCAGTTCCGCTATCTTATTCATTATTCCTCCAATAATTTGTTTATAACAATAGTATTAGCCCAAGTAGATACTTTATAATATATTCATATATATATGATGATCTTTCTATTTAAGAAACAGGAGTTCATCTATTATGTTTTTTTAATATTTTCTTAAAAATTAGCCACCATTTAACGCCTTTAGTCTTTTTCCAAAGCTTTTGTACTCATAGACTTCCCATTATTTACGACACTGAATACATATAGCCATAAGCATAATAAAAAAAAATGAAAAAAATAAATCTATCTAGTAATAAAATAGTAAGTCGGAGTAAAAAGGCACCCAAAATCATAGTACAATAGATGAGAGAATTAGAAATTTCGTTTTGAATTTCTATAGCTCAGCATTTTATGTAGAATATCTATTAATTTTTTGGTGAAAAGGTAAGAGATTTTACAAATAAGGAAGATAATCATAGAAAAGAATCACGCTAGAGTTTGATTTACTACAAATATGAAAAGTAGTTGTAGAAATAATCATCTCATGATTGGATAGGATCTCTAATTGATCTTGATATTGAACCTTTCTAAATTTATCTAGATTTTGTTCACATTAACTTTATTTAATTGTATTTTCTAAATTTATTTATGTAATTTGTATTAGCTTTCCAAAACCGACTTAGATCCCAGCTCAATGTCGAAGATCTTTGCTCCTTAGTCTTGACACGAACCAAGTCAACTACTTGTTAATTGGATCTACCATGTGCAATATTCCCTTGAATTGAAGAAAATTTATCCTTGATTTGAAAGTCTCTTTACTTGTTGTTTTTAAGAAAATCTTTAATGTTGAATAATAATAGATTTTTCTTTCTTTGGAAATTCTTTGGAAATCCTCTAGTTCTTATTGGCTTAAGAATAATTTTTGCTCCATCTTTACCAAACGTATCCTTCCACCATGTATGACTGCTTGATCATATTGCCTATTATAATCCAATAATATGAAATAATCATTCACCAATGTTATATTACAACATGATGTTCATATAAATGCTGCCTATCGAGGAATAGACGACAACATTTGGAGAACTAGACAAGACTATGTTTGGAGAATGTTAACTCATAGCTTTTTTGAATTAAATAATTTTGTATGGTTAGTAATGCTTCTTTACCTTTAAATTGAACTTGCTAATAACTTCTTGAAATACAATATTTTTAGTGGATGATGACATTATAAACATCTTTACTAGTGATGCGGCGAATGCCCAAAGTATTAGATAGAGCTTGTCAATCCTCTTATTCAACTTAGACGTGCATGGATCATTTGTTGCAAGATGATAAGACCTTGATTTGCTTCAAGCTCTATAGTGTATTAATTATTTGATATGTCATCGTAAATGAATTCATTAACCAACTCTTGTTGAATGGTGTCATACTCCTCATACCCCCTACATCATTTATTATTTGTACTGGCAATTTGGGCTTTAGTAGTGGGGTGTTCTAGATCTTCACGAGTGTAGCAAGATGGCATGGTGTGCATGTCATTTAACATGACTTTTGAGGACTCGTCTTGCTATGAGACAATGACATGATAGTTGTGTAATCCATGGTGGTCTCTTTGAAGGGTTAAATTGGACAATTTCAATATCCTTGGAGGAAGGGGTAGCATGCATTGCACATTGCACAATGCAAGTACATCATTGGACCACTTTCTTGACATCTTGGCTTGTCATGGCTCTTCTGCATGCAGTGCCTTGTGGCTGGCATCATTCACACACCTATGATCATAGATTGAAACTTGTATTAGGTAATAAGCTACACTATTTCTTCATTATTCCTCATGCGAGCACACCAATGCAAAAATCTTGAAAAAGCCCTCCAAATAATTAGTAGCACTTATTTTGTACTATAACATTGATAAAGAGAGTGAAAGCGATCTATACGAAGGAAATGATGATGTAGGTGATTCGTAAATACTTCTTCAACTTCAACCAATTAATGATCTTCATTTTTTTTTCAATGTTCACTCAAGAACCCTAAATGTTCTCCTACTAGATCAATGAATAGGCTTATAATTTCAAGACCATGATCTTTGCCATTTTGTTATCGAGCATATCCATAGTTTCAAAGGACCACTTAATAGCGATGATCTAATTGAGAAAGTCCTTTAGATTGAAACTCGATCTTGCAAGACTCTCATCACATGGTGGAAAACAAATCACTATTAATATAAAACACATCAAAAAGGTTGTCAAGGTGCTGAAAAGATGCAGCCGATGATGCATCATCCTTCCAATCCGATCTTCTAAGAATAGAAGAATGGCAATTAAGACCAACCAAACAATCACCCTCCACTTATAGTTGACCTCCACATCTTTTGGATCGATCTTAGACATTGGAGTGTCATGGGTGCTTCTACTACCATGGTTTCAATGTCACTATTAAAATACCATAGACGTACCAGGACCACTCTAACATCAAAATATTGTATACAATGATCTTTCCTTTTGAGGAAGAAGATGAAGAAGAAGCAATAAATAGCTCCCAAACTCATAGAATAATAAAGAGAACAAAAAGTTTCATTTAATTCAAGATGGTCTTTTTTTAATGACTAGGAACCCTATTTAAAATCATAGGATCCTGAGCATCTACATATGAATGTGTCTGTATTCATTTCTTATTGGAAAGATAAGAGCATTTACAAATAAAAAAATTATAGAAATAAATATCCCAAGTAATTTGTTAGGATTAGATTTATTACAAATATAGAAAGAGATTGTAAAAATAATCTTCTCATTATCGGATAAGGTCTCTGATGGATCTTGATTTCGAGCCTTTTTCATATTTAGCTAGATTTAAACAATACCAGCTTTATTTGATTATATTTCCCATACATATTTTCTTAATCTACATTAACTTTTCAAAAGTGACTTATGTTCAGGCTCAATGTCAATTCCCTTTGCTCTTCTAGTTATACTCAAGACATAAACTAAATAAAATACACATCGACCATCCATGATGTCCATAATATACTCAGCAAGACTGAAGATTATGATGAACAATTGGTGCCACTCTTCATAGAACATGGACAATCAAAATTAATGAGCAACCACTCAAAATTGCTCATATATAAAATATCAGAGTGACAGCAACTCCAATTTTTTTTTCTTAAGAAAAAAAAAGACTAGTCCAAATTTGCGATGCCTCCTTCCGCATCAACCAAGCACCCCAAACTGCTGTTTTATAAACCATAGAATGACCACAGAGGTCTAGAGTTAGGTACTACTACCATCTCAGGGCTGCTCTGTGCATGCACCATATCCTGGTTAGAAGCCACCAATATAGATTTAGATCTATACCTGTGCATACACTGTTCATATCAAATCATCAAGCCATTCAATTCCAAAATGTCCACATAGCAGCAGATGAAAGGACAATAGATCATTATGAGAAGTGACAGAATGAACAACTAAATACAGTAACAACAATAATTCACAAATCATCTAGAAAGTTTGATACTATTAATATATCTCTCAACAAGTCCAAACCTAACCAGCACTTGTTCAAAACAGAATGCAGAAGAGAAGCAGCTATGGGAAGTAAACAGGCCAGTTGTAGTAGTATGACTCACGCAATGGTTTGCTCATGTACTGGTTCCACTGGAGAAAAAGGTGGAAAAAAATGTGTCAATATCAGGCAATAGTAGGTCAAATAAAAATACACGAAGGCAATAACCAATTAGTTTACATGACCATGGCATGCCAGGTATGGTTGAATGAACTTGATGTTATGGGCAATTGTCTAATCCTACAACAGATATAGCACTGCAAACTGGAATTGCAGATGAAGAAAGCCATCCACAAAATTCAGTATATATATCCACCACTTGCATACCATTTCAATATGTACTGTCAAATCATGCAGAACACTACCAGCCCATGCAATAGATAGAGCAGATCTGTGGCTGTAATCCCAACTCTAATTCCAACACGGTTCCCCAAATATTACCCATCATCTCCAAAGGTATTTGACAAGGCAGAAAAGAAAAGGAAGCAACTTGCTGAATATGGAAGGTAATACCAAGAGCAAGAGTCTAGAGATCTCACCTTGAACTGGTACGGCTGGTTCTTCTCCATTGCTTTCTTCCAGTGGTAGTGTTCAAACATCATAGCCTTGCCGTGCCAGCTGCAAAAAGATAATTCCTGAGTATGCAACTAAATAAGCTATTACATGTAAACTCACAGTATGTTTCTATACTGCAAAACAAATGAAGCAAAAATCCATGACATGCGGATGAGCTATGAACCGTACAAAGAAACATGTTTGATATGAAGCAGTAATGTTTACACTGGGAGGTCAAAAAGAAAAAGAGAGAGAAAAAAAAAATCATACTGGTAAGTCCTCCATGACAAGTGCTACAGTGCAGCCTTAATGGTGTCAAGTAACAAAGACAATGGCTTGGAAATGTTTAAAAGATCCAATAGTGGGTTGAACTGACTACAACAAAAGAAAAAAGTCATCCAATATCACATGAATACAGGAAAGAGAAGCCTGATTAGAGTTGTACATCTAAGCACAAAACAAGAGTAGTGACATTGATCAGATGTTGTGGAATGAAATAATGGAATCTGTTTTCATGAGATATAACAAATTGTGAATGGTCAACTTCACCAAAAAATATCAATAGGTAAATTTCATACTGTTAAATATTAACCACTTCCCAGCTCCAGCATAGGTGTTCAGACTTATTTTCTTTTCCCTTCCCTAGTCTCAAGCTAAGTTAACTTCATTCTCATCATAAGAAAATGTTTGTTGTAGTTGAGAATTTTGATGAGTCTACTTGTATGGCACGTAGACTAGCACAATGTGTTTTGTCCTCCTTGAATAATTAATGAGTAGGAATTAGTTTTTGAGTTCCTAATTTAGCAATAGATTTGGATGTGAAAGTCTAAAATCATTAACATTGGTTTGTGTCATGAGTTATAGAATCAAGATGCATTGCTTTATATGAAGCCTATTGAGACTAGATCAAAATGTCTTAGATCGCAATGCCATAAATAATGCCATCAATAAACATAAATGCACGTATAATAATAATAATATTGGCATAAACATTGATGCATAATATTCTCGAGAATAACATGAACATAAGTATCAATATTATAAGCTCCCACTAACCCAAAACATTAAAAGACTTAATCATTTCCAAGTAGCTCACGTGTTCCTTAAGAACTTTGGAAACTAAGTTTTTAGTTAGTGGATCAACAATCATATAGTCTGTAGCCTTGAGATAGGCTCAACAATATGAAGTCCTGAAATAAAATTGCATAACCGAAGAGCCTAACATATAGCCTTGCAACATGGTACATACTCTGCCTTCATAATTGAAGTAGCTATGAATATTTGCCCAACACTCTTACACAAAATAGTTCCTCTTGCCATCACAAAACATAACCAGAAATAGATTTATCATCTGGATAGCATGCATAGTCAACATCAGAATGTCCAATGACTTCAAAATGTTAGATCACTTATAAATGGACATAAAATCCTTAGTGCCCTATAATATCTTATGACTTAATTAGCAACTTTTTAACGACTCAATCCAAGATCACTCAAGTATTTATGAAAATACACTTATTGCACAAGCAATAACATGATATGTATTTACTTGATCATATATCAAGCTACTAATGGTAGATACACATGGAACCTATTTTATCAATATGACGATATTGAGTCTATGAAAGTATCTCACCTATCAAAATCAGTACTATAATAAAAGAGTTAGATTACATATTAAACTTACTACAATAAAAGAGTAAAATTACATATTAAACTTATTAAAGCCTATCTCAATATAGGCCTTCTAAGATAAGCCAAAAATATCACAGGATCTATCATAATGGATTTGTATTTCTAATAATAAAAGAAGCATCACTAAGATCCTTCACGTTAAAGTGACATAACAACTAGTTCGTCTCATTTAGAAGAGCAACTCGCAATCAATATCTAGTATAAAAAATATGAATCTGCTCCCACTCACTCTTATGTACATGCACTGGTCAACAAAGAAAGTCAACAACCTTTTCTTTTAAATAGAGAAAATATCTTATCTCATCAAATTTGAGATATGATTGCCTATAAGCCTGCTCTAACCTAAATATATGACCTTTATCAAAACAGCACAAGTTTCAAAATTAAATAAGTCAAAGCTATATAGAATACTCTCTTTAATCAATCTCCCCAGCCTCTCCCTAGAGATATGTCCCAAACGTCTATACCACAACATTGAAGAATTTACATCCATTCTTCTATGTTTAGGATAATCATCAAAAATCTCAAGGGAACAAGCTAACTAAAAGGAGCAGCTATATTTCTTTAAGGAGAAATAAGAAATAAATTTCTTCTAATAAAAGAGACATTATTAGAGACTCAAGAGGGCCTAATATGGAAATAAGCAATCTCAGATAATTATCATTTCGACTTGGTTAATTTTGTCTATAATAGATGCATTTATTAGTGGATTTAGCAGGCTCATTAGTCTTCAAGGCTAAGTTCATATTCATAATAGCAAGATGAACAATAAATGACTCAATCTAGTCCTCATAATTGGTCCCATAAATATTTTGATGGCAGACAATGACATTGCCATTAAAAAATCACAGAAAATCGAGGAAACAATCTTAAATAAGTTCATTATGCATGTAGAATCAGAATCATGCTACTTAAATTTTTTTTTTTTATTTTCTAATTAATTAGGCCATTAATTGGATTTATGAGCCCTTACTCCGATCCATAATAGTGGTACATTTTGTAAGCATACTTTTACCTAAAGAAGAAAAAAGAAATACATTGAACGTATACATTGGAGACAATGAAATTAGAAGACAAAATCAGTATAGCAGAACGACAAAAATACAAACTAATTACAAAGAAAGCAATTGAACGTACAAAAACGCAAAGCATCTATAAACGGCCCCTGAGAAAGTATCAGCATTAAGAGTATCAAAGTACTGATTGTTTTAAAGAGAATAACACTTTGTTGGTGTTTCCTATGGCTCACACTCGCACCTCCCCACAAACTTCTTCTCCTCCTCCCTACTTCAACTCAATCCTCTCTTCCCTGAAATTTGTTACATTAGGTTTTATCTCACGCAATCCTTTCTCTGGTCAAACTCTTTCTTTTTACACATTTTCCTTCTTAAGATCGAATCTAAGGTCCTTGAAGAATCAGATACAGTTTACAAGGTCTCATTTTTCGCATGATTCTACCTCACCTCGCCTGAAGCTGAAGAAAGTCATAACCCATCACTCCCAAATTCGTTCAATCGCACAGCCTTAACATCAAAAAATAACTCTTACTACCACTCGGAAAACAGTTTCCACAATTCCCCCGTCGCAATTAACAAGTCGATTAGAAGTCACTTCTTTCATGCAAGTCACTTCCGTTTACCTTCTATTTTTAAAAACAAAACCACGCGATCCACAGAAGTCCACCATAAGAGGCAGAAAAAAAGCACAAGACTGAACAGAAACCGGAAACCCTAACCCTAACCCTAAACCCAACAGAGCGAGAGAGATGGGTAGCTCATTTGAATTGGTTGGACAGATTCCACATATAGGGATCGAACCGGGTGAGGGCGGAAAAGGCGAAGGATCCGATCCAGATGTTCACGAACCGATCGGGATCGGTGTGGGGGACGCCCGGATCGCCGCGATAAGGGTTTCCGAAGTACTACTCCATCGAAAAACCCCACCTCCGTCTCGCCCGCTCGCTCCCGCCCTCGCGCGCTTTGTATGGCCCGTCGCCGTTCGCACATCTTATCTCCATTCTGACCGTGCGATCCGTCGATCCAACGGTAGGGAAGTTGGCAGATTGTGGGAGCTAATTTCGGGACTCCGAATGCCGTATTCAGTTGTCATGAAGTCGGCAGCCTTGGACGAATTTATGGGTGCTAAAGAGTGATTGGATGGAAAGGAAAACCTTCTCCATGAAAAGGAAGCTAGTAAAGTATATCTTTTCTGAAGAAGAAAAGGTAGCAAGGCAAAATAATCAAATCTAATTAATTTGTGGCAAATTGTTCTTCCTGCTATGGAAGCTTGAGGTGGCAAATTATTTGTTAGATCTGTCAAAGAATGATAGCCAATCTCCAAAATCTGTTAAAAATTTTACATCATAATTTTTAAATATTCTCAATAGTTATTTTGTCATGTGAAATCTTTTCTATTGATGACTATGTATTACAGTAGTTCTTGTCTCAACTGCTGTCAGCTCTATCTTAACTTAGAAAAAACCCTTCAAGGGGCATCACTATATTCATCCAGGAGAAGACAGCACATCCCCTCAGTGCACCTGGGCTTGTAAAATATTTGACTTCATTGGTACCATACAGGATAGGATAATAATAATAATAATAATAATAATAATAATAATAATAATAATAATAATAATAATAATAATAAAGAAGATAAGGAATAAGATGTCATAATAATTATTCTATCTTCTATTTTGTAGAGAATAAAATAATAAATAAGATAAAATAATTATATATATATATTTTTAAAAAGTAAATAATTGCTAAGAATAAGAATAAAAAAAAGTAAATAAAGTAGTAACCAAACAGGATAAAAATAAAATATCTATTGTATAAAATGAATTATTTTTTTTCAATGAGATTAATCATTCTATGAAATAAATTTTTTTTTTGATTCTTATGAAAAATAAATAAATTTCATTCCTTTTCTAATCTGTTGTATCAAACCATCCCTTTGTTCTCGGCGCCATAAGCATATAAGAATGCTGGTGAATCAGTGTATGTTGGCCTTCACATCTAAGAAAGGGAGAGAGAGGCATTGATTATTGGGTGGAAATAGCTGATAGTAAACCAAATGTAGGAAGACATCACAACCTAAAACATTAAAATATGCAGTGTTGGTAAGCTTTTGTGATTTGAAGATGGTAATGAGGGAATGCAAGCAGCTTCATGCAGAACCACCCTATCTTAACACAATGTACAGGTCACTTGTTCAGGTAAATGCGGTGGAGGTGACAGAGGAGGCTGTGGTGGCAAATAAGGGAGGACTTTATAAGTTTTAGAGGGAGAAAATTTGGGTGCCATCCCTTAAGCATTTGCTATGCTGCTCTTCAGTTAACATATGTATCATCATTTTACTTTAAAAATAATATCTGTCACTTGTTAGATAATGATACATATACCACTTGTTAAATGAAAAGCTACATAATAAATATCAAAAGAACCACACCTAAGTTTAATCTTTGTAGTTAACCATAACTCAGCACAAATAATATTGCCACAAGGACAAATATGGCAAGAATTTATATATAAATATAAAAAATTAAAAGTAAAAGATATAGAAAGAAATATATAAAAAACTAATTTTACCATAATTAATTATTCAAATATTTTTTTAGAGATAATATTGTCGTATATAAATTGTTACCTATGGTAAAAACTATTTTCAACTATGGGTATTTTATAAATTATAAGTTCCATTATTAATAGTGATATTATTTGTAGCTACAAGTTAATATAAAATATTTCAATTTATATCTAGGTAAAAGTTTTTTTTTTTTTTTTTTTCACACCATCGATATAACTAATATCTCATTTGGCGGAGCTATTAGCAGTAGAGCTTTCGAAAATAATACTTTTGATGATAGAGCTTTTGGAAAAAAACTATTACTTGTTAAATAATAATTACATTTTTAAAATGCTTCAAGGCTTTAACATTTATTTAGTGAACAAAGTAAGAAAGTGTTTTTAGAATAAATATGATTAAAAACATTGCATAGAATTTTCAAATGTTTAAATATTTGTGTCATTAAAATCACTATTATAATAATATTACAATATAATATCATATCCTAATAATATTAAAATATATCACATTATTAGTATTATAATATAGTTTGAGATAATATAATAATATTCTAATATAATAATGATTATAATCTAAAATTATTATACTATTTTACTATTATTTAATAATTATATTTAATATATTATTAAAATTATGGTAATTATTATCTAATAATATAATATCACAATATTATGATATATTATTATGGTAACATTACAAAATATTAAGGTTATATAATTTAATAATATTATATTAATATACTATATTATAGTATTTTATAATATTATCTTATTTTATGCTATATAATATATTATAATTATGATAATATGTTCTTGCAATTATAATAATTATATTTTATTTATCATATATTATAATATAGTAAAATTATATATTATCTATAAATATATTATAATAACATTTTGTTATGTTATATTATATCATATTGTTGGGTTTTGCTATAGTACTCTTTATTATCTATTTTAAAAAAATAAATCAAACCATTGATCTCTTGCCAATTTAACTTTCGTTGATCAATTGAACAAGTAGAAGCACACATCCTCTCTCCAGCTGCTCTTAGATCGATCACATTCGGTTGCGGTCTCCTCTCTTGTAGCCATCATCCTCTTCATTTTCATAGTAAGTTATCATCCCCTCCATCTATCTAAGGAAATGGTGATTGTAAAGGAATTATGTTTTTTTTTTTTAAAAAAAAATTTTGTCATGCAAACCAAAATAGGGGATTGGGGTTATTGCTAGAATTTGCATTCTATTCCAAACCCTCATTTCACAAACCAAATATAACCTTATGGGGGCTTCCTATATTTTTGTAAATGCTGTCAAATTTAATCCCAATGGTTTTTCTAATTTATCTTTATCTACCAATTCTTAGGAAAGTAGTTATTAGAGGAGAAGATAAACAGGGCTGTGATGGGGAGTTCTGTGGGTTCTTTTTTCTGCCGGGACTCTCCATGCCTCTTTCAAATTAAGGGACCTAACTTATCAAGAGAGGAGTGTAACAATCTTGCCTGTGTGCCACTTAAGAGGCTTAGCATTTGCTTTATCTTCCTCCTGGTTGAGGGTTTAACTTGTGATAATCTCCATGAGGGGCATGACGGAGATCAGGTGGTCTGTGAGATGGATGATTGTTACATTTCATTTTGCAGTTCCAATGTTTTTGGTCTCTTTGCTAACCAATATTACTTTTTTTACTGGTTACCATTTCTACCACCTGGTGGCTGGAAAATGAGTAGCTTGGAACCATCCTGACAACGTTGGCAATAGAATTACAGCATTATATTATTTGATTTGTTATATTGTGTGTGCATATACATACATACATGTACACACATATATTTATAAATATACACACATATGTATATGTGCATATGTATATATATATGTGTGTGTATACATATAAAGCTTGACTTGGCTACTGTTAAAATCTGATCAGGTCTAAACTTAGATGATGGAGGTACCGCATCGATGATCTAGATTGTTAAATATAATATACGACCTCTAAAATACTTACCATCCAAAAATTATGTGATTTAGAAACCTCTAGTATATACATTAGGATGTCAAAGAAAAATATTTGTTATTTTGTGTCATTTAGATTGTTTAATTTTTTGACTACTTAAATACAGGAACTAGAGATATCCAAATTATATAATATATATATATATATATATATTGTATATAAGCATTTTAGAGATGGTAAATCATATTAGAGGTAGTAG
Source organism: Metroxylon sagu (assembly GCA_017589505.3). Classification (NCBI taxonomy): domain Eukaryota; kingdom Viridiplantae; phylum Streptophyta; class Magnoliopsida; order Arecales; family Arecaceae; genus Metroxylon; species Metroxylon sagu. The sequence goes on along the minus strand of JACVBY030000605.1, from coordinate 488,085 downwards.
ATCACATTCAACAATTCGAATCATTGATGCAGGACTTTTATGGTACAATATAGATTTGACTGGACTTGAGTGGATGGTCTACTCGAGTTTAGCTAAGTCAAGCTTGCTCACTCTCTCTATATACCGGGGTTTGGGGCATAGGAGGGAGGGCGGGGGGTAACCTTCCTTGTAGTCGACATCATCTATCAAGCATTTCCTTGTAGTCGACAACTTGCTGGATATGGTAACCTTCCAAGGTCTGAGCATCTAAAGGACAGGATGAATTTTTGGCTCACATTACCTCTATAATTTCTTTGGTGGATCACCAGAGTACTACTGTTTAGATCACAGTCTGCACTTAGTTATTTTCCTTGTTATTGTTAAAAGAAAAAAAAAAAAAAAAAAACCTCTAATTTCTTAATCAAGAAATTCCTTATCTAGACTCTGTTTCTTGCTCCTTTTTCCTTTAATGAATTGTATTATTCACATTCTGAAAATATCACTTAAATTGGTTGTGGTAATGAGAGAACATCAGCAGAGTCTAGTTATTAGCCACTGCTCTAGAAATGAAACATAAACTCTTATACATCTTGTGTTTATTTCAGGTGTTGCATGTTTCCGCCAACAATATCGCGAACACTACCGAACAGTTGATCTTGGAATTTCTGATTATCTTTCATAAGTATTGTGATATGTTGCCAGAACTGAATCTTCTCAAATCTGCATGCTTAAGGCTTCTCAAGTCAGCTCCACTTTAACAAATCTGCTATCCTCTTCATATCACCAACATGGAGACGTCATCTATGTGAAATGATTTGCCTCAAATTTGTGAAGTTAAGTTCAGATCGGATGTTGCCTTTGAAGATATTGGATTTTCTTTCAAAATATTTGAAAAATAAAGTGCTGCTAGGAGTGGAGAAACTTAAGATGATTTATGAAGCAAACTGATTTTTGGACGAAAAGGTGCTTACTGGGTTTGCTGTTGACAGTGCACCGATGTCTGAGAGCAGAGAGATGCTGTTTATGTGAAGGAATGTGGGCCAGTAGTCCCTATTCAACCAACTGTTGTTTTGAGCATTGAGACCAGTCTGTTAGCTGGAGGTCAGGCTCGCCAAGCATTCCTGTCTGATCTACGCATTTCATTTGTTGGTCCATCTGAACTATTTTTTTATCCAGGTTAGAGTCCATAATCCCTTGAACATAAATTGAGGCATTGGATTTAGGACTGTTGAAAGTCTATTGCATTTTTTTTTTTTTTTTTCCATTGGGCAACAATTTGATCAGGAACATGCTTGCCATATTCATAAGCTGTGGGATGAGGTGTTTTTATGGTGCCCAAGGATGCAATATCAGGATCTTTTGTTGGAGCAGTTGTTTCAGATTACCCAGCTTCTCTTAGGGCTGGTGTGTATTGAAACTTCAGACCTGCCAATCTTGTTTGCTAACGCATTTACAATCGGCCCTACAATGAGAATCAGCCATCATGGATTCAATTTTAAACACTGTTCTTTCTGGCTGGCAGTGTGTGAGGGCTGTGGGTTTCTCAATAGAGTCTAGTCATTTTTTTGGTCTCTTTGCCATAAAAAAAATCCAAAACCAGATTACTCTTGGTCTCTCCAATCATCAATTAAGCCCTTATTGCTTATTGCTCTCCTTTCTCTTGTTCCTCTTCTTTTTGCTTAGATGGAGGCATGAGATGCATTTAGCAGGCCGTTGACATTAAACTTTGCTATCCCTATTCAAATGCGATTTGAGTATGTGCACCAACTGAATGGCAAGGTAAAGCTGTGCCATTCCAGTGCAAACGATTCCCAACATGGTGTTGAGTTTGGAAAAGATCCTGATGTTATGCTATCTTTATATGCTGCTAGAGTCTGAGGATTGCAGAATATCAAAAAAAAAAAAAAAAAAAGAAAAAAAAAAGAAAAAGAAAAAGAAAAAGAAAAAGAAAAAGAGAGGTGACTAGTTTTGTCTTACAATAGAATAGGTTAAGATTACCTTGGCACCAGGTTGCAGTGCATTGTGCTCAATTGAGGGGATTGGTTTAGTAGTTCAATTTTGATATGCTGACATTGTATCTGTTGCTTGCAGATGATCAGTGTGAGAGTCTGGCTTGCATGAAGCAGACCTATTAGTTCAACACTGGATCTTGGATAAACTTGAAAATATGCTCAGCTAAAGGTCAAAAATGGAATATTAACATAATTAAATTCATTGGACTGGAGAGATGTACACTTCAAATTGACAAGTGACAGGAGGGATACGAAAGTTTTCTTGACTCCATCAACTGTTATATTTTTATGTTTAGGTCTACTAGGCATTATGATCTTGTTATTTTGTTTGAATCAACTGGGAAAAAAAAAAATCCTAGATAAGACAATACATCATGAAACCTAAGCAAAACTGTGATGGGAACCTCATTTTATTATTATATATTATGTAAATGATGGATATAGCCCATCAATCCTCACCTGCTGCAAAGAGGAAAAGAAAAAAGAAACCAAGGTAATGAACTATTCTTGCATTATGCCTTTGATTATATATTTCATGATTTATTTCTAGTTTTATGCAGTTTAAAACTTTAAATGTTAACAAGGGTTATGAAACAAAGGAGATTTACTTCCATCTATTTGCCTTGAATGAAGAGAATTTGATAAAACTAATTGTATGTAAATGCTAATTTTGGAAAGATGCCTTTTGAAGTGGAATAAGAGACTGAAAGGAAGGGCAAAGATGAGTAACTGACATTCTTTTGAATGACTTCAGTGGTTACTGAAAGTTCCTGTTGTGTCAAACTCCTGAAACAGATGTGCCTCAGATGCAAGCTATAAATAGAAAAGCCTTGTCATTGACTAAAGGATTGTGGTTTCACAAGATAAAGCAAGAGATACAAAATGTCGAACTAATTCCCGCACTTATCAGACAGCTGCTTTCTCCGCCTACTTGGCTTCTTTTGCAAATGAAATGCAGCCTCACCAGTGAGAACCTCATCGACTAGGCCCTTAAAAATCAATCTTTCAATCTCTGAAACCAAGCCTGGTAGCTCACTGCCAAAGTCTGTCCACCCTTCTGATTGGCACAGCAGATTCTTACATGATATTAAGTTACCATCATCAAAGCTGCTAGCCTTTAACCTTTCAGCTTGGAGTTGATCAACTTCTGAGCAAAGTTCTTTCAATAAATGCTGACAGCTAAGCTTCCTAGCTTCAAGCAAGAGGTTGCAGCGAGAGTTGGGGATCAATAACTCCATCTTATGAATCAGAATCTCATTTACTACATCAAAAATAAGCTTCCGGTGAAGCTTCTCTGGATCTGGCTTAGGCCAGAGAATGTTCTCATGAACAGGTTCAGGCTTGGAGAACCAGGCTGACTTTGTTTGCTCAAGAACAAAGAACAAGTCAGGGTTGATGGGGTGGCCTGATGGGTGGAGCTGAATGGGCATTGAACACATCAGTCCACAGCGGAGGTCTTTGACTAAAATGTCGGATACCAAGAGTATCTCAGAGACATATTGATGATCCATGTTCTTGGTGTTGCACAAGGAGGCAGCGTGATCGATGGTGGCAGGCTCATCATTTGTTGAGGTAAGTTTTTTGAGTTGCTGAACAAGGTTCTCAATGTTTTCAAGTTTCTTGTAGTTGATTTCAGAGATCATCTTGAGTGGTGGGGCATCAGGCAGGCCCTTTTTTGTCTGGCAATCAACTGAAGTACAAATTTTTTCGTCTGCTCAAGGAAAAACAGCATTTTAGTTTTACCAGGCAGTGTTGAAATTCCAATACTAGAACCTTTTCTCCTGGTGAATTCAAAAAACAGCCGCCGCTCAAATTATACTGACAGGTATGCAATATAGTAGCATGACATAAATGCATATTCTTGTTCATAGAGCATACATTCAATTATTAATATACCGCATTTTAATCCATAGTAGATATGTTTAATGAAAGGCACAACTAAGCATGAACTTATTTTTGGCCACGGTTATTTATAGACCTGAGTGGGAGTTGGCAAGAATTAAGTTTTGGGGCTGCATGCATACATAAAACTGGACACTCACACGTTTAATTTGAATGTGTGTACTCTGAATGCTTCATTTGATGAACACATGAAATGGATGTTTAGGTTGTTATTGTTTGAAACTGTAGATATTTCTATGAGAACTTGTGGGACCGCAAAGAAACTTGGACGTTTACATTAACTGTTGATCTTCTTTTATGAGGGTGACAAGTATAGAGTGCCTGCCCTTTAGGGTACACCAGGGCCTCTCTTGAGTAAGGGAAACCCCAGCAGAGGTCCCATCATGTTGCATTATGTTATTAAACTATAGTCAACAAAGAGAACTATCACTTCTTAGATGAAGCATTTCATAATGCATCAGTACTTTGAATGTGAGAGGTTGTAGGCTAAAGTCTTCACCTTTGATTTCATTTGGAATTCTCTTCATGGGAGAAGGTAGCAAGTCCTCTTGGTAAAAGGAGGCATCAAGGAAGGAGACTGGAGTTGGCTGTTCGGCTGCAACATTTGCGATCTCCTTAAGTAACATATCTTCATTTAGAATGATTGATGGCTTCTGAGACCAAGAAAAGCAGATAGGCAACAAATTATAAGAATGGATATTGGATAAAAGGTTCATAACCAATTCTCAGGGAATATAATTATGCCACAAGATCTAAATTGTTGGTTATAGACATTCTTTGGCAACCACCAAAAGAAAACAATAGAGACAACTGATTATGCCCAGTATATTTTGTTAAAAAAATATAGTAATGAACTATATAATGCATGCAAAGCACTGAAAGAAATAAATAATAAATCATCTATATCTCTTTCTACCTAATTTGTTACTTGGATGAACAATGGTTAACATTTGAGAAAGGACTTCATATTCACCTTAGTAATCTACAAAATTTAAGATCCATGATAGTACTCTAGTTTTCTTTATCCATACTCTTGAAAAAAATTGTTTGATCTCAAGATTTGAACTGTAACATGAACATACCTTCTGGTCCAAGGCTAAAACTGCATAATTGGCACATCTCCTTGGTGGAAGCATGAAGCCTTGCTGAAAGACGGCTGAGTTTGTGGTCATAATCTGGTCAACACTTGTTGCTTCTGCATCAGCCTGTGATTCCGAACTAATATTGCTGTCAGACCATTGCGAGATTTCATCTTCTGAATGAACTGAATTCCTCTTGTCACTGGCCTTTTCATTCAACCGATCATTAGACTGTAGTGCATGGGATGGTTTCGATCTGAGCTTGCCTCTTGGAGAAACCAATTCAGGTGGTTGTCTATTGGGAGACTGCCTTTGGGGCTTATTTACATTAGGAGGGATAGGAGGAGAAGATTTCTTCTCTGCTTCTGACTTTCTTTGCTGTAATCTTGGGCTCACAGAGCTTGAAGTTCTTACTGAGCTTCTACTGTTTTCTCTCAGGGAGTGCTGAAACCTAGAAAAACCATGCATGACATGTAATCTAGTTTCCTGTAAACCATTTTCTTTTGTCCTGCTATGGAATTCCTTATCTTTGGAGAGAGACTGATGATTACTTGACTTTTTGTAACTGGCTTTTGGTGATTCATCTTTAATCATTTTTCTGTTTGTGGAGCCCTTCTTTCTATCAACTGGACCACCAGTGCGCACCTTCTGGAAACCTGATAGGCTTTCAAGTGGAATAACTGAGGGAGCTGAAGATTTGGCCAACTTTGCAGGTCTCATAATTACAATTGGAGAATCAAAAACTCTTGGAGAACTACTTCCTCTGGCTGATGCTCTTTGGACATTTTGTGTTCTCACATTCTGATAATCCCCAATTGGGATGTGGCTGCTGTAATTTTTCTGGACTGATATCTTGTACTTGTGGTCATCACCTTTTTTGGTTTCTAACAGCCCTTTTGCATGCATGGCATCAAATATCTGTTTAAGAGCTCTAAGGTCTTTATTGGATTGCGGGAACTCAAGCTCTTTCAATCTTTTTTCTATCTCACTATAAACAAGTTCAGTTTCTTTCTTCATATGAGCTTCTTGGTATCCTAATGTTGCGTTTCGGGGAATGTGGTCACTATCCCGCTGCCTCCAGTGAGCTGCTTGGGTTACACTCCTTGATCCGTAGTCTAGTCGCACAACTGAATCACAGTCTTTTACCTTTGGCCTGACAGAATCTTTGAGGCAACTCTTTGAAGAGTGTGAACGTGGATCATCCTTCCTGTCTCTAATGGCTCTCAATGGCTTTGGTGATGCGTTATTACCCCTCAGTCCATTGCCTCTTTTGGTGATTGGTTCCTCTGCTGCTGGATCCAAGCTGGGAAGTGCCTCCAGGCCCATGAGCTTCAAAATGACACTGGAATGGTGTTTGGAACTACCCAATTCTTGATGCAGGTTTGAGGTCATCAAGACTCTTCGGTTGGTTTTAGTTCTTTCCAAATCCTTCATCATTGAATTCAGTTTCCATTCAAGGTTAGAACTCCTCAGGTAACTTTCTCTGCTGTCCAGTGACAATCTTGGTAGCTCTGTGAGTTTAATAGCAGCAGATGACTTGCTATTCTCTCTGGAGTCCAGAGACCGACGTGCGAATTCTCTCCCATGACAAGAGAGCCAAGGAGTTTCACATGATGCTGGGTGTGAGGTATGCTTTGCTTCATATGAAGATTTTGGCTGTTCGCTAGCTTCAGAAAAATATAAAGGCGCTTCTTTAAGTTGCTTCAGAACTCTAAGGGACCCATGGAGATCCATAGGAACCTTCAGCTTTCCATCAATCCCAATTATGTAGGTTCCATCCATCGATTTGGAAAGAAGCATAGGCCTTGGAGAGTCTCTGTGCTTGTATGCATGAGTTTTTACCTCCTTGCTGGTTGAAGTTTTTGCGGATAAACCTCGAGTATCTTTGTAGATAAAGTCCTTAACAACATCTCTGAAATCACAGGATTGCTGCTTGGACTTAGCTGACATAATTGGGAGGTCGCTGGAAGGCTCAGGGCAAATGGATTTGGCATCAATGTCTGAACTCTTTGTTTTCGGTGAATTCTTTTGTGGGCTTCTCTGCAAAGAATGTCTGGTCAAAGGAAGAGGAATCTTGTTGAGTTGATCTGTTATCCTCAAAAGATGAAAACGATGAGCAAGATGAAGATGAACAAGAAACTTTGGATGAATCTAGAGGAACTCTTTGGTTTTCATTCAGGCTCTTGCTAAGATTTTTCTTCTGCATAACAATCATACATGGTTATAGATGGTTATAGATGCTTCCTTAGGCCATAGATAATAAAGATTTTCTGCAGTAATATTCAGATGGAAATCTTACCAGATTAATCTACGGAGAACATCCATTGTGCTTGGCTTCATGACTTCAGCAGTTTAAAAGGTCATGGCCTGTAAAGAAGACATCAAATAATAATAATATTAATAATTTTGGAGCTGAATCCAAGGATACAGAGGAACTGAGTCATTAATCCAATATAATATTCCATGGAGTGCCTTGATTTCATCATAACATTGTCACTGGTGGAGCAAGTGAATTGTGATTTCGAAAAGCAAACATGGAGAAACTGACTTGTATTGGGATGATCACACTCATTCAGAATATGCACATTCTCATGAGAGCAATCATCCTTTCTCCCACATGGCCAACACTTTGTCACAGTTTGAAGCCCTTTCAGAGCTGGCTTCCTTCAAGCTGCCTAGTTTTCGAAGACCCATCTACAGGAAAGTAATCTTTCATCTTGATGTAAGATATTCAGGGAAGTTCTTTTATTCTCAATTGCCTTTAAGATGTGGGCATGATTCAAGGATACAAGTTGTTTACTTTGCTGTGTTAAATGAAGCTAGGATCAAGACTCTTGTCAGTCATGAAAAATGGACATGGTTATTTTCTACTCTCAAAAGCTGTATGCAGCGTAACTGAGAGAAGATTATCTCATTCAGCAACTCATCAAATCATTAAACTGAAACAAAATGTAGAAAGAAAACAGAAACACATAAAAATCAATCAAACTAATATTTACTGTAGTGAAAACAACAATTTCTGCAGCTCCATGGACATATAAGCATTCGTAAAAGAAACTACAAAATGCTGATGAAGAGGTGGTAGAACAATCCAATCCTTGAGGACAAAAAAAGTGGAAGGATTCAAAAGCTATTGCAGATCAGTTTTTTTGATTGTCAATCACCATGTTACAAAACATGAAGTAGAAGGATGAAGGCTGAGAGCTAGAAAGGACTAATTCAATACGATAAACAGAGTTCTTCGGAGGGTACCTGAAGGGTGCCACTTATGGCTGTTCCCATTGAGGTGTCTCCCTGTGAGGAGGCGATGGCGGTTGAACATCTGAAAGATCCCCAGTCATGCACCCAGCTTTTCAACAGTGGATGTGTTTAGAAGTTTTGCAGGCATCCTTAATCTTTCCTGCCCAGCAGCTGTATGAAGTTGTTCTTGCAGAACCTAAAGGGCAAAACTCCGAAGGTACATTCAAGAGCCCAACACTCCCTCTGAAACCACAAGCTTCTACAAATCTTGCACCAGCCAGAAGAAAGAGCCTAAACTTCCATTTTTATCAAAATCCTTCCGTGTCTGAGGAACAGGCCATACCAATGCCAACCCCAGGAACCTTTTAACTCATATGCAACCAAAAGCCATTAGCCTAAAACATTCTCTATCCTCCATTATTCTATTAGTACAAGTAAACAAATGAAGGATTCAATGGATTAAAGCTCCATGAGAACAAAAAATAGAAGAAGAAGAAGAGATGCAGTAAATAACTGCACAGAAACCAAGGAAAAGAAGATGAGAAAGTGAGGAAATATAAAGGAGAAAAAGAAATCTAACATTCAAGAAAAATGATGAATTTCCCTTTTCTTTCCCCCCCCCCCCCCACCTTTTCTCTTTTCCTTTTGGCTTGATTATTCTGTTAAAGAAAGCAGATGGGAGGGAATAAAGGATCAGGTGAATCTAGTGATCTCAGAAGGAATGAGGAGTTAGGAAGAGAGCTTTGGTGTCTTATTTATCATCCTGAGGTTGGAGAGAGATTGAAAGTGGGGACTTGGGATGAAATTTTGCAAGGGAATGAGTGGCTCAGTGGTGCTTTGGTCCCTTCTTAGAACAATGCCATGTGGGTTGCTCATAGTGGGTGGGTCTCTAGCTGTCTGCATGGGCATGTGATGGGTGTCAGGAGATATGGGAGTTGGTCTTGTACTCCAGATAGAGCTTTCAGTGTCCAAAACTGCTGCACCATCATTTTCACTACCCCATTCTTTGCTGTCTAGCTCTTTACTAAAATACCCTTGGTAGGAAGTCTAAGTTCTCACTGCACACCTTGTCATGTCTCAAATGCTCTTCTTCTTGCTCCTCTTCCAGAATTTCCAATCTGACATAGAATCTGTTTTTACTTTCAATAATGCTTTTAATGCTCTGACTCCACAAATGCTAGTTGCAACTTGCAAGCCTGGGTCAAAGAAGATGGATGATAAGATTGACAGGCAGTAGTTGCAAGCATGACAACTATCAAAATGATCTTAGTTTATTATTAATGGGTGATAGGATGGGTTTCCTTAAAAGTGCTACAAATAGCTTTGAAATCAGTGGCAGCCATTTTCCTCAAAAAAAGCAATCAGAGGTAGCCATCAATAGGATTCACATATTAATGGGAATTCATAAAGCTAGCCCCAGAAATAGTCAGGGCAGGCTTGATGGTTATTATTACTCTATTACTAATTTCAACTCTGTTGATACTATCATGACTTCTTACCTTCTCATCAGTCAACCTTCCAAAGTTGCCTGTTACCATAATCATGGCCATGTTCAGCTATTCTAAAACCATTTGAATCAGATTCATGTCCTCCCCTCATCTTATTATTTGTGATCAGTTTAACCTTTATGTTTAATGATGCTTTTGGCCTGAAGGCTCAAGCTCAAAGCATCCAGCAATGCAGTGGAAATTTGCTCAAGAGATAATGATTGAAGAAATTTAGATCATTTTATCTAGATAAATTTTCATTACACTCATGCTACTGCTTCATGAATAATACTGTTCATCTAAATATCTTTGCCCTCATAAGCCATTGGTTGTACAAAAGATTCTACATTCCACTGAGGACTGGAAGCAATTAGTTTATCTGTAAGTTAGACAATGCGGTCCATCTCAGCTTCCAAAGACAGCTAAAAAGAAGAGGAACTCTGTATGCACCCTAAGAAGGCCATCCTTATTGTCTGCATTTGGAGCTGCACTTTATAGCCCTCCAGAAGCTGTAATGAGTACAAACAATGGAATAGCACTTTAGGCAGTATTACAGGGACCACAAGGGTTTCCTTCCTTGCAGACAAGACACATGTTAGCACCTCCATAACTTGGTGTCCACATTTTATCAAGGAGATGAGGATACCTAAGTGGCTAAGATCATCTTCCAAACCAAAATGTATGCAAATATAGACATGAATCTTGTAGTAGGGCCTTAATGTCTGCTTCTTATTATCATCATGCTACTTGAGAGATTTATCAGTGAATGATCATTTACATACAAACATAATCTTGGATGACTGCGTCCGATGCCTTGATTTTATTTTTTTTCCCCTGAAACTTCATTTCGACATTGATAAAGCCTCTTTTTGCACATTATGGATTCATTTTCATGACTCCATTATTTTAACATAGCTTAATGAATCCTTTTTTGTTTTAACTTAAAGAGAATAGAGCTATGATATCCAGCATTTTAAATGGCTATTGAGATCTATTCAGAGGCTGAAAAGATGCCCACTTCATTAATAACCTTTCAGACACTGGCAATGGAGACCCTGCCTATTCTCCCAATAAAGATAGTCAAGTTATTTTACAGAAACCAAGAGAAGACCTTTGGTTGCTGTCTCTGCTTTCTCTAGTTCACTCTCAGAAAAGATTACAGGAAAAATGAAAGGAGTGTGTTGTGTCTCTGAGTCACTCTTTCCTCTTTCTTCTTCTTCTTCTTACTATTTTCATGTATGCATCATTTTTTCCTCCCAAATTTTGCAAAATATACTACAGACACATGAAATGAAACGAAATTGCATAGCAGTAACACTATAGGATTGGCAAATGGTGTCAGTATAACAATGGGGGAATGCTCTATGTTAATATGAGAAAAATTGTAAGCAAAATCCTTCTATACCATCTTTCATATGTCATCTTTGTGAGGTATACTGTTATGCAAGTGTTATTTACATATCACTTGCTATGAGTATGACAATGGAAGCATGTTCACCCACTGAACCCTGTGAATAAAGCTGTTGTCATGTAACTTTCCACTAGAGGGTTCCATAACTTTTACCCAAGAGACATGCCTCGGAGGATGGGTAGCCTAAGGCATGACTCTCTTGCACTCATGTTCTAGGAATCCTTTCATGATCGCTAACAGCTCATCCTTCTTTTTTTTTTTCTTTTCTTGTTGATGAGACCACACATTGCCTAGATGACAGCTATGATCAACAGGGAAATGCATCAATATGTATGCTCCCAAGGTGTCATATGTGAAAGAAAACCTAAAGCTATTTATATGGTCTGTTTAGTAAAATAATTAGATCTTCATTTCCTCTTGCTTGAAAACAAAATTGTTGCTTAAAATATATGAATGAGCTGCAAAAATTTTAGCTAGTCATAAATGAGAACACACCCATGCTCTTGAGCACCAACCTCGGTCGGTTAATACCAAGGTCGAGATGATTTGGATAGAGCCGACCTACCCAGGAGGCTTTCAGCTCAAGAACATATATTTCACCATAGTCGAAGCTAGCCAATGAGATAAAAAGTCAATTATAAACTCTTTCAACTATTCCGCATCTCCTGAGAAATGAGGAGCCCATAAGCCCGCTTTAAGTAGAAAAGCTTACAAAAGCCCATAAGCCCATCATCTGAGCTAGCCATCTGGGCCTTGGGAGTGAGGGGCATAATTTATCAACCTCTAACTAGCTTCTAATTAGCTTCCAGCAAGTCTTCAACAAGCCTACTGACTTTTCAAGGCAAGAACCGATAGCTTGCAATTCGATAACCATTGTATGGCTGACCGATAAGGATGCATATACGTTATGGTAGGTCGGCAAAGTTCCATTATGACCAAGCATAAAGCATGCAATCGAACAAGTTGCCTGGTTTTTTCATTGGATGTAGAAAACAATCAATGATGGAGAGTTCATTTTGAGCAAGAGATGGGTTTTTCTCTCATTGTACAGAACTATCAAGTTCGATCTCAACAATGAGTTTAAGTAAGGCTAGACATACTCTCGTAGGAGAGCTTTCTCCCTCTCTCCTCTTTATTTTACACTCGCTATTCTCTCACTAGTAAGAGTAGGGCTATAAGGCCCATCTTTGGCCATATTTATCTTTCTTCACTGACTTGAATGTTAGAGGACTATTGTTGGGACACCTCCAACACTTTTCATGCTCATGCTCTTCCTTAGTCCCTATAAGTGCTCCACCAAGGAACGCTTGAAAGCTTTTTTTGCTGAGCCACACCATCTCTGTTATTCTTGATTCATCATCATCAACATTATCATCATTATTCCTCTTGATGCCCAAGGTTCCCCTACCATATCCTAGCGTCATCAAAAAAATGAATACAAATTGTACAAGAAAAGTTGAGGTGCATTTATCAAGAAGTATATTTGAAGAACAAATTCTTCTATTAGTAAATTAGAGAAGTTCCAGCATGCACTGTCAAGAAAGAAAGGTGGTTGTGGGGCAATTGGCATTGAATTAACAAGAAATCTTTAAGAAATAATCATGATTGTTTTCATTCATGGAATACCAGACAACATGTAGAAAATATATAAAGATTTAAATTATTTTAGAAATTAGATTTAAAAAATTCTGAACTTGATAACACTATGACGTACATATTTGCAAGAATGTCATGTTAGTGATTTCAATCTAAGAGTTAGATATCATAACATTCATTATGTTTGATCAAATGGGCTTTGTTAGACCCAAATTTTGATTTTTTTTTTCATTTATTGTGTCTGATTGTGTCTATTCTAATTAAGTCCAATTTTGTGCAACTTAAATGTAGGTAAAATTAAATGCTATACAAATTGGTTTCAGGTGTTTTTTTTTTTTTTTTTTTTTTTTTTTTGAGTCTAATATGGTGTACTCAACTCAAATTAAATAAGCTCCATTCATTTTGCTTTTCTCAAAAATAAATTATATTACAAACAATTAGAAAACATATTAAACCTCATACAATTAAGGCACACGCATACATGTTGAAATCAGTTTCTATAAACCAAAATGATGCAATCTATTAACAATAAAAAAAATCTGTATTCAAAACAAAAATAGGATTGAAAAATTGGGAACCCAATCATATATTGATAGTCTTAATTAGAAATTTCCTCCTATGATATTTTAATGAGAAACTTAGAAGCACCCAACATTTTGTGTCTGTGAAACCAAATCTTATCATTGTGTCATACTGTTGTGTGCCAACTAAAGCAATCTAGAGCCAATACTCCAAAGCAGCAATCTAGTTAGACTCATAACATGAATGGGACTTCAATCTTTTGCTTGAAAATATTTCTCATCTTCTGCATTCTAGTTTCTAATCTCTATTATGCCAGATATGTTATCCTAAAAGGGAGCAAATCTTGACATACAAAGAATGGAAACTAATAATAAGAGATCACTTAAAACAAATTAGAAACTGCAGTGAATAGCATCCATTGTGCCAAACCAAAATGGCACATCATGTGAGGGTGGGCCAATGATGTTTGGATAGCTGAAGCACCATGGCTGGCACCTATGTTGGTTGCCAGCCTGACTTCCTTCTCAATAAGAGCTTGTGATATCTTTTCAATTGTCATCAATTTCTTTGGTTGGCATCTGCGTAGAGATAATTCCATTAGGTCCAAAACAGAAGCTAGGCCCTTTTAGCTTCTGCTCTTTCTTGCCCACTGAGAACAATGACAAGGTGTGGATGCAAGTTTGTGTGTCCTGCTGCCATAAGAATCGTGACCGGCATGAGCATATGTGATGGTAGGTGTTAGGTCAAAAATTGTACAGACTGGGGACTACTAACTTTTTTTTTTTTAAAGTAAAACATACTTTTTGTCCTCGAACATTTTACTCAAAATTTATTTTGGTTTTCAAACTTTCAGTTGTTTCATTTTAATTTCTCATATTTTAAGAATATTGTATTTCTTAGTCCTATCAAATAAAATCAATTAAAATTGATGAAATAATTGACGTGATATCCTGATGCGAACATGTAAGAGCTTTTTTCTACTGACACATTAACTATTTCATCAATTTTAACTGACCTATATAACAGGATGTTAAGAATGTAATATTCTAAAAATAATGAGGTACTAAACTGTAGCAATTGAAATTTTAAAGATCAAAATGAATTTTGAGTGAAAGTTTCTAAATCAAAAATATATTTTCATCAAATTTTTTTCACTATTCTTAATTCCCAACAAGTCTGAAAGAATTCAGAATAAAAAATGCAATGACCTTGGACATTGGAGGATGATATATTTCCTAATGATGGGGAACTTGCTTTTAAAATATGTGCATGAGATAGGAACCAATGCAGCACAAAAAGATAAGAATATAAGGTGTTTTGGCTTTTATTAAAACTTTATTATAAGTTTTCTTGTGAGTCTTAATTTTATCATAGCTTTTATAGGAGACTTATTTTATTCTCTTTATAAATCTTATTTTATTCTTTTTAGGAATCTTATTTTGTTCATGTCGAATTAGTTTATAATTCTATTTTCTTATTTTTGAAAGTATTTTCATCTTAATCTAATTAAGAGTTTTGATTCTAATCAGATTTTTATTGGGTCATATGTGCTTTATAAATAGGTTCTTAGTGTACCATTGAATCAATGAGTGAATTATAAAATTACGAGAGTATATCTTTTTTTCTAGCTTTAAATAATTTTTTACTTAAGGGGTCCGGGATCTTAGTTATTTATTTCCTTCTGCTTTCTTATATTAGATTTAGTATCTTGCTAGATTTGGCTACATCATTTTTGGTATCAGAGAGTCAAATTTATCTGCATCAACCTAAACCTTGAAATCATCTTCTTCTTTTTTTTTTTTCCCTTTGCTTTTTTTTTTTTTTTTCATCTTCAAAACCCAAGCTTAGGAAAAAAGAAAAAAAAAAAATGCTTGTTTCCTATAATCTTCATTTTAGTCCCTTTTTGTCTTCTAGGAAAAAAAAAAAAAAAAAAAAGAGAGAATAGTTAAAAAAAAGTTTGAAAAAAAAGTGTAAAAAGGAAAAAAAAAAAAAAAAAAAAAGAAGAGAGAGAGACTTCAAATAAAATAAAATAAAAAGAGAAGAAGAAAAGAGTAGAGAAAAAAGAGCGTAATTTTTTTTTTTTTTTTTTAAAAAAAAAAAAACCGAAGAAGAAAAGGAATAAAGTTCTTCCCCTCCAAGCAAGCTCGGCGGCCCAAAGTCGAACTTCTTCCTCCTCTTTCCCAAGCCAAGTGCCACAATTCCACAACCGACCGTTCGTTCTGGCGTGGTGCTTTCCCACCTCCGATTGGCCACTGCTTCATCCTTCTCCCGCTGCAATTCAGCCGTCAGCCGTCATCGTCGCTGCGCGACTTCCGCCGCCAACCCCCTCCCCTTGCACCGATTGTCTCACCGCTGCAATCCCCTTCTCCATCTCTGATTTGCTGGTGCAGTTCCATCTGTAAGCCTACATGGTTGCCCACCGAGCCTCCACCCACCGGCTTACTCCTTCGTGAAGTGCTTGGGATCCAACGAACCTCCTTCATCGTCCTTGCCATAGGGGCCACGGTCTGTCAACTACCAAGCCTGTGCTCACCCCAAGCCGGCGTTGGCTCCCAGCTCCGACCTAAACCGCGCCCTCCACACGCCGTTCCACCAGCCTCCTTCCAGCATCGGCGGACCCGGACCCACGTCGCGGGCCTTCGCTTCCACCCCGCAGTGAAAACAGGGGCAATACCTTCGTCGTCGCAGTGAAAACAGGGGCAGTGCCAATTTCTAGAGTAGGCACAGAACCAGGGGGAGTCGGCTGATTCTCATCAGCTCCCTCTCTACACCTGTTCCTTGAACCTCTGCCCTACCTTCAATCCACGATCTCCTCGGCTCTACAACCTCCATCCAAAGCCGCCGACTGTTCTGAGTTCCGACCACATCCAGCAGTCGTTCCGCGGGCAATTCATCCGGGTCGCAGACACCCAAGAATCGAGGAAGAAGGTGATTGGGATAAGTCTGGAATAAAAGGAATAAGCTCAGAATAAGCTGGAATAAAACCAAAGAATATGCCTGGAATAAGTTCAAAGTAGGGCCAAAATAACAGTGGAATATGGGAATAACTGTCATACCTTGGCTTCCTTCCATACCTCGTAAGCATAAACAGCCGACACCATTAACCTGTAAGATTGTGCAAACACACTTGAAGCATTGGATGAATGATATGTTTGATGAAGAAGGCCTTAACCCTACGGTCTTTATTTATCAATTGAATAAATAAATTATAAAATTATAAATTTTTTTTTTTAACTTAAAATAATTTCTTGCATGTATGGTGCAACACTATAATTTTTTTAGATGATTAGAGATGTTGAATTTTTTAGATGATTAGAGATGTTGAATTAAATACGACTAGTAATTATTATTTTTTTGCTTATCTATATCAAATATTTGTATTCTGCCAGATCTGCCTCCACTATAAACTAAATGTAAAATGGGCTTAGGAAGGGTTAGGAAAAAAAAAAAATTAAAAAAATCAAAAAGGAGTAAAGATAATGGTACTAAATCTTGAAGATGGATTTCAACTCCCCATTCTTAAATTTTCATCCATTTTTTTTAGATAGATATTAAATAAGAGAAACATCTATTTTAGATTTTGCTTGTCTAATTTTATGATTAGAATATTTTGTCTCCCTTTGTATAAATATTGGCAAAGAATACAATTAATAAATTATATATATAAACCACATGTGATTTTGTTATTTCAAGATTTTAACTTTAATATGCATAGTGTGCATAATATTATATTAATCTAAGCCTAAATTTGTTTACCTTTTTCATCATTAGATCCATATAATTTATATATCCCAAAGATGAAAAAAAGTAAAAAAGATGAGATGGCTCCAAAATCTGTGTAGATTTAAGGATGAAGAAGGTGACCGAATCCTAAACTTGACTGCATTCGAATATAGTCAAACTTATATCCAGTCACCTCTTCTACCTTTGGATCCACATAGTTCACGAATCCCAATAGTAAAAGAAGTGAAAAAGATGGGATGGTTTTGGGATTCGTATGGATCCAAAGATAGAGAAGGTGACTATATTCTGAACTTGGTTACATTCAAATATAGCCAAGTTTACCTCATATATACACACATAAAGAGAGAGCATTGGATTTGGCTACATTTGCATATAGTTAAACCCAAAACCAATTATCTCTCCACTAGATCCATATGGATCACAAAGCTAAAAAGCTAACCAATTAACACGAACATATGGAACTAAATACTAACTCTTTTTAGGGATGACGATAAATACTTTTTTCATAGAATAAACACTAATATATGTACAATAAACAGCTAGTCTAAATTGATAAATACCTAAT
Source organism: Metroxylon sagu (assembly GCA_017589505.3). NCBI lineage: Eukaryota > Viridiplantae > Streptophyta > Magnoliopsida > Arecales > Arecaceae > Metroxylon > Metroxylon sagu. The sequence continues at coordinate 470,548 of JACVBY030000605.1, read as the reverse complement.
TTAAATGATAAATATAAAGAAATTAATAGAAATTATTTGATCAGAGATGTGGTGTGTTGCGCACGAGGAATGAGGCATGTGAAGGATGGATACATGGTGCATAATCATTGGCTGTCCATCCTGTTTGTCTCATCTCTATAAACGTAGCTCATTCTTTAAAACACATCAGGTGTCCAATAGTTTTTATTTATTCCTACAGCATTTCTATTAATCAATATGTTAGTACTTTTTCTATAGGATAAGTGTTTACTGTCACCACTGAAAGACTTTAGGGCTTTTTTTGTTCGGTTCATGTTAGAATCCAAATCAGAATCGGAATCAAATTTCATTAGAATCAGAATCAGAATTGTTCATTCCCTCTACTTGATTGGTTCACATGGAAATTAGAATCAGAATCAATTTGATTCATGTTATTATTATTTGATTCATTCAAACCTCAAAATTAGAATTAGTCCGGATTTTCAATTTTAAGCCACAAACTTTAAAATTTGATTGTTTTTGAAATTTTGTTGATATATGCTCAATTTAATATTCAACACACGAATAGATAGACTTAAAAATTAATAAATAAAGAAAGATTATAATAAATCATAAATATAATAACATCTCTTATGCCTAAAAGCCCTCGAGAGTGCCAAAGAAAAGAAAAAGAAAAGATTTGTGTTGGGGTTTGACTGACTTTTTTTTAAACATGCAAATGCGGTTATAGTATATACTAAGTAAGTCTTCTTTCTCTCATTCTCCATTATCTATTATCTATGCTATAGGTGCGGTTATAGTATGTCAGGCCCCCTTCCCGACGGCATGATTTCTTATGAAAATTGGGTAGAGATCTACTAGTCTTTATACTAAGTACCATAAAGTCCAAGCGATCCCTATCCAATTGCCATAAGTTATATGTATAAAATACTGAACCTGTTAAAAACTTTTGACCTGCTCATTTCATTCATACTATTTACCAGATCATATAACAATTTATTTCATCATGCTCAAATAACATAAGATTTTCACATCTATTCATCACATGATTCTAGGCAATATAACTTTCATCACTATACTGCTATAAAAAAACCATATACACAAATCCATTCCACAATGACAGTCATTTCTCATAACCATCCAAGTCCAAAATATATCATAGGGTTACAGTTATACACATCCATCCATATCCATTTCAAATACATATACAGTTCAAGTAACATAAGTCCATGTCATCAACCAATTTATACACATCTATAGCCCATATCAAAATCAGGCATCCAAGAGCCAACCTGCTATCTCTGATTTGAAATCCAAAAATTTCAACGGTAGAGGGGTGAGACCTAAGTTCCAATGACTGAATAGCCATCTAACAATGGGGAAAAACTGAGAACCACATTTTTAAAACCAATAATTATACTGATACAACATATCACAATAGGTACAGAAATCTTTTCAATGAGATAAAAAACTCATAAGTTAGCTTATTCTTCCAATAATGCAACTTAAATAAGAAAATGTCACTTTTACAGAACTTCATGATGATGGGCTGGGTGTGCTACCACTAAGGTACATCCCTACAGTCGCCCTCCTGTAGGTGTACTCTCAATGGGTGAGTGTACTGAGCGCCGAGGATCCCCGCACTACATGGCACCCCTCACATGTGCGGTTCACCCCAAGTGTGAGCTTGCCCCTTTTCCCTGGGCCTCCTGCTTGTCCTCTCCATGGGCCTGTATCTCTGAGCCTCCTCGGGCTATATAGTAACTTAGCTCTTAACCGAGCTGTGATTCTTACCCCACTGAGCAGCTTACAATCTGCCCCACTGGGCTGATCTAGCTTGTACTCCCCCTGGCCTCGGGATCATAGTACGATTGAGTCGCAAGGAGGTGCCGGCTATAATAGTGTGTGCAATGCTCATGCTATGGCACAGTTTACAGGATGATCAGCCCCATAGATGGCCCCATGCTCTTTATGTTGTATGCTGTAGAAATACTCAAATATAAGTTTATAATCCAATATACAATCAGCTATACTTTCTTTGAAACATTGATATTCATGCATGCCCATGCATCACTTTGAAACATAAATCTGAAAAGTAAATTCCATGCTTTACTGAAACATGTGTTTTTATCCAAACAATGCTTTTCATGAAACTCTATACTTTGCTTTGAAACATGCTCTAGCCCATGTTTCCCTTTTCTTTTCTTAAATTCATGCTTTGCTGAAACTCATGCTTTTTCTGAAACTTATGCTTGGCTGAAACTCACTTTGCTTTGAAACATGCTCTAGCCCATGTTTCCTTTTCTTCTTTTAAACTCATGCTTTGCTTTAAAATATGCTTTAAACTCATGCTTTGCTTTAGAACATGCTTTAAACTTGTGCTTTGCTTTAGAACATGCTTTAAACTCATGCTTTGCTTTATAATATGCTTTAAACTCATGCTTTGCTTTAGAACATGCTTTAAGAATAATATACTTCGTAGCTGGGTTCTTATTTCCCATATTTAACTACTTGAAATACTATACTTAGCATAACATACTCTGATTTATAGCAAAATATTACTATGCTATCATAAAACATTTCTCAAAGCTAGATGAGAAACCCACTCACCTTAGCTGCTAGCATACTGTTATAGCTGCTATTTCTCCTGTTCTATCTCCCTGGTACCAATTTCTTGGCCTAAGTCATCATACATGCATTATTAGGGTCACATGCACTAAGGGTTTCATGAAACTATGCATACGTGCTCTATGCCTTAGCATCTTAGTATAATATTCCTCAATCTCTAACATACTCAAAGATTTACAACATATTCATGCTATCACTTCATATATCTCTAAATCATGAGATTTTAACATCATTCTTTATCTTAGAAAAGTTTGAATTTACCTTAGCAAAGATGGGCCAAACCACCAAGCCTTTTTTCTTTCCTTCTCTTCCTCTTTTTCTCTTCTTCTTCTCTTCTTTTTTTCTTTTTCTTCTTCTCTTCTTCCCCACGGCTGGCTGAACCTCTCCTCTTTTTTCTCTTTTCTCCCTCCTTTCTCTCTTTTCTTACGGCGGCTTAAGGGCTAAGGAAAGAAAGTGGATTTTTAATACCCTTAGAAATTACCATTTTATCCCTCTTCACTCTTAAGTCACGCTTTTCAAAGCCTACATGGCTCCCTTCTTCACCAAGTATTTTTGTCCTTTCAATTTTTTTTCCTACCTTGCCCTTGATCAAATCCTCAAATGACTATTTTACCAAATTTCACTTTTGTCCCAGATCAAATTTTCGTTAATGCCCTTGACCAAATTTTCGTTATCAGATGAAAGACAGAGGTTATCCACCTATTAGTCAGTATGGATGCTAGCTAATGAAAGTGAAATTATCCTCAAACCACTTCTACAGAAGATTTTTATCCATCTAAAATCGTAGTTAAGCGTGCTTAGGTGAGAGAGATGGGTGACCCCCTGGAAAGTCCTCACTAAACCCAATGAGAGTGAAATTGGTCTTAGACCAACTTTACAGAAAAATTTCCCACAGGAGTCGACTAGTGGCTAAAATTGGTTCCAAACCAATTTTATAGAGGAATCCTATCAGTTAGTCGGCTAGCCAGTCGACTAACTTCACAAAATCAGCCTATTTCCATCCGTTAGCTGACTCTAACGTCATTTACTCACAGGTTAGCTGACTCTAGAGTCAGCTAACCTCAAATTCATTTTTCCTAAAAGCTAATTTCTTTCATAAAATCTTTTCTAAAAGCTCTTTTTATGCATTCCAACCTCCAAAATTTTCATTCCAACCTCTTCCAAGGATCAAAAGCAACTAGTAGACATTGAAATCATTACAAAAACTTCAATTACAAGCCCAAATAACTGACTTTATTAGCTTTTTGAAAAGATCATGAGGAAAACTCAAAATAACTTTAAATTTCAGCTTTCACATCTTTTCAAAATTCCACTCAAATCATTAACATTAGAAGGCTAAAATAACAATAAAAACATACTTAAAAATAAAATTACAATACTTTCAAGTTCGAAATATTATATAGTATATACTAAGTAAGTCTTCATTCTCCATTATCTATTATCTATGCTATGGAAGCGATGGAAGTGGAATCTATTATCTATGCTATGGATAGGGTTATAGTAATATACTAAGTAAGTCTTCATTCTCCATTATCTATTATCTATGCTATGGAGGCTATCGGAGTGGGTAAAGTGAGAAGAGGAGAGAAAAGGCACAAGTAAAGGATGAGATTGGTTGCACATGAGACGGATGATTACAATAGAATGGAAATCTAAGAGTTTGAATTATAAATTCTCGTTAAAACATGATTTTGATTTAAATAGTGATAATAATTTTATACTCTAATATTATAAAATCTTTTTTTTAAGAAATACAAGACTTTGATTGTTAAGAAAATTGACTTAGTAGGGTAACTAATTGTCTTGTTTTAAAATTATTGGTAAAAGATTTAGACCAATATAAACTCAAAATATGATGTAATAATCTCTCAAATCTTAATACATTTTAGTGCCTACAGAATCTCTCAAAGCTTCCTTCTGACTTCTTGATTAATATTTATAACTTATTTTTCCTTTGCATCTTATTTTTCCTTTCCTTTTCCTTTATTTCTTTTATTTTCCTTTATTTCTTCATTTTGTGTTTTTTAGTAACTTGAGATTGCTATGCTAAATCGAGGCCAACCGTGTGAAACCTTACCTGCAATTAAAATAAACATTTTAAATCATATAAATATGAAACTACCAAAAATCAAATATCCAAACATCATTGAAATCTAGTTAATTGATTGAAGTAGATCTTGTTTGTAAAGAGTTTCTTTGTTCCATCATTTTCATTTAATAGTATCGCTAAAGTTTTATCTCATTATCAAAATATATTGCATAAATAGTGTAAATTTTCTCTATTTTATTTTTCTCCATCTTTTTATAAAACATATCTTGTTAAATAACTCACTTATTGGCAATAATTTCTTTCAATAAAATTTCAATTTTATAAAATTTTGAAAGATTAATTTAAAGTTTTTAAAAATATATAAATAATGATAATAGAAGGAATTGGGTATTGTAGGTTTGGTTGATTTTAGTCTCATATAAATTTTTGAATTTTAAGAGCGGTGGGTTATTTGGAGACATGAAAGCTTACAATAAGAAATAATAGTTAAAGCATTACATATCATTGTCATCATAAATATATATATATATATATATATAGTGTTTATGCTCTTTTTATGTCAATATTTTAATGCTACTTATACTGAGAAAAAAATTAATGTTGCTAATAGACACTAAAAATTTCATAATAAGAAAAAGAACATTAATTCTAGATCTCTTTAACTTACCAAACCTAATGCATTACATGATATATTGGGAAAGAGAATATTAATATCATTTGATAATTTTCACTTTCATTAGGTTTGCTCCAATATTTCAATAATAAATACATAAATAAGTAATAAAACTTCATTTTTTAAGGTGGAAGGAAAAATTATAAAATGTTTAAAATTTAAAAATCTTTGAACTTTCAAAACAATAAAGTTTATTATTTATTATGAGAAATCATGAGATCATATTTATTATGTGAAAAATTGATTCTTTCATGCAATAGATGCATTTGTATTTGTGGTGAGAGGGTGTGGGTTGAGGAGACAAGAGAGTATATATATCAATAATTTTGGTGTAATTCTAAAAGGCACCCAAACCATTAAATAGATCTAGCCTAAAATACTAGTACCAAAAGAAATTGATTATTTTCAAATCCCTTTGCTAATGCACTAAGTCGCCACAAAATTAACATATATTATTATACCACAAAACTATATATGTGAGAGAGCTTGGATCGTAAATGTGGACCTCCATGTACTTGTAAGTTTTTGTGTAAAGACATTTTTGAGCTTGCAATATAAATACAATAGTTAGATTAATATTTTTCATTTCTCAGTATCTAATTCATAGTGACAGTAAAGTCTTCACTTTATATGCTACATTCATTATAATTATATCCTTATAAAATAAAAAGATTGAATTTAATATGAAGGATGCTGGATGGATAATTTTTTTACACTTATCTTTCTCATCATATGTGGAGATTTTTATTACTAAAAATAACGGAGTTCCCTAATCTACTCCTACATTATGTATATATACTCTTAGATGTAACATTAGTAGATAAAAATTGATGAGGCATAATTTATGAGCCTTTAGCTAGCCTCTAGCTGGCTTCCAGCAAGGGATCGAAGGGCTACCCACTTAGCAGTGGCTACTGATTCTACAAGATAGAAACTTACAGCTTATAGATCATCAGATGGCACATGGCCAATTGATAAGGATGCAATACCCTGCAGTAGATTGGTAGAGGCCACCTACACCCTGCAAAGAATGTAGCCCACAATAACAAGTATGTAGCATAGGAGGTGAACCTATCATGACCAAGCATGAGGCACACAATCAAGATAAGCTACTTGGTCTTGTCATCGAATGTAGAAGCTAACTAAGGGTAGCTCATCTTGAGCCAAGGTTGCATCTTTCTTTCATCATATTGAACTATTAAGTTCTACCATACCAGCAAGCTTAAGCCATGCACCCTCTCACAAAGGGGTTTTGTCCCTCTCTCCCAAATATCTTTCACTCTCTATACTCTCAACCAAAAAGAGCATGGCTACAAGGCCAACCCTTGGCCATCTTCATCTTCCCTCGTATACTTGAGAGTTGGAGGGCTTTTATCGGGACACCCTAGCAACCCTCATGTTCTTCCTTTGCCTCTGCAGGTGCTCTATCAAGGGATGCTTGAGAGCTTCCTTCGCTAGGCCGCAACAGCTCTCTCATTCCTAACTTGTCATCATCAACCTTATTATCAACATCATCAACATTTATATTGGTGCCTGAGGTCCCATTACCATATATTGGCACCATTAGATTAGCGTCATTTATGAGAACAAGGAGAATGTACTACCGCTTAAATTGAGCAAGGAGGCCTTCATCAATAATAATGACATTGCTTAGACTAGACCAGATCAGGAATCTGATCCCCTTCCTCAATCCTTTGGAAGCCTAAAAAGGTGTGTGAGAAGTATAAGAGCACAAATAGAGAGTTTCATGAAATTTATATTTTATTATGTAGCCAAAAGTGGCTTGGAAGCCTTATATCAATCGATCAAAGCTAGATGCATTAACAAAAAAGAGAAAGAAGAAAAAAGGAGTATTATCTTCTAGAAAGAAGGAGCTGCATGAATGATGAAGAGACTCCGTGAATCCGGTTCACTGGCTCCCGCCTCCCTAACCATGATCATTATCTCAAGGCTAGGCCCTAGTATCATCCTGATCCACCTAGAAGTCGTAGAAGAAGGCTTCTACATTGAAGGAGATCATGTCATGTATGTACTTAAGGAATGATTGGAACTATTCCATCATGGGCATGAGCCATGGTTAGCTCCCTCTTCAAAGCCACTAGCTCCTAGCACATTCTTGGCATCTCTCCTCACTAATATTCGATTATAGCCTACAACCTCTAGACTTCATAATTTTTAGGCGACCACTTTGGCCAATCTACCATTCTCAAAGCTTTGTAAGGAGGACAAGAGCTTATGGATGAGGCATCATAGTCCTCCTCCCCTCCTTAAATAAAGCTTCTTAAGGTTGCAAAAGATAGGACATTTCATGACTTCACAAGGCCAATGAATGCAGCAAAGTCTTGAAGCGTAGGGAAACAGTATGTTATAGGTTTCGAAGTACTATTAAGAAGTTGAAGAGTTACCATTTGATTGTCGCTTACCAGACAAGTTGGCAATGGCACTAGAGCATTATGACATATGGCCGCCCTTGGAAAGGCGTACCTTAAAGACCCCATCTTGAAGCTTGTTTGACCCTGAAGATGAGCTTAGTACTTCAAATCAATCAAGGTAGGACAAATTAGGGAACTCCACTGCTAGCATAACTCAAAAAATTTTCTCATCAACCAATAGAAAGAGATCCACTTCACCAAAAAGTTAGCATATCTAGAGAACTCTACTCGGCAAAAAGAGAGAGCAAATCTCTACAAGATTAGTTGGAAGAATTCCCTTTATTGAGTAAAAGAAGAAAGTCTACCCTACCAAAAAGACAACTTACTTGGAAGAACGCTACTTAGGAGAAAGAATAGATCCTTGAAGACTACTCGAAAAATCTCTCTTCACTAAATAAGAGAAGAAGGTCCACTCTGTTAGAAAGTCAGCTTGTCTAAAAGGACTCTACTTAAGAGAAAGGAAGAGAAGATCTCTGAAGACTTCCAAAAAACCCTCCCTATTGAGTAAGAGAAGGAGGTCTGTTGTGCTAGAGAATGGCTTGTCTAGAAGAACTCCACTTGGAAGAAAGAAAGAGCAAATCCTGAAAAGACTGTGAAGAACTTTTCTTACTGATCAAGAGAAGCAGGTCCAGTCTACTAAAGAGTTGATCTATTTGAAAAAACTCTACTCAGGAAAAAAAAGAGTAGAACCCTAAGGACTACTCAAAAGAATTCTCCTAATCAAGCAAAATAAGTCTGTTCTGTTAGAGAGCTAGCATACTTGGAAGAACTCTACTTGAACAAAAGAGAGAGAGTAGACCCTTGAAGGTTGTATAGAAGAACTCTCCTTATTGAGTAAGAAAAGGAGGCCTACTTCTTTAGAAAGTTAGGCTTCTTAGAATAACTCTACTCAAGAGAGACAAAACAGATCTCTGGAGATGGCTCCAAAAGAATTCTTCTTACTAAATAAGAAAAGAAAATCTACTCTGCTAGAAAGTCAGCTTACTTAAAAGAATTAAAGTGCATCTTTAAAAAATTATTCAAAAGAATTTTCTTTATTGAGTAAGAGAAAGATGTTCGCTCCACTAGAGAGCCGATCTACATAGAAGAACCCTATTCGATTTTGAGAAAGAGAGAGCAAATCCTTAAAGATTGCTTGAGAGATCTCTCCTCATCAAGTAAGAAAAAGTGGTTTGTTCCACTAAAAATTTAGCTTATTTGAAAGAATTCTACTCAGAAAAATGAGAGTAGATTCTTAGAAGATTGCTCAAAAGAATTTTTCTTATTAAGCAAGATAAAGATGTCAGCTTCAATAGAGAACTTGTCTGCTTGAAAAAACTCTACCTAAAAGAAAAAAGGAATAGATTCTTGAAAACTACTTAAAAGAATTCTTTTCACTAAGTAAGAGAAGGAGGTTCACTTTGTTAGAAAGATAACCTACCTATAAGAATTTTACTATAAAGAATGAGCAGATTCCTAAAGAATACTTAGAAGAACTCTACTATGAAGAATGAGCAGATTTCTAAAGACTACTAAGAACTCTTCTCACTGAGTAAGAAAAGAAGGTCCAATATGCTAGAAAGCTAAGTTGCCTGAAAGAACTTTACTAAAAATAGCAAAGGTAGATTGTCAAAAGACTACTTGAAAAAAATTTTCTTCAGAGGAAGAGGCAAGCAGACCCCATTGACAAACCGCACCAAAAAGACTACTCCTACTTGACAAGGTAAGGGTTTGCCCAACCAAGGGCAACAGACCTCTCAAAAAGAATTTTCCTTAAAAGAATCATCTAATTATTCATTTGAAGGTTCGTGCAAAGCTAGGTCCTGAAGGCCAAACTCTAAGATAGCAAAAGCTGATGGAAGAGCACCCCGCCAAAAGCATGAGGAGTCCAAATGTGAGCTAATTCTAGCTAAGGGCAAAGACCTACAAAATATAATGGTCTCCATAAACTAGCAAACAAAGGGCTACAACATAAGAAAGAGGTACCTTTTCATTGACACAAAAATAAAGTTCTTACAACTTAAAAAAAGAAAATAAACAAGCAAAATACAAAATGGGGAGCAAAGTGGGGTAAAGTTTAAGGAGAATTGACACCAAAATCATTCTTAGCCTTTGAGACAGTTGTGGAGCCTCTCCCTCATCGTTATCACTAGCCACATTGATCACTAGAGGGGGGAGCATCCTTGGCTAGTCTTAACCCTGTAGTTGGAACCATGATCAATGAGTCCTCTGTTGGGCAACCAGCATCGCCATGGCAACATCAATGGCATCCGAAATAGTACCTTTAATGACAGCCAAGGTGGAGTCGTCAATAGCAATTGGAGTGGCATTGATTTTGGAAATGAAGGGTCATTTTTTTCTTCCTCCTTAGCCTCCTCAGTAAGATTCATGAAGGAGAGATCAAAGTTGGGATACTTAACCAAGATCTTTACCATGACATACCTCCTAACATCAGAGTAGGCTTTACTGAGTAGTCTAATAGGATCAAACTAAACTTGACCGATGCCCTGAACTCCTCCACTGCCTTTTTCACTCCTTGCTCGATAAAAGACCATCACTCCACTAAGGCCATGGGCCACCTTTGCTATTGTTATCGTAGCCTCAACTGCTTGGACCCTCACTTCTAGCTCGACCATGCACCTTGGCCTCAGTCGTATGGGCTCCTTGATTTCTGCTCTACCATCCTCCTCTCTACCATGGCCACTTTTACCTCAGCCTCAACCTTACGTGCATTGACCTTAGCCACTGCACTAACACCTGCTCAACCTTGGCCTCTAGTCCCTTCACTTGAATCTCAAACTTTGTCCTTACCCTCTTCCATCTCTTTATCTCATGTAGGACCCTAGTAAGGTAGGAGTTGGCTTAGAGGAGCCTTTCCAAGAAGACTTGTATGTGCTACACAAACGAGATGCAAGTTGAAAAGGTGGACTTTATCAAATCTTTATCTCCGAGACCTTCAAGGAACCTCTAGTCTAATGGCAACATAACATGCTAAATAAACTAGCAAGCCATAAATCCCTAGCATGCAGATTCCTCCTCAAGCCCTAATGATGCAAATGGGCAAGGAGGGAACTGCTAGACTTAGAGCAGGAGTATGACATGAGCCCGCAATGAGACTCTAAATCACTAAAGCTAGAGAAGGAGAGCTTGAGCCGATGGAAGGACCTTGGGCCACTGAAGCTAGAATAGATGTAGTTGGCTGCCCTAGAGTCAAAGTAAGAGAGCCTGTATATCCGATGGGACTTGAGTGTATTGTAGGAGGAGGTGGAACTTATCCGAGAAGGGTGATTTTCTCAAAGGCCCAAGGGATGCCCTCGCATGGAGCACTGCATTATTTGGCATCAGAAATGCTTGGTTCGATTGCCCCTCTCTAGTAGGTCTCCACATTTGCCGCTTCCTTAGTATGGCGTACTCCCTGATCTCCACCATATCAAAATGGAGATAATTTATCTCTACAAAAAGAAGTTTAGTAATCAGTACCATATTAAAGTAAGAGCCGATGATCAAGAATCAAAGCTATAGGCTCACACCCTACTCACCCCAGCCTGTGAAGATCGCTTGGACAAAGGAGGAGCCAAGCTCACCAACACCAGACTTGACTCCCCAAAGAGATTAAGAATTTCATGACAGCCAAATATACCCCAGGCTAAGACCACCTCCCTTTCATCAAACTGAGGTAAGGTAGCTCAGCCTAACTCTTCGATGGTTCCAACCAGCCTCGATAGATGTAGTGCAACCTAAACTATAAGACGAACTTTTTTTTTCACCTATGGATGGAAGATAAAAGGTTAAAAGAAAAAGAAAAACTTTTCTAAAGTTGAGGTAATACTACCCTCAACCACTTGGATGGTACTTCAAAAAAAAGAAAGAATGAAGAATATAAGGATAGAGCAATGTCTCAACAAGGCAGCGCACTCCACTAAAAGGCATTAACAATTCAAGATAAACTAGAATAGAGACATCTCAAACTCCCAACAAGCATCCAAAAGAAGCTCATAGTTAAGGGGTTTGAGGTTAGGAACCATCATGTCCACATAGAGGCTAAGGCAATTGGTAGAAGGCTTGCAAGCTAAAGCCCACCTCAAACAGACTATGAGGATTACCTTCAATGGAACCCTATATTGATTTTTAAGTTTCCTAAGGTGATTCTAAAAAATTAAGGATAACTCATCCAAAGCTCCGAATGGACGGCAAAGAGACTCCATGGGAAAGGGGTTAGAAATGGACTTAAGCCGAAGTGAATACTAAGAAAAAGAAGGAACAGAAGATCTAAGGCAAGGTCTAAGCACCAAAGAGATAGAAGACAAAAACAAGAAAAGGAGAATGATTTGATAGGATTTATAAAGCCTAAATGATCATCAGTCAATAGACCGAATAGATAGATGAGTGCTCTAGATACACATATTACAATCTCATAAAATGAGGTGAGCGTGCATGAAGATCAAGCTTGATTAGACACTTTAAGGCGTGGCACAAACTCAAGAGCATTAAATGCGACACAATTATCAAGTAAGCACCATGCTTGGAGATTGAGGAAACACTATTGTGATGCTATGACCCTCGAAACTATTAGACACATGGAGCATCCCAAGGAATGAGGCGTATTTATAGAAACAAGGCAAATGGAATGGGCTGCTAATGCCTAACACCATATGTCCAACTTCCACATGCCTCATTCCTCAAACTTCCACATGCCTCATTCCTCAGGATATGTAGGATGTGCGACATACCACAACCCTAATCCAAGAGTTTATGTTTATTTCTGCAATGATTTCTGTTTACTACCATAGGCTCTAAGCTTATTGGTTTAGACTAATCATTTATTTTAGATATATTAGTATTCATTCTGTGAATAAATGTTTACCATCATCCTAAAAGAGTTAGTGTCTAGTGTCATCATATTTATATTTATCCATTATTTATTTCTGTTTATTTCAACGATTTTTTTTTTTTAAGTAGTTAACTATGGCTAATGAGTGATTTTTTATTTTTGACATTCATATGGATTTAATAATCAGGGTAGCGATCAGATTTAGATTTGGCTACACATGAATATAGCTAAATTTAATTATATATATATATATATATATAGAGAGAGAGAGAGAGAGAGAGAGAGAGAGAGTCACAAGCGAGCCATGAAGGGGCTTTTTTTTGTATAGCTCATGGTCTAATATATCAAATTTGGATGGTTGAAACTTTTGTGGGTTAATCATGTGTTTCAACATTAAATAAAATGTAGAAAAATTGTCGCTTAGAGAATCACAAGGTCAGCAGTCTCAACATTGGTCTCCGGTTTTATAACTACAACAACAGTTAACAGTTGTCTGCGCAGTGATAGACGAATTTTCCACAAAGATGGTTTCAGCAAATATCATCATAAATTTCCACTTCCCAACATTAGTCACAGAATTTCCCCCGTTTTCAGAACCTCCTTCTCGATAACGTGAAGGTTATGGTGTATCCGCAAGACTAATTTGTACACGAGTTGTTTTAATTATTCTCCTTTTTGTTTACAATCAAGTCAATGGAATTTCCGTCTGATTTATTCTATTCAGGGTTGCTAAATCCAAAGGAGAGTCACTCTACTTGAAGATAAACAATCACCTATTTACACTGGATAGCTAGTTATTTTTGCATGAATAAATTATCAGTAGAAGCTTTTAGTCTGCGTATGTGGCTATCTCTCGATCATTTTTTTGTATAAATTGATGGGCATTGGTGAACCATCACAGGTATAACAGTAATAATTGAACAATCAAACGAATAATATCCTGATGGATGGTGCTTGCATGTGAATTTTTGTTCTAAGAAATAGCTAGGAGAAACTAACCCATTTAATAGGAAGTAAAAGGAAGCATATACAAGATAAAACAAAATTATAAATATTTAAAAATTAAAACTAACCTCGGTCTATATTATAGTTAGGGGGTTTCCAAAACCCCTCACCTCAAGGGACTGTTTGGAGTGAATGTTTCCAAACAAATTCCTGGATAAATTGTTCGACATATGAAATTCTTATGTTTAAAGTGCAACAAATAATTTCAAAAATTTTATTTGTACTTTGAGAATATAAAATCACTATAAAAATTTGACTTATCTCACTCCAAAGAGCCCCTAACAGTCATTAGTCTGTCCATTATAATTCCTTAGCAAGCAGAGACTCTTGTCAAATACAACTTCAGGCTTCTTCTAACTCTCATCTAATTGAAATATTTAAATTCAATAACATAAACTAACACCTAAATCATGGTCCTTAGAAAGATCATATCATATTTATATGATGCATTTTTAGATTTTTTAAAAAAAATACAAATATGGTATTAAGAACAAATCTACAGGAATAAAAGAAAGATCATACCAGCCGGCTGGCCAATGGCCAATCTAGCAGTCTCCCTTCCTCGTCATCTTTCTGGGACAACGGCAACTCACCAAGGCTCCTGTATTATGCAATGCAGATGAAATTGGCTGTGCATTCATGAGATTGTAATTGGGTTGTTCTCTCTTTGCATTTAGCCTTGGCCCCTAACAATGGCTGCAAAAGAAGAAAGCTACTGACGAGCAACTTCGGCTCGGATCGATGTTTGCTAGCTCAACCTTGGCTCAGCATCAAAACAAGTTGAGCTTAAACATCTTTTGGAGCTTGTTTCCTCAAAACTTAGCTGAGACAAGCTTGAGCAGTTCATCAGAAGTTTGGCTCAACCTCAGGCCTAGCTCAAGCAGCCATTCTAATATACCAAGCCCTCCTTTGCACGCTTATCATTATTATCAAAATTTTTTAAAAAAATCCTTTAAAAGTTTAATAGAAATTTTGGTGCAAACAAGACTATTGTGTTTTAAGTTTCCTTCTAGACCATGTAACAACATTGTGAAATACTTCCATAAACTAGTCTGCAGTCATTAACATATTTTAACAAGACAGACACCTCCAAAACCTCTTTAAAGAAGGCTCTTAAAGAAACTGAAAAGCAAGAAGCTCTAAAGAAAAGCCTTACTACTTTTCTCATGAAGTCCTTTTTTAAGGTTTCCAGTATAGCTGGCACAAAATTGCTGATGATTTATTAACTTCTTTTAATACTAAAACAAGTTACAATTCTAAGAGAACTTATCCATGTGATTGAAGTCCCTTATTTTACATTATCTTCTCAATTCTATAATATCATTCTTCTGATCAAAATTTAGTTGGCAAGTTTCAAATCAGCACTGATCCTCAAAAAAAATAAAAAGAAAAATCAATCACCACACATTATCATTTGCTGAGAGATAGGCTGCCTTTCATGAACATATCTTATCCCCAACATCTATTGCCAGAGCTGACGACCATAAAAGACTGAAGCATCGTATCAGAGGGCCAAAAAGCTCAAGCCAAACTAATTTATTCAACAAATGGAACTAGCCGCTTCAAAACAACAGCACTGATGAGGCATCAAGTTTTGGTTCCTGTGGAGGCAATACAGCAACTGGGCAATGAGACGAAAATCTTGCACCAGCCACCTGCATCCAACGTCCTTGAGTGTTACAGTAAGATAAATAGGGATATTAAAAGAAAGGGTGGGAAGGGAAGACCTCAGATTGTTCTAACAACCATATCGCAAATCTAGGAATAATTTCATGGATCCAAAATGCACATGATGAGAAAGCATTGCATAGATATTTATTGCATCCTAAGACCTATTTGTAGTAGAGCACATGCTCCCTTCAACTCAAAATCTCAATCACTGGTAAAAAGAACAATTAATGACTTACAATTCTATCAAAGAACTGAAAAAATATAATGAATACAACATGCATTTTTTTCAGGAGAAAAATGAATAGAAGATGTGTTGCATTTCACATTAGTGGACAACAGCCTAAATTACCGAACAGTAACTGGTGGTCAAACAGAAAAATCAGTTGTCAGCTTGATAGTCAGTTGTCAGGCTTGATACAATGGTTCATGAACTCTTGGCAGGGTAAAAAACAATCACAGCCTGCAAAAATCA
The DNA here is from genome assembly GCA_017589505.3 of Metroxylon sagu. Classification (NCBI taxonomy): domain Eukaryota; kingdom Viridiplantae; phylum Streptophyta; class Magnoliopsida; order Arecales; family Arecaceae; genus Metroxylon; species Metroxylon sagu. The sequence goes on along the minus strand of JACVBY030000605.1, from coordinate 454,828 downwards.
AGTCAGTCTGTTACTTAAGCATTGATAAAACAAGAATTTCAGATGATAATGACTAGATGCCTTCTTACAAATCAGTTCTTGTTTTGTTGAGAGGGAACTCTGCCACCGTCATTGATAATGCTTTATGTGCATGTTGGCCTCAAAAATTCAAATCACGTCCTCCTCATTTTCCATCTCCTATTTCTCATTTGGTCACCTTTTGTAAGATGCACTCTCAAAGGTCATCAGCATCCCTTCAGTTTGGAGAAGAATAATTCCCAAATTTATCAATAATCTGCCGGTAGAACCTCCAAGATGGATTCGCAGCTGTAATTGCTCGCTGGCCAAATGGGTGAGCACAAATATAGTCTTGGACATTATCAGCCATAGCTAACCCTTCTAAATAAACTCGAAGTTCTCCTCCTGGACCTGCTTATGCATATTAAAGACATAAATTTGGACTCTGTCAAGCATAAAGAAGGGGGGGTAAGGAACAGAACCACAAATCATGTGGAAGATTTACCTATAGAATTGTCACCTTCATCATAAAAATGGTATGGATATGGAAATATAGCAGTGTGCGGCTAAACAACAAATTCAAGAAAAGAAATGGATGAGAGATAAATAAAATAGATCATATACAGGTGATAAATCCATTCAGAAAAGTCAAAAATGGTAGAAGTTATGGACTTGTTACAGGATTACAGAGGGCCTTGTAAGGAGAGTCATCCACCAGCAATGTATTTGATGGCAGGTACTCTCCCTTCTTCCATGGAAGATTAGGGTCTTCTTTGTTCCATAGTTTCTTCATTTCTTTCAAAACTAATGGCTTATCCACATTCTCAACAGTTGAAAACCCAGTGATAGTGCATTTGGATCTATCCTGAACAAAATTGCAAAATTATCAAGGAATGCAGCTGTGTAATTGAAAGAGACATGGTGCAGATGCAATACATAACAGATTGCATTTCTCACTTTCTATGAATAATGATGATCTACAAAGAAGAACAGCTATAAACTATACTATAAGCAAGCCTTATCCTAGAACAGCCATACAAGTATGAAATAAGACCTAGGATACCATTCCAGCTAAGATGGTAAGATCCAAACTCATAATAAAAACAGACAGCTTGAAATAGAGAATCCTTGAATATGACCCCATATATCATAGATGATATATCAGATGGATCCTGAACTTATTTTATATGGTTACTTTGCCTGACACTTCATATTCAGATAACTAGGTGCAAAGGCTCCTTTGTGGCATAAAAGAAAGAAAAATATAGCATTTTTTACTCAGTCTCTAAGTTTCTTTCAGCTCCAAGATTCAGTTATCCTTCATATTGCATTACAAATTGTTAGGGTTACTAATAATGGTATTAAGCATGGACCGCTGAACCATCTCGAACTGCCTGGTTCAGGGTGTACTGACCAAACTGATCGGTTACCAAGACACGACACCCTTTGGTTCAGGACAGGCCTCAAATTGGCCTAAACTGAACTGTTTCGAGCAAAACCACTCAGTTCTGCTCAGTTTGGGGCATTTCACGTAGCTCAGGGCTTATCCCAACCCCGTAAGTGGAGAGGGAGGCAGAGAATTCTTTGCCTCTTCCTCTTCTTTTTTTTTTTTCTTTTCATTGAAAAAAAGGAGGGAAGTAATGCAATTCAAGCCAGGTTTTTCAGATACAAATCCCTCCTCTCTTCCCCTTCTCCTCTTTCTTTCTTTTTTATTTCTTAAATAGGCAAAAAAAGAGGAAAAACAAAGAGATCATGCCAAAATTTTATTTATTGGCATCGTTCATGATATGCAAGATATCATAATTTTTTATTCATGATAGGCAAGAAATCTAAGAATGATCCATGCAAGGAAATGGAAATCATAATTTTTTATTGATCATGTAAAATTTTAAATTAAAAACATATTTTTAGATCCAAAAAAAAATAAAATAAAATAGTGTTCAAAAATTTTCTGAAATATTGGTAGCATGTCTTGGAGCATGCATGCTACTTGCTATGTCAATTTTATAGCAACTTATTTAAATTTGAACATGATTATGGCCAACCGAAGCAAAGCCCAAATTCAAATAAATTTCAAAAATAAGTCTTGATTAATATATACCCACATGCTAAAAAAATATTTGCAACACCCCTAATAGGGCTCCATATTAATCCAAGTTAAAACTTATTCATAGATATTTTCTAATTAACTAATAGACTATTATTTAAAAAATAAAAATATTTTAAAATATATAAAATTATAAAAATTAGCATTATGTATATATTTGCTGAAGTAATTCAACTATTTTTTGCATTGCAATATAATATTATCTAATTTCTAAATTATTAATTTAATTAAAAATATACAACCTGTATTCATTAAACATGAAAAAAAAAATGCATACACAAGGAGGAAAAATGATGAGAGCGCACACTATAGGTTAGGACCATGAAGTGATGATTTTGAACAAGCACCGCTAGAGGTATCAGTGGCATGACATAGAGTGGAAGAGAAAAGAGATGATGATGTTGAAGCAACATCTCACTAGTTATCTTGAAATGAACGCTTGTAAGAAATGTCCATAAGAGGCTGGTCAAATGTACAAAAAAAATACTTTGCCAAATTTAAGAACAAATAAAAAAGTATTGAGAAACAAGCAAAGACCAAACATTGAGCAACCAAACCACCTTCATACCACTTGAGAGATCAGGAGGATAGAGGCATCAAATTCGAATGACATGAAGGAAGCTCAAATCCAAGGTGTCATATAGAACAGCTTGCATGACTAATAGCAAAAGGAGGTTGCCAAGCACAAGGCTACCCTTAATTTGCAATCGTAATTCAAACTGGCACAACTATTAAAATAATCTCTTAAAACTAAAGAATTGAAAAAAATTAAAAGAAAAATAAAAAAAATAGTGTACATGAACTGGAGCTGATCAAACACTGGTTTGGGCTATACGGTAATGGTTAAGCTTGAAGCTCATGCCCGTGCTCGGTTCGGCTTGGTCCTATATTTTTAACCAAGACCAAGTTCCATCCTCCCCCTCCCCTCCCCCCCCTCCCCAACTCAAACCAAAAAAATTACAAGTATCTAATTAGAGTTTTTTAGGGCCTCTTTGGATTAGCTGTTGGTTAACAGCCATCTCACATAATTTTTGGCCAACAGATGCCAATAGCCACTTAAAGGTGCCTTAGCAGCTAATCCTAACAGAGCCTTGGTGTGCAAAATCAGGGCCATGCTGCTTTTTAATTTCCCTAGGTCTTAATTTTTAGATTGGGTCTTTTTCGTTTTGCCCCTGTCCTTCCTACAGACTTACTTTTAGCACCCACGTCTGCAAAATTTCAAGCTGGATTGCATGGGCCACTAAGCCCATTATTAGCTCTAATAGGTACTATACTAGGTACTATAATGGTACAGCACCCAATACTAGTCTGGCAATCCTTGGTATTAAGGAATAGTAGCTCAAGATATTTCGCTGTTTTTCCAGTGGAGGAAATAAAGAGTTCATCAAGTAGACTATTAAGGAGAAAAAGATAACAACGAAGTATTTCATATCCAAGTTCATATATATGAATACAAGCGACATCATAATATTTTGAATGATGATGAAAAGTTGAACTATCGAGATTGGTGTCTTTATAAAAACACTTACCCAACAAAACAACAAATTATGTTTAGCATCCCCCACAAGATAATCAACCATAGCATCAACATTTTTTCTGCAGAAATTTTGAAGCCCATCAATGATAGAACCACAGCAGCAAAAAATTCAGTGGAACCAAAAAAGGAGCATGCCATATTTACTGCATAATGTCTTAGATCTAAGAATCTTTCAAAATGACGGAAAAAAAAAAAATACAAAGAAGAAAGAAAGTGAAAGAACAACAGCTGAACCATTAAAAAGTTCGAAGACATACTTCTTTTTTGATGACCAGATCCCTATATCAAATTTCTCAAAGCAGAAATTCAGAAAATCATCACAGTATGGCCTTTTAAAAACTGAAATACAATACAGAAATCTACATTAGCACCTAAATTTTAAAGGGATGGCAGCTTGTAATTTAACATAAGATGTTAAACATTGCTGTCAATGTTCACCTGCTTGTTTGTCAATCCATTTATCTGCATTAACAGTTTTCCGATAATCCAAAATAATATCAGCAAGCACTCCATTAAGATCGAGAACAAGCAGCTTTTTTTTAGTGCAACTTATCAATGATCTTCCAGGTGAAATGTGCAGCACATCCAGTTCCTTATCCTGGTTCTTGGCCAAATCTAAGGAGAAATCATGCCCCACAGCATGGTTCACTGATAAAGAAGATGCTTCTCTTTCATCCTGATAACAAGTAGCTTCTCTGTGACTGCACAAAGGCATTACATTTGAACTGTGATCTTTACAATTTGCAGGTTTCACATTCGCTGATTCAGCTTCCCTCCTTGAAGTAGATGCCTTCTCAGAATGATTCACTGATAAGTTGTTCATAAGATAATTTTTTACATGGAAAGAGAAATTAACATCGTCCTCTCTGAATAAATGCAACTGACCATTTTGTTTGTTAGGTAAATCTGAAGATGCAAAACTGCCTACAACACCTCTAATTGGTGAAGGAGGCAAACTTGTCTCCTTCTTTTCATTGGTAGAAAGCAACTCTGAATCACCTTCTGCAGAACTAGCATGGCCTTGCGGAAGCTTATAAATTTCATCTGAGAAACCTTCATTCTTCTGTACATATCCATCATCTGAAACTCTCTCTTCATGTCTCTTGTGACTTGCCTTCTTTTTTCTGACCCTTCTTTGAACTTTTCTTGATGCAGATGCCCTATTAGAAGTATCTACACCACCAATTTCAGCAAGCTGCAACAAACTGTTTGGCACATTGTCTTGAAATTGTTTAATATCATGATCAAGGCGATCTAAGCTCTTGTCAGTCATCTCACCCATGACCTCCTTATTTTGGCTTAATCTAGGGTTTTCTACTGCATGTTGGTTTAGAGGTACTTGGGAGGAGATGGAATTATTGATTGGTGATTCATCATCCAAAGTCGTTATCAAACCACAAGAGTCTTTGATGGCTATCGGCATTGATTTGCTTTCAATAGATGCATTGATATTATTTTTTCGAGCAACATCGATTTCTGTAATGTCTGACATACATGAACTCCCAGCAGAATATTTTTCTTGATCAATTTCAATACCATACTGAGACAAGAAAACCTTTTGTTTCCCCCTTTTTGCTTTTCTACTTTTATTGCACTGAGTATTTTCCACAATATCTGAATGTGATCTAATCTCAGCATGCATATTGCTTTTATTTAAATCAGCATGAGCAGTCATTGCCAAAGCACTATTTCCTGTCTCCTCTGATGACCCCATGGTGTCAACAATAGCTGAATTGATACTATCCTTTTTCCTATGGCTCTTCCCTACAATCCCCGGTATGAATGACCTATCAGCGGAAGCGTCAGTTTGAACAGCTGATAGTGAGGAGCATGCCACAGAACCATTCTCAGAAGGCCTTTCCTTGCCTCTTTCTCTATGCCTCCCATGTTTCTTTGAATTAGCAGACTTTGACTCACCTGAGTTGGACTTTTTTACCAGATCAGAATCAGTACTTGTTGAATTGGTGCATTTCACATCATTTTTCTCATCTGCTATGTTTCCCAAATTCCTCTCCTCCATGCCCTCAACTCTATTTTCAGCTGACAAGCTATGCTTTTCTTTTCCTAATTGAGTTCATAAACACCAAAAAAAATTAATAAGTTCTCTTAATGTACAATAAAAGAAATACACAAGGCATTACAATAAATCAGCATCGAACATGAACAAAAAACGAGATGATAAAAGAGAAGAAAACAACCTCCCTAGACTGGAATCAATGCCCATCACAGATACATTATTCAAATTAAAACCCTTTCATGTATACATTACTGAACCTATCTCAATTATGCAGTCATACGCTGAGGATTAGCAGACTTTGACTCACCTGAGTTGGACTTTTTTAGCAGATCAGGATTGGTACTTGTTGAATTGGTGCATTTCACATCATTTTTCTCATCTGATATGTTTCCCATATTCCTCTCCTCAATGCCCTCAACTCTATTTTCAGCTGACAAGCTACGCTTTTCTTTTCTCCTCTTCTGCTTCTCTTGTCCTAATTGAGTTCACAAACACCAAAAAAAAAAAAAAGGTTCTCTTAATGTACAATAAAATAAATACACAAAGACATTACAATAAATCAACATTGAGCACGAACAAAAAAAAAAAAAATTATAAAAGAGAAAAAAACAACCTCCCTAGACTGTGACCATCACAGATACATTATTCAAATTAAAACCCTTTCATGTATACATTACTGAACCTATCTCAGTTATGCAGTCATATGCTGAGGATTAGCAGACTTTGACTCACCTGAGTTGGACTTTTTTACCAGATCAGGATCGGCACTTGTTGAGTTGGTGCATTTCACATCATTTTTCTCATCTGATATGTTTCCCATATTCCTCTCCTCCATGCCCTCAACTCTATTTTCAGCTGACAAGCTATGCTTTTCTTTTCTCCTCTTCCGCTTCTCTTGTCCTAATTGAGTTCATCAACCCCCAAAAGAATTAACAAGTTCTCCTAATGTACAATAAAAGAAATACACAAAGGCATGACAATAAATCAACATCGAGCATAAATAAAAAAACAAGATTATAAAAGAGAAGAAAACAACCTCCCTAGACTGGAATCAATGACCATCACAGATACATTATTCAAACTAAAAACCTTTCATGTATACATTACTGAACCTATCTCAATAATGCAGTCATACTCTGAGGATTAGCAGACTTTGACTCACTTGAGTTGGACTTTTTTAGCAGATCAGAATCAGAACTTGTTGAACTGGTGCCTTTCACATCATTTTTCTCATCTGATATGTTTCCCATATTCCTCTCCTCCATGCCCTCAACTCTATTTTCAGCTGACAAGCTATGTTTTTCTTTTCTCCTCTTCCGCTTCGCTTGTCCTAATTGGGTTCCTAAACACCAAAAAAAATTAATAAGTTCTCTTAATGGACAATATAAGAAAAACACAAAGGCATTACAATAAATCAACATTGAGCATGAACAAAAAATGAGATAATAAAAGAAAAGAAAACAACCTCACTAGACTGGAATCAATGCCCATCACAGATACATTATTCAAATTAAAACCCTTTCATGTATACATTACTGAACCTATCTCAATTATGCATTCATACTTGGGGCTTTTATATCTCCATATACTTTTAGTCTAGATGAGAACTTGTGGAATCACAAGCAAGTACCCATCTCCAAGAAAATAGGATGAGCATTAACAGGTTCTACAGGTAGATGAATGGTTATATATACCATTCAGAGAACGTCATAGACAAGATGAATTTTGCATCAAATATTTATCATAATATAGTTAACAATATCAGGGCATTATATTTTTCCCATAATCTGAAGTGAGATAAGGAAGTCTATGAGTAAATGGAAAAAATTTAAAGATAAAAAGAAAAGTATTACACAACATTTTGTAAGCAGCCCAAATCAATTGCCAGCCCTAGGTTCATGTCATCAAAGTCGCGAAGTCAGAATCCAAAACTAGTTCACCATGAATATTGAGATCTGCCCAAGTATTTAAGAAAATTTGCAGAAAGTCTAAAAGTTCAGGAAAATAAAAATGAAGTAGATAATGAACATCTGGAAATGTCTTAGTAAATTGTAAAAATTCCGCATAAAAATAGGAACATTATAAAATCAACGTGTTCACCATTTTCCACAAATCTCACACCACCTTTTACTCCGTGTGTATCATTTTCAGGTTTTCTACATGTTTCATTCCCATTTTTGAGACCTCTCCTCTTTCCCCACTACCTGTAACTGTCCGATTATTGTAATTGTCTAATTATTTGTTGTTATAATTGTATCCTTATTTGCACAAATTTTGCATTAACATTCTTCTTCTTGTTCTTTGTTTAAGAGTTGCTCGTTCCATCATCACACAATGTCATTCAACAAAACTTAATTCAATTATATCGAGAGGCTTGTTAGTAAAGCTTTCATCTAATGCACAATTTAAAGGGCAAAATACCAATGCATCATAAATCAGAACAACAATAAGAATAATTGCTTCAACAAGTAATGAAATGAAAAAAAAAAAAAGAAAAAACCATGCAATTCTTAACAAGAAACGGTCTTGGGAATGAATGTCAGGCGCAGATGCATTTTTTTTCAAATCCTTATGATTTCTCAGGATATGTTCTTGCGGACCAATATCCAAGTGTCATTCCCATAACCATCGCTAACTGTTGGAAAAAATTACCTTGAGGTAAACCAAAAGTAACACCAAGAACTATTATTAAACCTTAATATCAGAAAGCATGCTAAAACCCTAAATTTTCCTACTTTTCAATATCAGACCAAAGCCTCTAGCCCAAGAAAAATTGAGAAAACTCCAACTTTGTATCCTCTTCGCACATATCAAAGTTATATAAGATCTAGAACATCCATCTCAACTTCATGTTACCTTGCAAAACTGCATTGAGAATACAAAAACTAAGGGGGGAAAAATTGCATCTTGCTGATAATCTACTCATATTAAAACAGATAGGAGATAAAGGACGCCAAATTCAACTTCATTTCTTTACGAAATCACATCCACCGCACAAGTATTTGGAGCAATTTTTTTTAAAAAGAAGGGTTAATCTCAATTTAGAGGCGAAAAACAAAACTCTTTTAATCAGCAGCATTCCTTCAACAAGCAATAGCAAAATGTCCGCAAGAAAATCTTCGAAGAAAGGGAAAATTAGAATACGTGACCGAATCACGAGTCACGAGAGAATCCACCATCTGGCAATCGCCGGAGATTGGAGCACGAGAGTCGCACCTGAGCTCGCCGCTTTCCGCTTCCCCATCGCTTCCCCACCACCCTCTCAATCCAAATCGAAATCGAAGGGGACCCGTTCGCAGCGTGGACCGAAATCCCTCACAGGTCAATGCCGCGACTCAGGTTGCGCCCACTCTATTATTTTATTTAACATGCTCCACCGCCACGGAGACGGAATAAAAATTTCCCTCGTTCCTGATTGAGGATTTAAGGTAAGGGACCGAATAGATAAAATATTATTCAGGAACAAGTGAAAGGGGACGGAACGAGAAAGATCTTGCGCTGGGGTTTTAGAAATCCGTTTATCTTTATTTCCGGGGCTGGTCAGCCGTCCGATTTGCTCTTGGAGTCATCTTGTTCGTTCGCGCCAGGCGTCACGGAAAGGGGCTGATTCGTTGGAAGATAATACCATCAAACTTGCTTATAATAGAAGGTTCCGGTCTCTCATCCCAAACTCTTTTTTTTTTTTTTTGGATCTTTAAACTTTTAATTTTTATATTTTAATTATATAAATTTTAATAATATTATATTTTTAATATTTTATCTGATGAAAGAATAGCTAATGTATCGCCTTGTTAATCAATCTGTATTTCTAAGATGATAGAATAGCTAATATATCATCTTATCAACCAACCTATGTATTCGCAAGATGATGTATCAATTAGCTTATTAATTTTAATTGATTTTATCTAACAAAAACGAAAGCATAAAAAATAAAATATTCTTAAAAATTACATTAAAATAACTAAAAATTTGAGAATTAAAATAAATTTTAAATAAAGAGCCAAATATATTTATGGATATAAATTTCATTTGATTTATGCCAACTATAGCTTTATATTAGAGTCTATCCTACCGGTAACAAGAATTTAAAAGACAGACAGAGAGAGAGAGAGAGAGAGAGAGAACATTGCTTAGTAAAAAGTTTTAAGATGTATCACTTGACTAAGAAATTCACGTAGGATTTGACGTGAGAGCAGCTGCATCAACTGCACCATGCTGCAGATTAGTATGCTCGAAGATGAGAATTTGAAGCGAGTTTCTTGCAGGATAAGCCCCATTGCTGCAGATTAGTATTGAAGCCAGTGAAGCCCAGTTTCTTGCAGGATAAGCCCCAGTATAATTTTTCTTTTATTCTTATTTGGAATAACCCCAGTATAGTTTTTCTTTTAGCTCAATTCTCCTTTTCATAATCGCTGCCATACACCGCATTCTTCCGAAATTCCGAGAGCCGTACCTCACTGCATTCCGAATTCTATGAAAAGAATACAGAATCTATCAAGCTACTTTCTTGCAATTCATCAAGCTTGCCGGAGGACATTTCAGGTGATTTCCCCGCCCTAGCAGTGTTCTCTTTTACCATCAATCAGGCCAGAAAATAGCTCCACCCATATTTCCCCAGCAATGTGATTTCCAATGATACTGAACCTTGTATGACATACCATTGGCTAAAGGAAAGGTGTATTGGCACCATGATGATGAAAGGAAAATTCATATGTAATGAATAAGATGATAGTGAATCCATTCACACATTGAGCTGCGCATCTTCATCAGCCAAAAATAAACCAGGGGTCAAGCACATCGAGTTGTATAGCACCTGCAGTGAACACCAAAATCGATCTAGGGTTGAAGCAGCATGCCTAAAACACGGGTTGGTCATGCAGTCCATCTTCAACAGCACAGCACCAGAAGCGATACCATTTAGCCCATCCTAGAGCATTAGCTTCAGGCCTCAATGACTTTGCTACTTGAGCTGCAATAGGTAATTAGAAATCTGACTAGAAAACTAACCCTTCAATATTTTGCTAGCAACAACCATGGTCGATGCCACGCAGCAAATCAAGCGGGAAGAATTTGGCAAATCCATTGTCCACTACATTCATGGTTTATTATTTACTGTTCTACCAGTGCATCAAGGTGAAACAGCTTACACGCCCAGGCACAGGTCTCACAAAGCCATAACAGGGCATCATAAAATCTAACAAAAACTCCAACTAGCAGTCAGAATTGAACAAGTTTATCTCATTGTGCTACTCCATATCAAATTAAACTGCCACCAATAACTCAAAACAGAAAATGTAGAAAGCAACTATTACCTATCAAAACTGCTGAGAGTCCATACCATCTATTCTATCAATGGATAGCATTTATCTTCTAAAAAAAGTTAACATTTCTTAAGAAAACAATACTAGAGCCACATTCTTTTACGCCCCAATAACTTCTGGTTCACCTTCCTGGACATCATCTGCAGGCCTGTCAATCTTCACACCCACATCCTCCTTGTAGTCTCCATGTACCTGCAAATGCCAAAAGTCAAAAGAATTAGAAAAATAAGCAAGCATTCTATTCAATGCAATGAACGGACAGAGACTGCAGATAGAGAAGAATAATGAAAGTACCTCCATGAGCTTCCCCAGATCAAATTTCGGTGCCTTCAGTATCTTGACCTTCCGGATGAACACATTTTGAAGTGGGTAAATGCTTGTTGTTGCTTTCTCAATCTCCTTCCCAATTACCTCAGGTATAAATTTCTGTCCCAGGTCCTTGAGATCACAGGATGTAGCTTGGTTGACCATAATCTCTCTCATCTTGCGACGTATCTGAATATGATATAAAACAGAATGACCTATTACTCTACTTTTCTCTTTTTGAGGTAAACTTATTATTACTCCATAAAAATATTGATTCATATTTAATGAGGATTGCAGCCCAAAGTCTTATTTACCTGCCGGATCTGACTAGTTTGAGCATAGCAAGTGCGCTTGACCTGATTTGGACGTCTCTTAGTAAAGGCAATACAGAACATCCGCAAAGTGTAATTATCAGTGGTCTTCACATCAACATGTGCCTCAATAAGAGTCTGCCACCTCCGCACTAATGACCTAAGTTTGTCGGTGGTAAAATCCATGCCCTGCAATAGATAATTAAAGATATAAATCACAAAAATATTACAGTTATGAAGTTACCATCAAGTAGGGCACATACCCAGAAGTTTGTAAGGACATTTTTCCCTTGAACATCCTCTGCACGAAGCCGGATCTTTCTGTAAGCCTGGTCCTCATCATTCTGAAGATCAGCTAAAGAAATTGCGAACACTCTATGCTTCAGACCCTCAGATGCAATCTGAAGATAACAAGGGGGCCAAATACTTTAAATGTGACCAACTATCAGATTAAAAAAAAGAAAAAAAGAAAATCAGGCATGTACAAGGCAATGGTAGAGATTTGTTACTGATGTCAGTATCTAAAATATTGATTCCTTAGGGAATCCTGGGAACAAAATTACCATAGATATGCATCACAAAAATAACATTGATGCACATGACAGATGTGTACCGTGATGCTGGATCATATCAGCTATGGTGCTTAAGAAATCACAGCCTCCTATACATGACAGGATGTAAATAGTTATGATGCCTACTTTACTAATCCAAGAGGATCTCTCTCTGAAGTTGCTAATTGGCTACATCAAGTGAGATTCAACGCAAGCCTGAGCATGATTAGACAACTCAAAGTTCACTCAATATGTGGTAAGTAAGCCTAAAAAATATATATACAAAAACAGAGAGAAATCCCCTAACACCATTTTAAAACAAAAGAAACTAGAAACATTCCCCCGTCCCTCTCCCCCCCGCCGCGTGCCGAAGGGAGGGGAAGAAACCAAAAAAAAAAAAAAACTCTCCCTGCTCAAAGTACACAACCACACGCCCTAAGAGATCAGAATGGCTTGTCTCATATTACTACCCAACCAAACAAAACAACTGTGCACAATGTTCTCAAAAGGCTCAACCACAGCTCATGCAAGAATGCATCTTGACACAGGACCTAGACTCATGCCAAACCTAAGTAACTTGAACTAAGTACAGGTCCAAACGAATTGAAGGTTCTCTAGAACATCGGGATGCAAGAGCTCATACAAAAGCATCAACCACTAGGCTAAACTTGATATCAGAAAAAAAAAAAAAAAAAAAAGTCTCAACTATTTGGCAATTGGTTTATTAATTAATTTTTGTAGGAATGCCATTCTGATAAGTCATATAGTACAAAAACAAAAAAAGCAAAACTACTGGTATACTGATATTTTGATTAAGCTCAAGCATCATAAAATCTAAAAGCCTAAAGATGAATGCAATTAACAGATCATACGTGTCAAGAAGCAAAATAGGAAAGCGAGCATGAAAGCAACATCCACTGTAAAGATCCATATAACAAAAGTGGTTCATCCAAATTAAACATCTGCATGATCACAATAACCCATATAATTGGTCTTTCATCTAATTTGCATGAGTGCAAGCCTGCTGACAACTTGCAAGCCAAAAAGCGACCTGATCAGAGCCTATGTGAGAACAAACTAGTCCTATGGTCCTACCATATTCATACAATCAACGTTACGTCCCACAGAAAATGCAATATATAACTCATCTTCCTAAGAAATTTTATCAAAAAATTTTCCAAGTACGGAGACGAACACATCATCTGGCATTAATTCACCCACCACATTAACAATAACAAGCACAGTGCTTTCACGATATTACAAAAACTTAAGGAAAAGATAAAGAAAAACAGCTAAGCAGAGTTAAAATGCAAACAAAAAGAACCTACGCAAGAAACAAGATCTGAATGCTCAAACATCATAACCAACAATTTGTGAGAAAGATAGAATAAGCTTCATAACCAAATGCTTGTGTCAAATAGTAGTATATATACCACCAAGGACTCACTGTTCAAGTTATAGCACTTTAGACTGAAACCAAATATCGTCTTATCACAATCTCATGCAGTTCTATTTCAATCCAGACCGACTTTGTTATTCAGTAAACTCCACAAAAATGAATTTTTTAGGCATTCTCGACATTCAACACAACAAAGACAACAAACGCAAAGATCTTAACCCGAGAAAAGCCTATAAAAACTATTTCATCCATAAAACCACAAGAAGCCTAGCGGAAGGATATTTTATGAACGATGCTAAAACATGAGAAAAGGATAAAGAACAAAAATAATGATAACTTACCTTGGTACCCTGGGTCCTTGAGACTAGGGTTTTCCCAATGTTCCTAACGTTGAAGACGGAGGGCGCCTTGATGTCGTACCAGTCCTTCTTCGCGAAGGGATCGACGCTGCCAATAGATCGGGCAAATAAAAACCATGATAGAGATATTGAGAGATGAAAGGAGGAAAATTAGGGAAGTAATTCGCGTCAGCGCACGTCTTCTTTTTGCCTCCCTTCTTTCCCTTGGAGATCCTCTTGTTCTTGCTGAAAATATCGGAAACAGTAAGAAAGAGGTGAGAGATTGGAAAAGAAAGCGAAGAAAATTGGAGGTAAGTTTGGGATCCTCACCCGACCGCCATGGCTGCTGCCTGCCTGCAGACTTGCCGCTGACGCTCCTCGCGATGGTTTTCAGCGCCAGGCAACGACGGAGGTGGAAACCCCCGCCCTCACCCGAATCTGATAACAGGGTTTAATTGGGTCGGATCGGACGATAGGAAGTCATAAATCTATGAAATCAAATTTAATTTATTTATTAAATAAATAAAAATTTAGATAACCAGATTCCACCTACCATGAATTAAAATAAATTATATGAATCAAGTCCTACCGAAAAATAGCTATCTCACATAGTTATTAATCTCTTCAACAGCTATCTCAAGGCAGAGCCTTATATATGATATGGTCCTTGAATTCCTTCTAACCGTCTAATAATCTTAATTGTTACATGTTTATTAAAAAATCACTATTGATTGGGTTGAAAGCAACCAAAAAATATTTTAGCACCCCAAAATTACTTTGAAAGATGATTGAACAATCATTATGTCCGATTAATCGGACTATGAATACCCATATTTGAGACAGATTCATTCTATTAGTTCATTAGTTTTAGAAGATTAATGCTCATATATTTACAGAGAGACCAATTAAGTAGCAAACTTTTTGGCAAATTAAACTATATTGAAGAAAGAAAGGGTCTATTGGATCACATTGTTTCCTTCCCAACTTGCACAATTTACTTCTACAAATGCTTAGGGTTGTTTTTATGAGGTCTTATTCTTTCTACCTTTGTTACCAAAAAAGAAAGAAAGGGAAAAAAATAAAACATTGATGCCTATAGTGTTTTAAAGAGTTAGCCTAAGTAGCCTTAGTACTTGTCAAAAACTAATATTGCACATTAGGCTTGGGGCACGATGAGAGCAACATAGCAACAATCTCAATTTTCGCTAAAATCTTCTAATAATTTTAAAGATTTTGATTAAAAGATTGGAATCCATATATGCTTTTGATCATGCATGGTCAATAATTTCTTTCTTACAGGCAAACATATAACCATCAACACTCAAAGAGGCATATAAGAAATGTTATTAAGAGCTTGATCTCTTGGGGCTAAGACGTAGGCACAATGTACATATTTTTATTGTTTTTCTCATTCTCTTGTCATATAGTTGTGCTTTGGCTTAAAGTTATAAGCATTCATAGTGCAAGATTTTTGGCTTCTTGTACATATGGTTTAGTTTATGATTTATCCACTTTTAATAGTTTATGGTGTCAATTGACATAACATGTTATGCTACAAGGTTGTACTCCTTTATGTTATGCAGTCATCTAGGATGGCTTCTTCGTTAACAATTTAGCTTGACAAGATTGAGACATAAGATTTAACTCATAACATAATCATATTAGATATGTAAGGTATGCATGAGTGAAAGCATTCATTATTGTGACTCCCATATACTCAAACAATTCTCTTTTTATTTATTTGACTCAATAAAACATTGTTAACATTTAAGCACATATCTTTAATTTCTCCCTTAGGGGAAGAATTGATTTATCTAGTAAAAACTACTCCAATGCTACTATCTCAAAAATGTATGTTTAAAAATATATTTTCACAATAACTAATCTTATTTTCATATTTTAAAGTGAATTTATTAAGTGGCAGTTACCAGCTAGCGAAATTAATAAAATCGCTAACTTAATCCCATCTATACCCACATAGCTGTATAGAGGTGACTCCTTATCTTTTCTAAGGAAAAGAAGATGACTTATGGAGTGTGTGTCTGTATAAATATAAAGTGATATATAATCTACCATACGTAATAAGAGAGCCTTGGAGACCAATGCATTTGTGTTTTGACTCCAAGGCCAAAGGTTTTAAGCATCATTCAAAATTCTAGAAACAAAAATAGAAAGTGAATGTCCCTTTTTTTATTTTTTTGGAAAAATAATATATAGATAAAATTTTCAAATTTCAAATGTGGGTTTCTATTGTTAATATGTTTCATGTTTTAACAAATATTTTTTTTATAAAAATTAATTTTCTTTTCCTAAATATAACTTGTGACTAGCAAGAGGAGAGAACAATAGAATATTTTATATACAAACATACCCTTCAAAGATAATTTATGGTTGTTAAAAGAAGAGTCTCTTGATAAATAACTTTATGTATAGAAAAAATCTTATATATAATAAAACGAAGCAAGATATATATTCAAATAATCAACCAAAGATGTAGCATTCAAGAGGGAAGACAAGACATGTGAGAGCAAAACCAAACTAATTTCTCAAAAAAGAAAACCAAAGAGCAACAAGTGGATATGTTCCCATACATATCAGAGTTTGCATTATAATAATATAGATAGGATCATTATATAGGTTCCAAGAGACAAGCAAGTTCATTAAAATAACCTTACAATTACGTGCAAAAACCTTTACATTATGATGTGAGAACCAGTATTTATTTATTGCATGAGATGATGTTTATTTTTCTCTTATGCAAAAGATATGTCATATGTAAAGTAATTTAGTGATATTTTGATGTGATTTTCATGCACGTTGCAAATATGTAATCATTACAAACTACTGTATTAATACTAAGATTTCAGTAATATTAATACTCACAAACAACGAGTTTCTTTTGTTACTATTATTTACCATTATGAAGGAAGTATTTACAGTTATTTATGTATACATCTCTTTTGATAAAAGTAATACAGAATAAGAATAATGGTCATTGTATGAATAATTAATAATGCTTTATATTTTAATTAATATTTATTAAATAAAAATATTTTTAATTAGGATAAATATGTGGATATGAAAGAAGCTACTTTATTTGCTCAATGCTTATTCAATCAATGAAATGAAATGGCATAAAATGGCTTCCTAAAAATGCACCTTAGACTGGGTCTGAGATAAGTAGGAGATCGTTTCACTAGAGTGGCCCCGGCTCCCCCCTAAGGTTGCGTTTGGTTTGGCCTTTTTCAGAAAACAACAGCCATTCTCTTGTTTAGTTGAAGAAGCTTTCAACACCAATCAACAAAAATAAAGAAAGACTTTTCCATTATTATACAAGAATCTCAAACCCATCATGAAAATGAAAAAAAAAAAAAAGCTCTTCCCATGTTCAGCAACAGAAAAAGAAAGTAAATTTTTTTTTTATCCTTTGATAATCTTGTTTAATAAAAAAATGAAAGGATAAATTGGAAAATAGCCTTCCATTTTCCAGCCAGTAAACAAGAATGGTGAAACATAATTAGTTTAGGAAAAACTACTTTCCAAGCTTCCTTTCCACGTCCAACCAGATACAAAAAAATTCTTCTCACCTTAGTTACTTCTCAGGCACAAGAATTGCTTCCTCATTTGCCAAATGAGGCTTATGCTGTTCATCGAAGCTCGAGCAGCTTTCATTACCACTGTACTTTATGTTTCCTACTAGTTATGTAACAACACTGTAAAATACTTCTATAAACATGCTGCAGTGATTAACATATATGAGTTGGTACTTGTGCATTAACACCAACAAGACATCTTTAAAACAGGATCTGAAGGAATTTAAAAGTCAAGGTCTAATTTATTACGTTCTTATGAACTCCCTTCACAAGGTTTCCAGTATAACTTGCACATAATTGCTTATGACTTCAACTTTTTCCCCTCGTGAAACAAGTTAAAATATTCCAAGAGATCTTATCACATGACTGAAGTCCTTTATTTCATATTATCTTCTCATTTCTACAACATCATTTTTATGATCAAATTTTAGTTTGCAAGTTTCAAAACAGAGCTGGCCCTCCAAAAAAATTAAAAGAAAAACCAAATCAGCACATTGTCATTTGCTCTCATATAGACTGCCTTCATGAATATATCTTAATCTTCAACATCTACTGCCACAGCTGACAAACGATAAAAGATTAAAACGTTATACCAGAGAAGGACAAAAAAGCTCAAGCCACGCTAATTTATTCAACAAATGGAACCAGCAGCATCAAAACAATAGCACTGATGAGGTACTAAATTTCGATTCCTGTAGGGGCAATATAGCAACAGGGCAATAAAATGGAAATCTTGCACAAGTCACCAACATGTAATGTCCTTGAGTATTACTGTAAAATAAAAAGGGAAATTAAAAAGGAGGGAAAAGACCTCAGATTATTCTAACCACCATTTCTCAAATGTTGGAATAATCTCATGAATCCAACATATTGCATGCTAAAACCTATTTGTAGTAAGAGCACAAGCTCTATTCAACTCAACATCTCAATCACTATTACAAAGAACAACTTACAATTCTATCAAAGAACTCAAAAATATAATGAATAGAAGATGTGTTTTTTCCCAGAAAAAGAATAGAAGATGCGTGACATTTCACATTAGTCGACAACAGCTTCAATTACCAAACAGTGACAGGCGGTCATACTGCAAAATCAGTTATCCAGCTTGGTAATCAATTGCTAGGCTTGATACAATAATGGTTTTGACACTTGTCAGGGGAAAAAACAATCACAGCCTGCAAAAATCAATAGTCTATAACATCAAGTATTGGTAAAATAAGAAGGTTGATAAAGACTAGATGTTTACTTACAAGTTCTAGTTTTGTTGACAGGGAACTCCATCACTGCGATTGAAATGTTTTAGGTGCTTATTAGCCTCAGAATTTCAAATCACTTCCTATTGATTTTCCATATCTTATTTCTCATTTGGTCACCTTTCGTTAGATGCACCCTCAAAGGTCATCAGTGTCCTCTCAGTTGGGAGAGGAATAATTCCCAAATTTATCCATAATCTGTCCCTGATGGATTCACAGCTGTAATTGCTCACTAGCCAAATGAGTAACACAAACATGGTGGCAGACATCAGCCATGGCTAACCCCTCTAAGGCCCCATTTGAAAAAGCTATTTGTAGTATAACTTTTAATGGTAAAGCTTTAGGCAATAAAGCTTTTGCAAGTAGAACTTTTGTGAAAAGCTGTTTCCTATTTGATAAATATATTTTTAAAGTTTTATGAGACATTAACATTTGTTTGATAGCCAAACTACGAAAATGCTTTTATAATAAAAAATGATAAAAAACACTATGTAGTATTTTTAATTGTTTAACAATTTGTTTAACTATTATTATAAATTATTTTTAATTTATGAATTATAATAATGCTATAATATAATAAGAGATAGACTTGGCTATATTCAAATGTAGCCAAGTCCAGAATCCAATCATCTCCCTCACCCTTGAATCTACATGGATCTTGGGGCTCATTTGGTTCACGGTTAAAGAGATCACAGAATTTGTTTCCCATAAATTAGAATGTTTGGCTCGCACTTTTAGGACTAATCTATGGGAATACTCTGTTCCCACGTGATTTGAATTCCTGCATTTTATGGGAAATAAAATCCCATCGGTACCATGGGATTTATTTTTTCACCGCAGCGTGTTTCCTTTTTCTTCCCAACATACTCTTCTTTCCCACCGTATACCCTTTTTCCTAAATCAACAGGCGAGAAATCTTTTCTACAGATTAATGCTTGTTATTGTATCAATTTAGTTTTTGATCCTAGATTTTTTTTTTTTTGCTCTTGTATTTTTTTTTTGAGCATGTTTCTTTAGAGAGTTGCAGAAATCTCAGAATTGCATGCTTTTATGATTTTGCTACTTTTTTTCTATTTCTAAGATGGTTTGAAGATTTTTCTATATATTTTTTTTATTTGCCGAAGGATGGCGTTGCGATGATTCGATCAAAGTTTAGGAACTTGAATAAATATTCTATTTATATATATATATATATATATATATATATATATATATTTGAGAGTAATTGATATTCTGCACTACTTTCTTTAGAAAAAAATTGTTCAACCAAACGTGACAGCTTCATTCTTTTCTAAAAAAATACATATTTCTCATGATCAACCAAATATGATAGTTTAGACATTTTATGCCTGGGAATCTAATTTTCAGACATTCTATTTCTGTTTGGAAGTCACTTTCTATGAATCAAACGAGCCCTTGGAGTCACCCCATCTTTTCCATCTCTTTTGAATCTGTGAAATGTGTGGATCCAAGGATGAGAGAAGTAACTAGATCTAAATTTGGCTACATTCGAATGTAGCCAAGTCTACCTCATATAATAATATCATATTATAATATGTTATTAAAAGTATTATTATCTAATATACAATATTGTAATATTATTATATTATCATATTTTACACTACATAATTACATTATAGTTATAATAATATTTTCATCCAATATTTATTATATTTTTTTATAATAGAACTATTGTATTGTTATTATATTATAATATTAAATTTAACAATATAATATTATAATAATAAAGATTTATTAGAATTCGGAGCTTTATTATTGTTATTATGTTATCATATTTCAAAGCTTTCCTATGCATCTTCCGAATTGGAGCCATTCTAGTTCAGCATTTAACAGCTTTTGCATAATTTTAAAAGCACTTTTAAAACTTTTACCAAACATCCTACAATGAAAAGTGCCTTTATCCCTTCAAAAAGTACTTTTGGATTATCCAAAAGCTCTACCAACCGAGGCCTGATCAGACTTGAAAATCTCCTCCTGAACCTGCTTATGAATATTAAAGACATTTGTACAAAACAAGGAAAAAGAGAGTAACAGACACAGATCATGTGGAAGAATAAAACTATAGAATTGTCACCTTCATCATAAAAACAGTGGTGATATGGTAAGATAGCAGTGTGCAGCAAACAAACAATTCAATAAAGGAAATGGATATGCCGAAAAGCTAAAAAATCTTATAAAGGTGAATAAAGGTGATAAATCCATTCAGAAATGCCAAGAATAGTAAAAAGATACGGATCTCTTACATGATTATAGAGGGTGACTCGGAAGAGAGCTGAATGGAGAAAAATGATTCATGCAGCTAACCCCAGCTAGTTGTAAGGAGAGTCGTCCAACAGCACTGTATTTGATGGCAAGTACTCTCCCTTCTCCCATTGAAGAAGATCAGGGTCTTCTTTGTTCCATAGTTTCTCCAGTTCTTTCAAATTTCCACATTCTCATATGTTGAAAACCCAGTGATAGCACATTTGGATCCATCCTGAATAAAACTGCAAAAATATCAAGGAATGCAGCTGCAATTGAAGGAAATATGTTGCAGATGAAATACATAATAAATAACATTTCTCACTTTCTATGAACAAAGATGATCTACAAAGAAAAACAGTTATAAACTATACTATAAGCAAGCCTGATCCTATAACTGGCATACTAGCATGAAATAAGACCTAGGATACCATTCCAGCAGAGATGGTAAGATCCAAACTCGTACTAAAGACAGACAGCTAAAAATAGAGAATCCTTGAAGATGACCACATATATCATAGATGATATATCAGATGGATCCTGAACTTATTTTATATGGTTACTTTGCCTGACACTTCATATTCAGATAACTAGGTGCAAAGGCTCCTTTGTGGCAGAAAAAAGAAAGAAAAATAATAGTGTTTTTTACTCAGTCTCCAAGTTTCCTTCAGCTCCAAGATTCAATTATCTTCTGTATTAGGTAATAAATTGTTAAGGCTACCATAATTGTATAAAGAATGAATGGCTGAACCATCTCCAACTGCTTGGTTCAGGGCGTACCAACTGAACCAGTTGATTACCGAGACAGGACAGTCCTTCGGTTCGGGACAAGCCTTGAACCGGCCTGAATTCGAACAGAATCACCTAGTTCTGCTTGGTTCATGGTGGTTTAGGAGGCTTGGTGCCTAACCTACGCTAGTAATTCGAGCAGGTACAAATCCCTCCTCTCTTCAAATTCTCCTTTTTTTTTTCCTTTTTAATACCTTAAATAAGTTTAAAAAGGGGGCAAATGAGTGGATGTCATGCCAATGTTTTGTATTTTAGAATGATTTCATGATATGTTATAAATCGAAGGATGATCTTTGCGTTGAAATAGAAATCATGTTTTTTGTTGATCGTGTAATTTTATAAAAATGATAATAAATAAAATAATGTTCAAAAATTTTCTGAAAAAAATGGTAGCATGTCCGGGAGTATGCATTCTACTTGCTCCCTCAATTTCATAGCAACTTATTTAAATTTGGACATAATTACAGCTACTCAAATCTAAGCCCAAAGTCAAATAAATTTCAAAAATTACTGGTGATTAGTGTATACCTAATATTGGTACTCCTATTAGGGTTTTACATTAACCTGAAATAAAATTAATTACGATAATCAAAAATAACATCAGCAAGAACTCCATTAAGATCAAGAACAAGCTGTTTTTTTTAGTGCAAGTTATCAATGATCTTCCTGGTGAAATAGGAAGCACATCCAGTTTCTTAGTGAAATCTGAGGAGGAAACATGCTCCACAGCATGGTTCACTCACAAGGAAGCCACTTCTCTTTCCTCTTGATAACAAACAGCTTCACTGTGATTGCACAAAGGCATTACATTTGAAACGTTATCTTAACAATTGGCAGGTTTCACATTCTCTGATGCAGCTTCCCTTAAGTAGATGTCTTGTCAGAATGATTCAAATGAAATTAACATCCTCCTCTATGAATAAATGCAACCGATCATTGGGTAAATCTGAAAATGCAAAATTGTTTACAACAGCTCAAATTGGTGGAGGCAAACTTGTCACCTGTTTGTTTGACATGGAGAAGTAAGATTGCAACGCTAAGAGAAAAAAAAGTTAAAGACATAACTCAGGTTAAATGTAATAAAGATGAAGATAAAAAGGTTTTGATTAAGTAAGATGTGATCAAAGAAAGATGAAGAGATTATTTTAGTAAATTATTAAAACAAAAAATCAGACAAACATTTTAGGGTGCCTTACTAGTTTTGCTGAGAATAGAAATGTTGAATGTACATGAAAAATTAGAATATCTAAGATAAAGAAGGCTATGAGAACGATGAAAATTAAAAAAGTAGTTGGACCTAACAGAATTAGAAGTGTTTAGGTGATATGAGAGTAACTTGATTGACTAACTAATTTATTTCGTAGGATCTTAAAGACCAAAAAAATACCTAATGAATTAAGAAAGAATACTATAATACTAATTTATAAACATAAAGGTGATGTTCAGAATTATCCTGATTATCATGGTATTAAACTCATAAGCCAAACTTTAGGAGTGGGTGATTGAACATAAATTGATATATGGAACAAAAATATCAAAGAACCAAGTTAGTTTTATGCCAATAACATCAACTATGAAAACTATTTTTCACCTTGGCAGGTTAATGGAAAAGTATAGAGAAAAGAGACTAAATCCTTATATAGCTTTTATTGATTTAGAAAAAAAAATATATGATACCGTTCTTATAAAAAATCTTACATTAGGTGTTAAGAGAGAAGAGTTTTCATTATATATAGCAATGTAATTAAGGACATGCATCGCTGAACAGTTATTAGTAGGAGAACTAGTGGATAAGCTTACCATTTGTTTCTATGTACAATTTATTTACACCATGAATCAGCTCTAAGTCCTTAACTTTTGTGTTAGTTATGAATGAGCTTACTAGAAATAATCATGGCAATATTCTTTTGTGCATGCTATTCACAAATGATATAATCTTAGTGAATGAAACTAGGGTCAGAAACTCAAGATTAATCATAAATTAGAATGATAGAGAATTATATCAAAAACTAAGATTTTCAGTTAAGTAGAACCTAGACAAAATATATGAAATGCAATTTTAATAAAATCAGAAATAAAGATAAAAGTGAGATTGAGAATCATGAAATTCTTAAGAGTAATCATTTTTTGTATTTAACATCGACTAAGCCTATGGATGCACCAGTATGAAAGAATGATATGATACACGTAGAAGAAAAGAGTAGGCAAATAGAAAATCAAATGAAAGGAAACAATAAGAAAAAACTTATTATCTCTACATTTTATAAAAAATTTAGCCCTAAACCAAGCAGAATGGAGAAAAGAGATTCATGTTGGCACCCAACTAGTTTCGGATTAAGACAAAGTTGTCATAGCATAATTCTTTCATAATTCCGGACTGCCACCATCTCAACTGTTTCTCAAGCCCAGTTCCGTGAGGCCTCCTGCACATGCTGTGGCACCATTTCTTCAGCCTAGTCAAGTGGTCTTGGACCCAACAGCCCCATGTTCCTACATCTGATAGCATGCAACATTTGAAGACAGAGACCAGCAATCTTCCCCCTGGGATCCTCTTCAAATTCTGCAGGGCAAAAGTTTCCTAAAATGGTGGAAACACAAACAAATTTGAAGAGCATGATTCCAATATCTATTACTGATGGCACTGATGTTAATGATCCCAGTAAGGGTGTTAATTTGGAGGAAAAACAACAGCATGCAAATCATAATCCTATGCAGGCTGAGCCAAGTGGGGATACTGCATCCAAGGAAGCAAATGATATAGAAACTGGTCAAGGCAAGAAAGAACAGGTTGCCCATTCGGAAGATTTGGATGCTGATATATGGACTGATGGGGAGAGCAAGAAAAGCAAGTATGCGAAGGCCATTTGGATGTTTAAATGTGCACTTGCAGAGTTTTTGAAGGATATATTAAAGCTGATTTGGAAGGAAGGTCATCTGAGCAAAGAAGCACACAAGACCATTGTGAAGCTTGTGAGTTCCCTTTTAGTGAAACATAATTGATCCGTTACCATAAGCTTCCTCCTCTTTCACCAACATTTAAACCTGCAACTTAGAAATTGGATAGTATCACTGCCCAATACCTATTTAAAAAATCACTAGCCATCAACAACCTCTAACTTTGAAAACAGAGCAGTATCACCGGACATCATGCAGAGAAAATCAAGATGC
The DNA here is from genome assembly GCA_017589505.3 of Metroxylon sagu. Taxonomy (NCBI): domain Eukaryota; kingdom Viridiplantae; phylum Streptophyta; class Magnoliopsida; order Arecales; family Arecaceae; genus Metroxylon; species Metroxylon sagu. The sequence continues at coordinate 429,879 of JACVBY030000605.1, read as the reverse complement.
GAGGTTATCGTCAGCTAACCAATCAGCGAAAATGGAAATATTCAAATGTGATGGTAGGTCATATAGCACTAAGAGAAAATACGTGGATGTTGATCCTTGGCAGACCTTAAAATTCACTTGTCTGATAAAGGCAACAAAACTAAGGTAACACTTGTCATTGCTCCATGCAAGTATTTGCTCTTCAACGTACCTACCATTAGTTAGCACTAACATAGTAGCATGTAACAATGGGAGCGCTCTGTAACAAATTTTCCTAAAATGAACAATACAAAATCGATGTTGTTTTCCATATTTTCACCATTACCAACATGCCATATGTAAATCCAAATAAAACACTAGCAGTGATCTGTCAATTTGTCCATAATTAACCATTCCCCCTGTCCAGTACCTTCATGGTACAGCATATAAGTTTCATTCACAACAATCAGTTCATCTTCCTTGAGCATGTTTCCCTACTGCTACTAGCTCATTAAGTTTTTGCAATCAGACCATCTGTCTGGGTCATTTGCGAGAAATAAGGATAGCACAAAGATTACTAAGTTTAGATTGTTCATGACATCATTTACAAGCACATATATCATGGCAAATGGAAAGTGCAAAATTGTGGGTTACCTTGTTGATAATCAGGGTGGCTCAGCCTACCTATCCCTTATTTACAGTTTGCTGTGCCCCATAATATAGGATTTGGCTGCATGTCCTTTGTACAAAGCTCCACCTCTCTCTTTCTTCTTCCTTTTCCTCTTTCTTTTTCTCCTTCCCCTTCCAGTAAGATATCCTTATCTTCCACAAACTCCACATGTAACTGAACCATGATTTGGACAAAATGTTAGCTTTCATAATCACAATGCGTCAACAATAATCATTGTAACAAGTAGCATACAACACATGCTCTATGATTGTAACTGGGTTCAAGATAGAGGATAATTTAGCAGATGATTGTTATCTCACAAGCAAAGGGGGAAAAAAAATCAGGATTAGGCTTTCTTGCATGAGAAAGATTCATTTTACGTATATTTACAAAGATTCACTTCCAATGATGCACCAAAAATAGGAAAAAAAATGTCAAAATGAGTGTAACTAGACAAGGAAGGCTTCACAGCATATATGGCACATCTTCATTTGAGACCGTGAAAAAGATTCATCATATAAACCTAATGCATGCATAAGGTAAGATTTGGTCACGTCAAATCTCTAGTAATACCCTTGAGAAATGAAATGTACTCCAATTTAAGATCCCTACCATGTCATTGACTCAATTTCAATCCTTGGCCTTCTCAAGTAAAGCAAAAATTATCATAGCAATAACAGATATAAGAAATGTAATTATTCCTCAGTAGGTAAGACTTTTGGAACCAAAACTGTTATTATCACATAAATTTTTAAGAAGAGAGCTAATCCCTGTCAACCCATGGCCCCTATATCATCAAAATTAACTAACTGATTATGTGAAGTGAGAGTTTAATTAAGCTTTTCCAACAATCAATCTTGATAAGGTCCATACTGATTCTTCAATACATTTCCCAGTAATGTATGATTCATAAAAATTAAAAGGAAAAAAAAAAAAACACTTCATTTGCCTTAATACCCCAGTACTGTACATTGCTACCAGTTCAGCCTAATAAATGTCCACGTGTACATATTTACGAAACTATCAGCTCCAGCAACAACTCATGTGATAAGTGCTAGTACCTGGTTTCTCCAAAGCATTTAAGGACTTGTGTGAGTAATGACAATTATAAAAGCATCATATAAGTACTTTAAATCCTAGGAAATAATATGCTTAGTCTGCTTTATCTTGGGGCAAACTTAATGGTCAGAAATTAAAGTTTCAAATTTGTCCTCATTTCAATATCCTTTTAGTTTACATTTTGTCAAGAGGAACAAGGATTTATCCTGTCATCATGACTGAGCGCAGCACTCTTTGTTTCAACGACAGCTTCATGACATCAGCATATATTTTAATTTGCTTTCTACTAGAAAAGGGCATCTGAATCAAAAGTTCAGGTTACTAATGTCTAAGATTACCAACTACACCCCATGCAAGATAATAGATCAATGCTCATCAGACTAGTCAGCATTTATCAAAAATATAGCACTGCTAAGATCAGTACTGATGGAAGCATTCATTTGATATTTTGATTAACATATAATCCAATCTAGGACACACTAAATCCATTTGATTTCTTTCTACTTATGCTTATAATTTGGTGCGTTAAACTTCATATCTTTTAGTGAAGAAAAGTACTGCATGCCATGGATTCATAAACCACTGAAACGAGACAGTATCATTGAAACTGTACCATTCTGATGCAAAACTGGCAAGCCCAGGCACCGAGACACAAAAAGCTTGCATACCAGTATGTACCTGCCATACCAGTACGTGCTAACGACACCATACCAACTTTACTCTTGTGTATTGATGGTTTTTCATCCTTTTTTATGTCAGTTTTTGTGCATATCATCAGTTCCAGTACTATACCATTCTAACGGGGAAAAAAAGGTACAGGGCTCAGTATCCATATTTAAAATTTTGTCACATCCTAACATAGATCAACTTGCCATAAGAATGAAAGATGCCAAAAAGATTATAGAAATTGAAGTTCTTACATGCGCTAATAAATTACTATCCTTTTAAACACATTACCTTTGATATTCAAAAGAGAGAAAGCCCTGGCATAATGGTAAAGTTGCACCATTGAAACTTGGAGATCATAGGTTCAAATCAATGAAAAGCCTCTTCACGTGTAGAGCCAAGGTTGCGTACATCTATCCCTCCTTAAACCCCGTAATAGCTTAAGCCTTGTTATTCTACGTTGTGATATAAAATTTCCTCTTATGGTGAACATTTCAACTACTTATTTAGAAACTTTTAGGCCTAGTTCAGAAATGGAACAGGAAATTCAAGCATAATTTTTCTTTATCTCGTATAATTGTTTCCAGGATAAAGTTAGATAAGTCTTTTTTGTGTTAAGATGTTCCCATCCTCAACTTATGACTACACGGTACCATGGTTTCAAAACTCGACAAGATATCCCCCATGTATGCCAGGATAGATTGCATCTTAAGTGTTGGGACATGATAGGACCGCCATTGTCCAAGCATCCGAATCGGCAAATTGGGACTTCCTTCATCCCAAGTGTCGAAACAAAACAGGACGGCGACGCATTCCGTTCCATAAAAAAATTGGGATGGCCCCATCTCACAAGATTTAAAACCCTGATGGTACCATATTACAACTAATGATGCAATGATTATTTCTCAATTCAAAGGCAAATATGCCCTTCTTTTCATGATTAGCTTTTGCTAATAAAAGGGTTCTTGGCCATTTTGATAATCAGGTGGGATAGAAAATGGAAATAACCCCAATATTAAGGGACCTAGGGACCTAATGCTCCCTAGTGATCCAAGGTCTGAACTATCAAGAATCAATTATTTAACTCCAAAAAATGGCTTGTTTGGCACTTCTTACGATCCATAGATCTTTAAATTTGATTCTCTTGACCTAAAGTAGATTTGTAATAATGTCACAATCTCCTACTTATAACATTCAACTACTCATTTAGAAACTTTTAGGACTTGTAAGAGAACAAGACCGGAAATTCAGGCACAATATTTTTTTAATCCCCAATGCGTATGATTGTAACCAGGATAAGGCTAAATAAGTCCTCTTTTGTGTTCAAATGTTCTCATCCCCAATTTATGACTGCATGGTACCATAGTACAACTAACACTAAAGTGATTGCTTCTCGGTTCAAAGACCAATATGCCCTTCTTTTCATGGTTAACTTTTGCTAATAAAGGGTATTCTTGGCCATTTTGATAATCAAGTATGATAGAAAATGGAAATAACCTCGATACCTAGGGACCTAAGGAACTACTGATCCTTGAACTGTCAAGAATCAGTTATTTCACTCCAGAAAATGGCTTGTTTGGCACTTCTCTTTCCGATCCATAAATCCTTAAATTCACACTTCTCTTTAACATGATAATCAATCACCCCTCTAACACAATTTTGCCAACCATCATATTCATTTCCCACATCTCAATAAATAAGAGAGATCTCTAGATAAATGCCTTGAAAATCCTTGCCAAAGTGTTGATAACAAAAGCGAGAAATAGACATTGATCAAATATGAACAAAGGGTCCAAATGAGGTAGTACACCTTTCAACCTCCAAGAATAGTTGGGAACATCAAAAAACTGTGGAGTATCCCATCAATTCAGACTTTCACTTAAACAGCTCAAACAAACAAACATATGGAATAATCTTGCGAAACTTCTATCTAGATCCTACCAATCAATCTATAAGATTGAGTTTTCTGGAGAATGCCTTGATTCTCATCACGAGTACTGGCAAGAACATACAATAGACACTGACCACCCAAAGAAAGGGGTTCAGATGGAATGTTGTCTGTCGATGTACTTGTATTACTAATAGATGGAGGGCATGGTCTCAAATCCCATCAGGACGTCTTACGCAATGCTAGGACAAGTTACCGTCTTGCCATCTCTCAATATCCTAATTGGCGTATCTTGAGATATCTCTGTCCCAAGTGTTGAGATGGAGCAGGATGGCGGTGCATCCCGTTTCATAGACAAATCGAGAAAGCTCCATCCCATGAGATTTAAAACCTTGGCTTCTAATACCGTACCTTATTTGTACCATGTAGGATGTCATATAAAAACATGGTACTAGCATAAATATGGTGATACATGCCTCTACATCTTATATGCCAACTCATGCCGACCCATATTGGTCCGTGCTGGAGCAAGTTGGTCAAGAGCGATTCAAGTAGGTACAAACCATTTGAGTTTGTCACAAGCCCTTGCACATAGTTGGACATGTAAAAAAACGATGCAGCATGGCATGATATTTACCATGCCAGCAAGTAACCAGCATGGATGCTGGTCATGGCACACTTTACTTCTTAGTTGCAATTATGTGCTTATATATCAAATGCGGATTATGCATTTCTTGCTTAATCCCAACATTTATAATAGGGAGCTTACAGTTAGCCAACAAAGCAAAAGTTTATCTTCTAGAATGTTTGAAATTCTCAAGATTCAAGTTTCTATTTATATATTTGGACACAAAGAAAACTGCTTGGAATACTTATTTTTCACGGAAAATATACTTTTCCATTTCCATTTGTTTGTTTCATTAGAAAACTAATAAAGCTGGAAAGCTTTTCTAGGAAACTTTTCCATCTCAAGGGAAAAGATTCAGTTTTCCTTCTTCTTTTTCATCGATTTCCTTACAAACAAACCTAAGTGCCTATACAAAACAAATCTCAAAAAGCCTTTAAAGCAATCTTCAACTTATCATTCAAATAAGATTACATGTCAAAAACCTCTCATAGTTGAAATGCAGAGCAAAAGCTAGAGGGCTTCAACAATTTATAGAAGCAATATAAGGATAAAACAAAATCCTTTTCAACTTCTTGTTTCCGATGAGCGATGAGATACCATATTACAATTGACTTTGGCATCTCATTAATAACTAAAATACCGAACAATTCACTCTCCACCTGTTAATTTATTCCTGTTTGACATATTCATAGTTCGCCCATATGAAGAAAGCTTAGTCAATGAGAGAAGCTATAAGTAACTAGAAGAATTTCAATCTCCAACTAATAGCTACAACTTATTAAAACCTATCTGAATATTTTTCATATTCAAGTTCAGTCAAAGAGAGAAGCTATAAGTGACTAGAATAATTTCACTCTCCAGCTAATAGCTACAACTTATTAAAACTTATCTGAATATTTTTCACATTCAAGTTCATGTTTTTTCACAAGCATCCCATACTTTGTTTCAGTCAAAGGCACATTATAAAACCTCATATTAACACTGGGTACTTCATGCACCATCAACGTCCTTCAACCTTAGGTACTAGAAGAATTTAGGAACATAAGAATCCCTCTAAAACTTACAATTAAGCAAGGCATACAGGTCTCTGCTACCATCTGAAGACTGAACGTTAAAATTTTCATGTTGCAACTAGAAGAAATTAGGAACACATGAATAACTTTTAAACTAGCAGTTAAACAAGGCACCAAGGTATGCCAAACCGTATCGAACCATCCGGCATGGGGTGTACTGAACCAGTGCAAAATCAGTATGGTTCACCATTTCAAAATGGTGCACCGATACGGTTCACCATTTCGAAGTAGTACAGAACTACTACCACCCCAAACTGCTCTATATAGCCCAGAACCGTCCCATACCTACCTCGTACTATTACGAGGTGACCCATATATTGTTGATTCGGTATGGAATGACTAGCACTGTCGGTATGGTGCGATATGCCCCATACTAAACCATAACAATCCGATACAGAAACAGTACCAATTTTCGATATAACAAACCTTGCAAGGCACACAATTCTGTGATACCATTTGAAGATTAAATGCCAAATTTTTGCATGCCAATTAGAGGAAAGGGGGAAAAAAAGAACATCAACTGAAGGCAAGCATTAATCCTCAATCACCTAAATAAGGGAGTAAAATATGAGCGAATATCACTCCTACTGGTTCACTCTCTACTGCAAAACCTATATTACAATAAGATCTCAAACACTATCAAGCCACTAAACTTAGATGAATTATTAAGATCTACAAGCTTTGTCATGCATCAAGTAATCTTCCATTAATACTGAACTACCGAAATGACAGCACAAGGTCAAAAATTAGGTCTTTTTCTTGCGTTTAACAGAAATGCTGTATCTACATTTGAAACATAAAAAATTCATAAAATTTGGTTCCTAAGGCATTAAAAGCTATAAGTAACTCTATAACATCATGGCTTCCTTATTGAAGCCTTCCCACAGAATCATAACAAAAATAAATTAGCCACAGTAAACTAAGAGATATTTTATAAATCAGATACCTATAATTATTGACCAGGCAGAATCAGTCAAAAAAACAAAAAACATCCAGAGATATGGTTTACATACATACATGCCTGTTGCTTCCACAGAACTGCTGAGAAAAATACTATCAGCTAAAATCCATGGGCTATGTGAAACAGCTACTCCAAAAACACACATTATGCGCAGCCTATCTCTCTTATTACGCCCTCAATCTCTCATAAAAATATTTTCCTGCACCAGCATGTCCTTGTGTATGGGGAGTAACCATAAAAGAGAGCAATGGAGATCACTCTAGAACATACTCCATGGTCATTAGTCATCATCTACACCTTGACATATTTGTCCACATAAGCCTGCAGATAAAAGGAAGATCTGTTCTTAGACAGATTTTGGATTTTGCAATGAAACTCCTTTGTCTCATATAAAGAAAAAAAGAAAAAAGGAAAAAAAAAAACTATCTAATGAGCATATATGATTGGTGTGAACGAACAAAACCCCATTAGGACCAATTTTTGACAGCTATCAATAGTATGGCACTTTCTTTGTTCAAAATTCCTCCAGTTAAGCCATACTCTGCCCAAGGCCCCCCCCCTCCCCCAACAAGAGACCATGGTCAAATAAAGATCTAGAAATGGAAATGGAACCTAAGACACTAATAATTCTAAAGCCCTTAATTGATAAAATATTTAATCCAATAAGCATTATATTTATTTATTTATCAAAGAATTCATACTCAAATCGGTAGAACACAAAAGAAGGAAGACTGGAGGAATATATCATGTTCAGAGGAAATATGCTACCTTTAGGTGCAGAAGCTTGAAATACTTATATAGGTTTTACTATTTAAATATATAAGCAATATGGACATACCATCACCAGCTTGGTCAGTTTTTGCTTTGATGACTCTACATACTGATTGATCTTCACCTGTGTCCTGGGTATCTGATGACTTGGGGTTGCACCAGAAACCTTATCCACAGTTTTCTTCACAATGGTCTTGAATGCCTCTTTGCTCATGCTTCCCTGTCTCCACAACGGCTTAAGAACTTCCTTCACAAAATCTGCAAGGGCAATCTTGAGAAGTTTCACCGATCTCGAACCTTTGCTTTTCTTCTTCCCAGGTGATCGGCCCTGGTCAATCTCAATTTCACCTGCAGCAGTGTTCCCTCCTTCAATTGAAATGGTTGGGCTTCCGTTTTTCGGATCCACTCGTTGAGGACTCCCATTTTTAACAGCACCCACTTCTGCATTTGTGGCCACCTCACCAAAATCAACTTCAGATGTAAGTTCAACACCGGCCCCATCTTTCTGCTTATTGTTATCCTCAACATCTAAAGGCCTAGTCAAGCTGTTGATTTTTGGCACAACACCTCCATCACTAGCAGCCAGGTTTTGCTCTTGAACATGATCTGGCTTCTTGAGTGTGTTAGAAGATGGTTCGATGCTGTCGAAGAGTGGATCATATGGGACACTAGATGCATGATCCCTCACAAATTGCTTGTGCACATCAGATAGCACTTCTGCAGAAGTTTCATGAGAATGATCACCACTTCTTGGAAAGAATTGCTCTCCTGATCTTGTAGAATTGGGTGGCGAAGCTGTCAACCTTGAACCAGAACCACCTAATGGCCCATAGCTTGAACTGAACAAAGAATCATATTTACTAGAACTAAACTTTAACCTTCCAGGTGTGTCTTCAAAAGTAGATGCAAGTGGGTTGTAGTGGGTTGAGATTGACATTTTTGGTGCCCCAATCTCAGACAGATGAGACAGCAGATTGCCCTCTGAGGAGCTTGATGAGAAACTTTGTAGAAAGGGATTAGCCATGCCTGGGCGTTGCCGGTGATATGAAGGATGTGAATAAGGCAGATTGCTGACAGTAGGGAATTCTTCCCTCGAGAAAAACCTTGGGGGTAGATGATCCACTGGGAAAGACTGTGATTGGTTTAAAAGTACTTGAGGATGCATAGAACTGCCTTGGGAATATAAATTAAAGGCGCTAGGAACCTGTGCAAGAAATGGAATTCGAACATCATCATGAAGAGGTTGATGATGCTGAAGATATTCCCTCTGTTGCAAATCCGAGCTGATTTGAGAACCTTCTGGCATATGAGGGCGTGCTAACCAATCTTCTGCAGGAAATGGTTGATCTTGCTGATTTCTCATTGGCAAAGGCCTCTGTTTAAACTCATCCATATGCAAGCGAGGATGATGAGATGACTCCATTGACTGGAAAGGTTGAGGATAGAAATCAACTTTCTGAGAATGAGTTGGCTCCACCAGAGGATAGGGCCTTACAGAATGCTGGGAAAAGTCACTTCTAGGTTGCATAGTATTTCGCTGAAACTGCATGTGCAAAAATTCTGTTGCAGGGAACGCAGGCCTACTGGGCAATTTATTCACATGTGAAGGTACAGGCAGAGGGGGATGGGACCACATGGTGGTCGAAGAATGCACACTCTGAGAATGGTAATCACTTGCCACAGGTGGTCGATGGGAAGCTAACATATCCACAGGCGGAGGCTGAAAGTAGCCTGCGACTGGTGGGGGGACATTCCCTCTAGGATGTTGGGAAGGTGCAGTGATATTGTCAACAGGAAAGAAGGGAGGAGGATGCCCCTGAGGTGCAGGTGTTAGCAGCTGAGATGGTTGAGATTTAGCATCTGGCACTGAAAAGCTGGCTGGTGGAAACTCATTGGTAAGAAACCTTTGATTCCAAGGCTGACCAGTAGGATCATAATTTGAATATGAAAGGCTCACAGAACTTTGGCTTTGATATGTCTGAGATACTAGGGCATGTTCTGAATATGGCTGAATAGAAGGGACCTGATTTTGAAATGCACCGACTTGAATGGTTTGACCCTCTGCAAGAGAAATATGAACAGCATTTTGAGGTTCCAAAATAGCAGTGGAAGCACAAGTGGCTTATGAAGACTGAAAGGATATAAATTCACCTGAGTTAGGCTGTTCCAAAATAGTTTCATTGAGCAGACCATCAGATTTATGAGAAGGTGAAGACTGGAATGATTCTAGCAGAGGCTGAGTTCTTTCATGCTCCACACCATCAATCTTAGGTGCCTCCTGCAATATTTCCACTTGTTGTGGTTCCTTCACTTGACTAATGATATCTTGACAAGCCCGATCAGTGATTTGTCGTTCCCCAGTATCATTGTTCAAACTTGGTAATGCATCATCTATTGCTGAGTCAAATGCACCTTTCTCACCCAAAGTTCCATCATGAGTAATCTTGGTGCTAACTTCAGACAATTTCTCATCAATCTGCAACTCTGCCCTCTTTGTTTCTTCTAGATTGACATCATCGGATTTCTCAACGTCCATATCTATCACTAAACTCATAGCATGGTTGTGGTTTTCAGAAACCAGAGTATTATCACGTCCATCATAGTTGTCAGAATCTTGTGCAATGTCTTTATCATGTGGTTGCCTATCCCTGTGCTGCCCAACATCCCGATGGATAAAACAACGAGATGCTCTATGGAAGAACCTGCCTTGAATATAATTGTGACATTCAGGAGGTTGATCCTGATCCCCTCTAGAAAATAAAGTAGTCCATCTATAAGCTGGTGGCAACTTCCTCCTGCTCCTTGTAGGAGATAAGCTGAAAAAAGGCAACCATACAAGGCTTTTTAGACTGCACAGAATTTGCACTTGAATGTGAATATGAATTCACAGATGGCACATGAAGCAAAGCATTTGAAATCTTGAATATCCAAAAATAAATTGAGTAAATGAGATACACACCAAAGTAACATAGAAATTCATGATGTTATACCTGTAAGGTCGGCTGCGTTTGTCTCTTCTCCTAGGACTGCAACTCCTCCGCCTCCATCTACTTTCTTGAGGTGACGGACTGCGACTCAAACTCCTCACCCTCTTACCATGCCTTTCATTGTTATGCATCACATCAGAGTCACTGTCACTGACACCTTCTCTTACCAATCGCCCAAATTCATCAACATTTGGTGCAGTGGAGTCCTGCTTTCCATCCCCTGAATGAATCTCAGTTAATTGACGGTCAACATTAATACTTTTGCTTCGCACAATATCATTGTCCTCAGAAGGCAAACAAGTTCCAGTCTTATCATGCAGTCTTTGATCATGTTGCTCATGAATACTAAGATTAGTCGCACTTTCAATTGCATCAACAGGATCAGGAAAGATAACACTTGGCAGCGCAAATTTTTTTGGGGAAAAGTTTCCAAAAGAAGAAGGTTCTTCGGGCATTATGGACAATGAATGACTTGAATCAGTCTGCAACCCGGATCTCCCAGTTTCAGGAAGACTCTTAAGGCTAAAATTTAAAGGCAATTCATATCCCTTATCCTTTTGCAAGCCTGAGCTACCTACTGCAGCCGATGGGGAGTTCCTGACAGGGTTGATGTTATCCACATAGTCTTTCTTATCATTGACTTCTCTACTGTCATCCGAAGCATAGCCTTGTAGAAGGCGGAATGGGCTTCCATCTCTAACAAGTACCCTCGGAGTTTCTGTAGTTTTGCCACAGGCAGCAGCTGGCACAACATCGACCCAGCCAGAATCTTGAGTTAGTGGCCTAACAGACCGTTGCATGTTGTCATCTACAGCACACTCAGCAGCACCAGGAAAAGGTCTGGCTAGACTAACATCTTCAGTCAATGATGAATCCTTGTTATCTGAAAAATAATATCAGATTGATAATTTGTCTGAAAATAAAGTTAAAATACCTGCTTAGGTGAAACACATAGATATATTCCCAGCCAAAGACAGATAAATGACAGTGCAAACATCACAAGAATGCTTTAACCATTCAAATTCTAAATATATGCAAACATACAAGGTAGTAGGCAGCAAAGATAATTTAATAGAGAAATACAGAAAATCTTATATCGGAAGAAAATTCTAAAACTTCCCTGGTTTAATAAAGTTGCTCCCCACTTTAAGCGTCATGGATGGGCTTGCCTACACTGTGGCATGGACATCCAATTAGATGTGTCAGCAGGTCAAGTTCGGGTTTGGTTTGGTCTTATCCATATCCAAACACAATCTATTTGTTAGATCCCAAACCTAAACCCAATTAAAACTCTATACCCATATCCATTATCGGACCCAAAAAAAAAGTCAGGTATTGGGTCTGGTTTTGGTTAGACATCAAGCATTTAACAACTTGTGAATTATTTTTTAAATCATTTAATGCATCCAAAATGCTACCCTATGAAGTGTGAAACAAGAAAAAAAATGATATTAAAATATAAAAAATAAATCATAAAAAATGTTTCTATTCATCTATTACTCTTGTTATTTAAGCACCAATACAATCAAAAGACATGAAGCATGAAAAGATCCTACAATAATAGAGCTCGATGAGGATATTAAATAATAACAAATATATTGTAAAAAAACTGCCATAAATGATATGGATAAGGATTTCATGGAACAAGATGGGTTACAGTCTCACTACACTACTAGATTTTTTATTTTATGAAAAGAAAAATTGCTGAAAGGAGAAAAAGGATTCATATAGCTGACTCCAACTAGTTTGGGATTAAAGTTTTGTTGTTGTTGTTATTGTTGTTGTTGTATCAAAAAGAAAATTAGTTAGATACACATGCAACCATGTCTTAAAAAAGGGCATTCTAGTGCGCAAGGCACCCACCAAATGGATTGGGATTTGGGCTTTTAGGTGTGGATTCACCTAAACCCCAAATCCAACCTAATGACTTTGGGTCTAATTTCAAAAACTAAATCCTATCCAATAGCTTATTGGGTTTATTTTTCATCTACAAAACCTATGTTTCAGGTTGGTTCCGAGCTGGGTTAGTGGATTATCAGCCTCCATCAACACCCTCATATCCAATAGTAGAGAGTTGATGCATGCTGTTCATATATCTCATGAGACCAACAGGAATGATGGACATTATTTTTAGATTGTTTGCACAATGAAGGGTAGAGACTTGATGTATTTTTTATTTATCCTTGCATGCCAAACTAGTAATTAAAAGTCATTATGGTAGACTTAATTTTTCACCTGATATTAAAACACAGAGCCATTGTCAATATGTAGAAGTATCGACATCGCACACATTACAACCCAGGATGCACCCAATGGTTCACACCTCTTTTTCTCTACAATGTGGCACTGGATTAAGCTTCCAAAATTCTCAATCACTATGAGTGTAAACTGTAAAGCAGAAATTTTGGCAACTTTACAAATGCATGAGGCATTTAAACAGATGTGAAATAAACATGATGACACAAGTATTGGTGTTACCAATTTATAGCAACATTGATGGTATGGCAAATGTTGCAGAAAGGTCAAGTAGGACATGGGCCTCAATAGAGTAGTGAGGTGAGTTCCAGATGAGACAAACGTGGGCCAAGTGGGTCACTTGTGTGGAATAAGAGTTTAACAGATTACGAGTAACCAGGTGACCTGTTGACCCATCACCATTAGCTGCTTCAAACTCAATAAGACCAGGAAAGAGAATATAATAGAGAATTAATAAGGGAAGAGAGAGAGAGGGGGGAAGAGAGCGGGAGACAGACGGCTGGTCCTCGTAAGGAGACAACATAAGTGGCAGCTATTAAGAGAATTTTTCTCAGTTTCTTGTTTACTTATGGAGTCCCTCTTCACTGCTGCTTAACTTACGGGAGATTTGAGGATCCAATTTCCTGAAGAGACATGATAAAATATTTAGTTATCATAGATTAATGATGGAGATGATGGAGACCAAAAACATGCTTCCCTTTCAGCAAGGAAGATCTCCACATTGTTAGTAGAGCAGGATTTAGTGTTCAAGGACACCTCACTTTCACTTGCATGTTTCACCAAAAACCCACATTTATCCAATCTAAAAATCAGATAAACCCTTTTGAGATTCAATAACATAAAGTAATACTTGACAAACAATGACCAAACCTTCCTTGGTACACCTAAAATGTCAAGCGATATGTGCTCCCACAAAACCAAACAGAAGTGGAAAACTATGATGAAATCAAAGATGACCAAATTCAAATGCAAAGGAAAACCATTTGAAAAGCTTTTTAAGGCCCACTGTGGAAATGGGGTGATGGGTGGGATAAGGCATTAATCTTGTCTTATCCCTATGATAAATGTCAAACATGCAAAAAAAAAGTAACCTAGAATTGCTGATCTCCAACACTTCAGTCAAACAAAGGAAGTTTGAGACCAGCGATACCTTAGGTACCATGGGAATGGGGTTGTCCCCATATTTTTTGTCTCACATTATTGTTGAAATGACCAAAATACACATTTAATAGCAAAAAACAACAACAAAGAGAAGGGCATTTTTGTTTTTCATCTCCACAACAACCATTGCAATATAAGTTGCAATATAATATGATCATCATCATCCATAACAACAACAATAAAGCCTTAATCTTAAACTAGTTGCAATCAGCTACATGAACCATTTCTCCATTCTACTCGATTCTGAGTCATATTTTTTATAAAATGCAAAGATTTGAAATCTTTCTTTGTAACTTTCACATAATTTTTGATCTATCTCTAACTCTTTTTCCTTCTATATGTATCAAACCACTTTTTCATACTAGTACATCCCCAGGCTTACGTTACAAATATCCAAATTATTTAAGTTGCTCTTCCCTTAATTTATCCATAATTAATGTCATCTTCACCTTTTTAACAAATAACTTCTTATTCTTATTCTATCCTTTCTTATATTGCCATACATCTATCTCAACATTCTCGTTTCAACCACATTTATCTTATGCATATGTAATTTTCTAGCTTTCCAATATTCTGTACTATAAATCATCATCAATCTTATGACTATTTTATAAAATGTTTCCTTCAACTTACTTGGCTGATATTCTATGATTACATAATATTTCAGCTGTACTTCTCTATTCCATCCAACCTACTTTAATCTAATGGGCAACATCATCCTCAATCTCTCCTTCCTTATGAATAATCAATCCTAAATATTGAAAATGATCACCTTTAAAAGCTTCATGGTCCTCAATTTTTACTCCACATTTACCTTTATTTCTATGTATTTTGTCCTCACCGTACTTAACCTAAAATCTTTAAATTCTAATGCATTTCTCCATAATTTCAACTTATAATTAATTTCATCCACTATTACTATATCATCTGCATATAATATGCATAATAAAATATCATTCTGAATATGTCTACTAAACTCATTCATAACTAAAACAAAAAGGTAAAGATTAAGAGCAGATCTCTAATGTAAATATACTATAATTAAAGATTCACTGATATCACCCATGATAGCTTTTATACTAGTAACCACTTTATTATACATGTCTTTTATCACATTAACATATTTAATGAGTGCTTTTTTTAACACCCCCCATATGACTTTTCTAGAAACTAGCATATGCTTTCTCTAAAATTCAATAAAAACCATATGAAGATCTTATCTTTTTTCTCTATACTTTTCCATTAACTTTTCAAGGAGAAAAATAGATTCAATAGTCAACCTTTCTAGCATAAAACTAAATTAATTATCTTATATTTTTGTAGTACATCTCAATTTATGCTCAATTATCATGTCCCATAATTTCATAGCACAACTCATGAGCTTAATACCATGATAATTAGAGCAGCTTTGAGCATCTTCTTTATTCTTATAAATCCATACCATAGTGCTCTTCCTCTATTCATCAAGTATCTTCTTAGTTTCTAAGATATTATTAAATAAATTTATTACTCAAAGCTACTCCTACATCACCTAAACATTTTCAAACTTTAATAAGAATTTTGTAAGATTAGACTACTCTTCCTATTTTTATCTTTTTCATAACCTCTTTTATCTCAGATATCTTGATTCTACAAGTATACACCATATTTCTATCTTCAATGGAACTAGTAAAACATTCTAAATTATCTGTATAATTTATATTTAATAATTTATTAAAATAGCTTCTTCATCTTTCTTTAATCTTGTCCTCTCTAACCAAACATTTTTTATTGTTATCTTTGATGTATTTAACCTGAATCATATTTCTAATTTTTCTTTCTCTTAGCCTTACAATTCTATGTACATCTTTCTCTCCTCATTAGTTTCTATTTTGCGAAATGATTCTTCTATGCCTTGAATCTAGCTTCTATGCCTTGAATCTAGCCTTCTGTACTGCTTTTTTAACTTCTTTCTTAACTATCTTATAGATTTTCATATGTTTCTCTATTCTTACATTTAAATAGTTTTCTATAATACTTTCTTTTAGCCTTGCCGCTAATTGAACTTTCTTATTCCACCATCAAATTTTCTTATCATATAACCATTTTTTGCTTTTGACTCTCTTAGCACATCTATAGCTACTTTTTTAATACCATTAGCCATCTTTTCTCATACAGCATTGATTTCTCCATTTATACTCCATTCTTCTTTCTTCATCATTCTATCCTTAAAAGCTATTAGTTTCTCTCCTTTCAAATTCTACCACATAATCCTCGAATTCTTATACTCTTTATTTCTCCTCCATTTCTGAATGCATACGTCAATAACGATCAATCAATGTTGCATGATTAAACTCTCACTTAGTATAACTTTACAATCTTTTCAAAAAACTCGATAAATTTTTTTAGTACGAAAGAAACCTATTTGATTAGCATTATATCCACTTTTAAAAGTTATTAAATGAGAGTTTTTATTTTTAAAATATGTATTAGCTAATACTAAATCATATACCTTTGCAAATTCTAAAATAACATCTCCTTCTTCATTTTTATCTTCAAAACCATAACCCTCATATACTGTCTTAAAACTTATATTTTCCTATATGTCGATTCAAATCTCTTACAATAAATATTTTTTCACTAAAAATCTCTTAAATTAATCAATCCATATCCTCTCAAAAGCTTTGCTTTGTACAATTATCTAAATCTACTTGAAAAGCATAAGCACTAATAAATATTAATTGACTCCTCACCTAATATCAATTTAATCAAAATTATTTTATATCCTTTTCTTTTAATATCTATAATTTAATCTTTTAAATTCTTATCTATAATAATTCCTACTCTATTTTTATTCTTATCATTACCTATATATCAAAGTTTAAAACCATTCACCTCTTTTACTTTTCCTCTTACCCACTTAGTCTCTCGCAGGCAAACTACGTTAATTCTCCTTCTAATCATTATATTTATTAGTTCCATTAATTTTCCTATTAATGACCCTATATTCTAAGTTTCTAAACATACTTCTTTACCCACACTCATCCATAAAAGTGTAAGAATCCTTACTTATTTTCCACCACACCCAAGCATCGATATGACTTTGTAGCATATCTAAATTTACTTCAGGATTATAAGTACTAATAATATTAATTGACTTTCCTCGTAATACCAATTTAATCAAAATTATTTTATCTTCTTTTCTTTTAATATCTACGATCTCATCCTCTATACTCTTATCTACAATAATTCTTACTTCATTTTTTATTTTATCTTTATCTATATACTAAAGTTTAGAACCTTTATCCTCTTTTGTTTTTTCTTCTACCCACTTAGTCTCTCATAGATAAGTTACATTAGTTCTGCTTTTAGTCATTATATTTATTAGTTCCATTAATTCTTGTTAATGACCCTATATTCTAAGTTGCTACATATATTTTATTTTCCTTTCTTTTTATTTTCTTGGCCTAACACATACCCTTCCATAAATGTATGAGAACCCTTGCTTACTTTCCACCACACTTAGATGTCAACGTGACACATCACTATCACAAACCACCCTAGTTACCTTTGTAAAACTTTCTATTACACCTAAGGTCTGATATAGCACGTCACAAGTAGAGGACACCTCAATGGTTTTCTCTATTGGATTCATATTCATAGGGTATGACAATAATTTTATACTGGTAGTCAACCTACCACAATTCTCCTCCTTTATTCAGGTTTGGGATTGACTATTGTTTTGCTTATCCCACGTTGTTATGCTTTATCCTGGAATTTATTATACCCAAAAAGGATAACCAAAAGTTACACCTAAATTTCCCATCCCACCTCCAAACTAGGCCTAAAAAAAGATGCATAAATTTAAAAAAAAAAAAAAAAGAATAAACGGTAGATATACAACAATTGCTATTAACTATTTAAGAGAGGGAAAACATGTTCTATTAGATTATACAGCAATAGAAAGAGAAAAATTCATGAACATGCAATACATTTGTCTCTCAGCTGAACTTTAGAAGGCCACCATGGTAATCAGATGATAATTTACATTTTCCTTATTGTTAACCAATACTATTTGGTTTCCCTTACAAAGTATCATATTAGTAGTCCAAAATAAGGTGCCCAAAACGACAGCATCTCCAAGAACTAAGTCACTTGAAATATAATAGAATAACATAACCAATTTAATGCAACACAAGAATGAATTATGCAGGAATAAACAGATAAAACAATTATCATGTCAAACATAAGGGAACAAATTGATTGTTGAAGCAGAATGCCTAATTATGAGCTATGGAAAATGCAAAAAGTTGAAAAGAAAGAACAAAAAGCTTCAAAGTGATACCTTCCCCATCTTGCAGAAAGGATGAAGGCCCTGAACAGGATAGAGTGCTAGACATTGCACCCCCTTGAATAAGCTCCGTTGTATTCTGAGGTGCTGGCTCTTCAACAGCATCCCTTTCAGTAGTTAGCGAGGCAGACCCTCCAGTCACTTCCGTCTTTAGTTTGTTGATACCAGCATCACCACCAGGCAAGCCAGCATCATCTAGATATATGCCCGATATGGCAAAAGGTTCAGTATCAATGTAACACTAAAACCCCAGGTTATTTTTGACAAATCAAATAACATAAAAAAACAAGCATTAAGCAGAAAATCATAGAGCGATTTTTGTGTGAGAGAGGACATGCAATAAGAAACACAAGTTCCAAAAAGAGTTTCACAGCTTATTTGATCTGAGTAATTGGAAGAAATTTAAACAGGACAAAATGAGAGGTCCATCCAAAAGAATATCCACACATAGAAGAAGCAGAAAAGACAGCAACTGCCAAAGACGCAAGCAGTAGCCTCACAACCAAGCACTTGGTCAAGGGGATCAAGTCTGGCCAAAACAAATAATGACAAAATTCATCCAGGAAAAGCGTGACAGCAGTAGCAAGAACTTAGAAAACAGCACAAGGTAAAGAAGCAGGCTTTCATACCCCAAATGTTACAATGCTGGGGGTATGGAACAAAGCAAAACTTGGGTCCATGTTAAAGAAGCGGCAAAGAACTAAAGCACCCAGGCAATAGTTATTCCCTAAGAAGCAATACAATGGTAAATAACAATAATTATGGGCAATCAAATACTCTACGAATAGATTGCCTTAGGAATGTATGTCCACTTGCCTTGTGGTGAGTACTATCTAGAACTTAATGTGGGCTCTGATGCTCCCAATGTTACTAATGCTTTGGTGCCCACTGATTGCAGAAAATCTCCAAGTCCAAAAGACTTTTTTCTTCTTCATTAAAGAAGAAACCATCTTGCTAGATGTCTTGCTAGATGACAATCTTAATTAAATGATATCAATAGTTACACAAAACCTCAGTCCCTTTTATTTTTCAAAATGTGGGCAGTCCTTTCTTTCCTTAGTGTCCACTGATTGCAGAAAATCTGCAAGTCCAAAAGGCTTACTTCCTCTTCATTAAAGAAGAAACCATCTTGCTACTTGCTAGATGTCTTGCTAGATGACAATCTTAATTAAATGATATCAATAGTTGCACAAACATGCATTACAAAGAATTCTAATATCCAGAGTCAATGTAAACCTGTTGATCTTAATCAGGTCAGAGCAATAAGTAGTGGCTAAAGAGTATTGGGAGCTGGTGCAGCGAGCAAAAACAGAAGATTTGAGTGGGCATGACATCAACTATGGCTAAAGCAGCGCATCCCTTAAATAGGAGAATTACTTCATAATAGAATAAAGATCAGTTACTTTCATCAGTCCAAAGGGTGACCTTATTAACATCCAAAAAAGCAAGTACCTATAGCTCTCTGGCAGATTGGAGTTAAAAGGGAAAGAGTTTTGGAGAGTAATCCAATAAACTTACAAATCAAAATACAGAAAAGTTTACAGAAAACAATACTTTTAGATATGCACTAAGTTCTAAATGCATATAACGGCAGTCATTGAAGTTTCAAAGTTGAAATTCGCGCTAGACAATCTTAGAATTGTCAAAAGACATTGAGTAATGGTGATCTTTTAATTGATATAAAGTATACAGTGTTCAAATGTAGAACTCTACTTCCAACTTAGAGATGCAACATCAGTAAATAAAGCTGAACAGTCTTTCAGATGTATGTTGGGCTACAGGAACTCATGAAGCTCCTAATTTTGCTGTGGAGATCAGCACTAGAAAGTTCCTCAGTCATCATTTAAAATCATATTCTTCTTCCTCCTCCTCCCTTAATGCTTCCCTTTGGTTTCTTAAGCATGAGTTGGTAATCATCCTTAATCTTTTTTCTCTATAGATGATTTTTTTTTTTTTCAACTTTGAGTCATGACATTGCTAATCCATATTAAGACCACAGACTTGAGTTCTTGAGGAGTACTTGTGATTGAGCAGTTCCCATTTCTGCATTCATCAAAAAGGCTCACCACTAGGAGCAACCAGCATAATGTTGTTAAAAAGAAATGGAGCAACAAAGATGCTACTATGTCTAATTTGGCTTAGACTCATTCCCCCTATATTCATTTTCAAACTCCTTATACTCAAGAGATCACAAGTTCTGAAGATGGCAAAAACAATCTTAGATGTATAAAAACAGTTCAACGACTTTGAAAATGAAACACGTGGTGCTTACTGCATCATCCTTCGGCCAGACACTCTGCAATCATGCGTAAAGATGCAAAAATAGTAGCACATTGCCCATTATAAGGTTACTCAAATTTAAGAGATATCTGCCACAAAATAGTACAAAATCATCTTAAAGATCATAACAAGAAATACAAGCAACAATTTTAAGATAAAGCTACCATAAGCATAAATTTCCAATATTCGTATGACCATGTGCACCAAAATCTGCAAATCAGTATAAAAGAGACTAGTTACAAGCATAGAGACGAAAGGCAGCCACACAGCCACTGGCACAGCAAGTGAATATGCATGAAATAGAAACTTCTTAATATTAATTTTAATGATAACCAAGGATTCATGAATCCCAAAATTTGCAAGGGTAGAGAAGTGTGAAAGAAGCAACAGATGTTCGCTGACCTTCCATATTCATGTCTGATGCAGCAGGTGAACTTGCTGCATCTACATTTTCCAAATTACCAGATGGCAAAGAATTCTCCATTTCTGATGGCCTATCAGGATGTTTGTTCAATTCCATTTCAAAATGGCATTTCTTTTTCATCCACTGAAAATACTCATACCCAATAGCAGCAGCACTCCCAGGTGCACCTCCAAACAAGAAGGCGAATTTCGGATTCCCAGCCTCCTTTGTGCGAACCAAGTTTTCAAATTCAGGTCCAACCCTCTCAATAAACTGACACAACACCTCAATACTCCGAACAACATCTTCTTCAATTGGTTTGGATGGAGGTGGAGGGAGATCTGACAATTCTCCTTCCACTAGTGAAACCTTCTTTGCAGCATTATCAACTTCACCAACAGGTAATTTGCCAGATGCAGGGGCATTATCGACTGACTGAGCTGGAGTAACCGGAGCATCAGCATGAACGGAATGGGCCCTGTCAGCCACAGAATCCATAGATGGTGCCCTTAAAGTTGTTGGAAGGTCCGCCATTGGAGGGGCTGGTGGAGGCAGTGAAGGTGGCAGGGGTGGAGAAGGAGGAGGAGGAGGGAGAGGTGGAGGTGGAATGTATTGCGAGTGGGCATCTCCAACTGAAGTGCTTCGAAGTGGCAGAAATTGGGCAGGTATCATTGAGACAAAACTAGATGGAGGAGGACGTGAAGAAGTTGTCAAATGTTGAATTCCCAGAGAGGGCAGGGGAGGAGCCCTGCACAGAACTTGCCCTTGTGAAGGAGAGGGCGGAGGTGGAAACATTCTTGGAGGTGGTGGCAATTGCTGCGGTATTTGATGGGCATTCTGGCTTGACATGGATGATGGAGGGTAAGAATGGCATGGTTGGGCATAGGAAGGAACGATTAGGGCACTTCCATCGACTGGCAGAGGAGATTGGTGTATGAAAGGTTGGCCCATGTTCACCAATCCAGGAGGTGGCACGCGTGCAGGCTGCTGTGCTGGCAGAGCAAGTGAGGCATACTGATAGGGTTCAGGAGGCCAGCCAGGGAGAGCTTGGTAAATTTGTGGATGCGGTGGAGGGCCATGGTGGTAAGCTGGATGGAGAGGAGCAGCGTTCCGTGGAGGGGCTTGCCGAAATTGAGGAGGCGGCTGCCGGCGCCGGAACCGGGGGGCATAGTTCCTTTGTCCATACATCTCACTTTTAGTAATATCTTCTTCAAACACTATTTGGAGTTTCCTACACGATTTAAACTAGCACATTTCAGCTGCTTCTTTGGAAAGAAAAAGGAAGAACGAACACCAAAGGGGAGGTTTTTTCTCTTTACCATCAGTAATAGCAGCAGAACTTTAGAAAAATCCACCAAAAAAATGAATGCATGCAAAGCTCGATACCACAAAAATGTAGAGAAGTAGAATGCATGCAAAAGGAAACCAATCCATTTCTAAATCTATCCCGGTCATTCAAAAAAAAAAAAAAAAAAAGCCTAAAACCCACTCCTTCATCACAGAACGGTATCAAGAACAAAAATCTTCAACAAAAACCCGATTAAAAACCATACCTTTTGCCTCTAACGAGCAGAATCCAAAACCCTAACCCTCTAAGCCGCGACAGATTGCAAACCTAGGGCAAGCACCGATCGGACCACCACGAGCGAACTCCATTGCTTCATAAATCGAACACCATCGACTTCTGAAACCAAACACATACCTCTTTCGATGGCGACGGCGTGCGAGTCCGCTGTCACAGCATCGCCCCTTGCGATCGCTCCGAGGCCTTCAGGGATTGAGAAGCGAAACAGGGAAATTCCGATGGAAGAAAGGCAGGGGTTTGGGGTTCGGAGTCGAACAAAACGCAATGGAAATTTTGTCCGCACCTCGGAACTGCGTCGGGCGAAGCGCAGACGTGTGTCGGTAAATAGGAGTCCCCAGAGGGGAATAAAGTGGCTTAAGACGTCGAGCGATGAGATGGGCACAGATCAACCGTCCAAAATGAATCGAACGGTAAGTGCTCTCCTAATTGGGATAAGATCAAGATGGAGCTGGTTTTACGCAAGGGCAGCTAGGTAAAAAAAAAAAAAAAATGTA
The DNA here is from genome assembly GCA_017589505.3 of Metroxylon sagu. Classification (NCBI taxonomy): domain Eukaryota; kingdom Viridiplantae; phylum Streptophyta; class Magnoliopsida; order Arecales; family Arecaceae; genus Metroxylon; species Metroxylon sagu. The sequence goes on along the minus strand of JACVBY030000605.1, from coordinate 406,709 downwards.
TGCATAGAATTTTTATTATATATATATATATGCCTAGACAAATTAATTATTTATATATTTTATATATTTATAAATTATTTTTTGAGTGTATACCCTTGGGAATTTACTATTTGCATAAATATGTTTATAAGTCTACATGTAAATAGCAAATATTTGCAATAGTGTGCATGTAATTCAGGATATTTATAACGGAATGCATGAAAAAAACTAATTTATAAGGGTATATATGTAAAAATAATAATTTAAAAGAGCATGCATGTAGGTAAAAATTTATGATGGTGTACATGTAATTTTAAATATTTATAATATATATATATATATATATATATATATATATATATATTTAATAGAGTCTTCTTCTTGGTGCTCATTGATAATAAATTTATTTTTTAAAAAAGAATTATTGTAGATGGTAGAGCTACCTTTATAGTATTAGGCCTCTAATGATGCATAAATGATGGAAAATAACTGCTCGTTATCTACTAGGAAAAGATTAATTGAAAATTTATAATGGGATATTAAATTATTAGAGATATTCAATATTAAATATTTATCTTATTATCTACTATTCAGGATTAAATCTTAATTCTTGATCTATGAAAGGTAAATTAAGTGTGAGATAGGCTTTGACCGTTTCATATAGAATAGAAAGAGTCATTTAGCAAAGTCAGTGAATAAAATAGAGAGAAGGTTTTCTAAATCTTTCCTTGGTTGTCTTGTGAAAATTATGCTAATTGTGATCTTGTTCGGATGTATTACACGTTAAATAGTTTCTTTCATCAATGCTTAGGTAACAAGTGTGTGTGTGTGCATGTCTGTATCGATGATGTACAAGAATTGTTCAAAACACTTCCTCTACCCATAATATATCCTTTTCTTTTTAGGTTGTCTTGGGTCAAATTGAAGATTGATGATTAAATTCAATTGTTTGAACTAGTTTTTGTGTGATATATTAACATATTTGCTACTTACTTGGATGGATCTAGTTACATTAATTAGATCTCTATCTAATATGGTTAATATTTGATATTTATTTTGCACCATACATGATTTGCAAGTCAATTAGCTTGTATCCAGTTTTATTCAATGCATCTACTAAAATATTAGACTTTTATATTATTTTTTATACATTATGACTAGTTTTCATACATAATATTGAACTTTTGCTTGTATGCAGTTGCAAGCACAATGTACATTTGGAATACATATACATACAGAGATATACATATATATATATATATATATATATATATATATATATATATATAGTTGTATACATATATTGAACTTTTGCTTGTATGCAGTTGCAAGCACAATGTACATTTGGAATACATATACATACAGAGATATACATATATATATATATATATATATATAGTTGTATACATATACATATATACATAGATATATACAGTTATATATAAACCTAAAGAGTATGTTAAAATAAATACTTGAGAAGTATTTAAGCAATTAATAATGGATTTTCCCCCTCAAAACTATCAATGCTTGTAGTTATCATAATTAAAAAACACTTTACATGAACTAATTACTTCTTTGTTTATACATTACATATATACATATATATAAATATATTTTATATATGTTACAACCTAGGATCTTACCTAAAAATGCTGGTAGAAGATATTATTTAACCTTTTGATCATGTATAGGTATCTAAGTTCTTTCTATTGTACAATTGATGTGAGACTAAACACATACTAAAAAGTGCTCTCATATATTTCTTCTATTTAAGCTCAGGTAATTTTGCTAAATTAAGGGTTCAAACATATAAAGTCTATTTATAATATCCTCTTAGTCCACATAGGCCATAGCTTGAATCAACTCTAATGCCTTTTTTTCAAAGTCCAATGTCTCATTTAAAAATACTAGTCAAAAGGTATTGTTTGGATTCCTTGTTCCTATATACGTATCCAGGATCTTTTCAATGTATAGCTAATGTGGGGTTGATTATACTAGACTAAGCTCTTACATACGTATACATGTATACATATACATACTTATAAATGAGCACTTGCATTGCTATTTATTTAATTTAATCTATTTTTTATTTTTTCAAAGCATCTTAGTCCTCTAAATAAAAAGTGCTAACAAAAACTTACTATTTATAATTAATAATTTGAAACTATAAATTAGATCGATTGTATATTCCAACTTAAATTGATGAACATATACTAAAAAATATATAGGCTAAACTATATTTTTGACTAGATAAAGAGAGGGGAGGGGCGCGACTTTTATCCACATAAGCCAACCACGTAAGCCAATCAAACATGTAAACTAACTAAGTCAGCAAATTTTTAATGGCATTACCTTGTTTTAACGGTAGGAACCAAACATAAACAAAAAACAAAGTTCATGAACAATTTTATAACTTTTTGAAGTTTAGGAATTAAAGTGATATATCCCCTAAGTTTGAGGGTTAAAAATATAATTTAGCTTATATTTTCATGTATACGGTCATCAATTTAAGGTATACTAATCTAGAGAGGATATATGTAATATTTTCTTTTTGGGTCTCACTTATTTGAAAAAAGAAAAATATACAATCCATTTGCCTAGATATTAGTTATGTTTGTGTTGTTGTTTTTTTTTTTTTTAAAGCAATTGAGTGGAAAAAAGCTTTTGAAAAGAAATATGTGTACATATTATCAATTATAAAATAATAAAAAATACCATGTACCTTGAAAACCCAACACCTAATTATTGACAGCAGCACTTGATCAAGTTGGCTCAAGTTTATATTCGTCAAGACGTCCACACCACCCCTTTCATCCAAATCCTCAGAAAGTCGCCTCTTCTATCCATCCGATTCGTAGAGTTTAAGGTAATTTAGTTGTTGATTCCATGCCAGTTATTCTCATCAGTCCATGTCTTGTCTTTCTAATATATTTCTTAATTGTTTTAATAAAAAAATCACTATATTTAATTTCTAAAACATGTGATGCTATCCATCCTACGTTTCACAATTCTGTAGAACCAAAGCCTCTGAATAGTTATCACCTTATATTCTCCTTTTAAGTGGAATTGGAAGAAGATGACAGAGATCAAATTTTATCCTCTTCTTAGTTTCCAGCCTCCTTCCCTCCACATTCAAGTTCTTAACCTTGTTTCTACTTTTGGAATAACAAATGATAAGGAAAAGGCAAGTATTTTTCTCATCATCCTGAATCCATTAGCCCACCACCTTTCCTTTGATAAGTAGTAAGCATGCATGAAGAAAGTTCTTCTGCACTAATCCAATTGTGTTCTGTTTGCTGGTCTTATGTTAAGCTTGAGAAGAAAAGTTTTTTTTCTTAATTATAAAAAACCTGGAAGTAACCTGCAGAAAGTTTATTTTACTTGAAAAGGAGGGACTGAATACACAAGAGACTGCCTCTTGATCGAAAGGATACGTTACTTGCTAGTTAGCATAAATTATATCCCTAACATCCTGTTTTGATGTAGAAAAAAACTCAATATTAAGGATACAAAATTTGGATCCCCATGGAGCACTGTATGCAGACCTGCCAACTCTTAAACATAATCCTAACAAATTTGAGAATTCCTCAACTAGTCAACACGACAATTATTTCGTGCATGTATTTAGACACAATTCCTAGGCAAACTTGGATCCAGAATCAGAATAAGTTTTTGTGGTCCAAAGTCTTTTCAGAAAGGGAATAGGAATCCTGTCTTATATTCCTTTAAGAAAATTCCGCAGTGGAGATGCTATTGACTTTCTCATGAGCTTCATCAGCATGAATTCTCTATAATCTTTTGCTTGTTTTTGTGCTTCATGTTAAACATGGTCTAGTTGCTTAAGCTGCACAGTATACCCATATACATTCAGCTTGATGTATGTCCTAAAGTTTTACATTGTATGCCTGAAATTGATTTATGTATTGACAGGAGTAAAGATTTTATTTAAGGATTCTGGTGGAATGGGATCAAATTGAATCTTTATCACTTTTGCATAAAAATTAATCTATTAAATAGTGTTCCTTTTCATTTTAGTTGTGTACAAGTCTGTGATCTCATGACATTAGCTTGTTTGTTCTGGCTCTTGAACAAAGGGTAGAGACTTTGGAACGAGAGCTCGATGCTGTTACGCAGCAGTTGCTTATTGATGTTCTGAGAAAAAACAGGCTGCTGAATCAAGTGCTCAAGAGATTCCAATGGAGTTTGAGGACTCTTCATGTATTGATGTTTTATTGTTCTGTTTTTCTGTTTCTCCTATATTTATTTTGATGCACATTCTTTTCATTTTACACTCTGTGTATATTTGCATGTGTGTGTGCATGCATGTGTTTGTCTGTGTGGGTGTGTCACAGAGAGAGAGAGAGAGAGAGAGAGAGAGAGAGAGAGAGAGAAAGAGAGAGAGAGATGTGCATTGAAATGAAAAAGGGAGTGTGTAGTGAAACCTTCCAAGTAATCACCATCTGAAGATATCCCATGGTTTATATGTGTAATATTGACCATCCATACATGAACTAGAAAGCACCACTTGCATCCAAACATGGACAAGCTTGAAATGGTTGATAGCATATTCATATATTTCTGCCACTCTTTCCTTGCAGAGGTGTTCAAGCTACACATGGAAGAGTTGTGAGAAAAACAATAATATATCTCAAAAAAAGATAGCAAGATCAAAGTTTTGGAAGCTATAATACAGGGACTAGGTAGAATGACTCAAGTGCTGGAGATAACAAAGCTTTGTTATTTAAAGTTCTATGAAATCTGACTGCTGACCCTCATTTTCTGCTTGATGTAATTTGTTATTTAAAGTTGTATGAAATCAAAAGTTTCTGGTATTGGATTCTCATTCCTTGTTCATTGTCATTTGTAAATCCTGCAAACCTGGCAGCCCTTATAATGGTATTTACAATTAGACAAAGGTGTTCTACATGGAATTTATTTTTTTTCAAGTTTATCTTAATGAGATCACTGCTAATATGTGCATTGTTTATTTCCTCTTGATGCATGAAGTTCTACTTGTAAAGCACAAATCATCTTCGATTACAGCAAGGCATTAACTTTGCATTGAAATCAAGGTTAATACCTTATGGCAGACATACCAAGAGCCAATTGACTGCCCAACCTTACTAAAGGCAACAGGAGAGAGCTGTCATTCACTTGCAAACGCTGATATCTATAGTGGTGTCAACAGTCACTCATAGGTTTTTGCAATGGAAATAATCTGTATCGAGGAGGGGGATTTCATAAGTCAGGAGAGATTCTAAATATTGAATAAATAAAAAATATCTAGCAAAATAGGAAAAAGGAATCTCTATACATCAAGATCTATGGTAGTTTTGCTCATCTATTTACTGGATAGCATAACTGCATAAGAAACTGCAAGCATAAGAGACAGTAAGCAAAGAGAAACCCTAATACTTACAGGAAATAGTGAGCATTGAACTAAAGTTCCCTGCATGCAGTTTTTATATTTACCTTTACTTTTTTATTTCCTGTTCAAACTGGCTGTCAATCTGATCTCAAGCATCAACTCTTTTTGTATGGGTCTTGGAGCCAGCAATGAATGCCATTACTGCATTCTTCTAGTAATGCTTGAGAAGCATTCCCACTTGGTGATCACAGGTGCAACTGTCATAAAATTCATAAGCGGAGAAAAGTATAAAAAGTTGACAGGTTATACTCAAGGAACATGCAGCACTTCTGCAAAATTGCTACACTGTTAGTGTTTACAGTGCTTATAGCAGTCATAAACATTGCATAACAATCTGAAACAATTGGCTTGTTCATGGATTCTTTAATTATTTGCAAATAATTTACTTAAATCATTTGGAAAATGGAAACTTTATGAATGATAGAATATTCTTAAAGTAATTGGTGGATGACACATTAAGTTGGGAAGACTAGGAGCCTTGTACTGGAGGGCAATGTTTTGGATACAAAATATCATGAGTTCTCTCCATCCTCTGATGAAGGATGGTTGGACAATTACACCTTCTTGTGACTAAAGTCACCTCCTCTTAATAAATACAGACATCTTGCATTGTCCCAGAAATAGAAACAACTCTCAGTAAAAGTAAAATCTTTTTAATATATTACAATCAATATTCAGAATGCTTGTGTGGGTCTGATTTTTGATGGATCAGTTGAAAAAAAAAAGAGGCTATAATTAATGGGAAAACCTCCTAAAGCCCTGAGAGAGTACTCAAATTTGACTACAAGCTGGTAGAGTCATCATGATCTTTTCAGTTGGAAAGTGGAAAGGAGCATTTAAAGCAAAGGTCTTACCATTTTTTTTTTATGTGAAATTGGGATGAAGGAAAGCCCTTCCCTTCAAGCCTTTTTTAATAATTTAGAATAAAATGAAAATACAAAAGTAAGTTAAGAGGAGGAGATGATATTTTCCAAAAATACTGTAAGCTTGAGCTACCTTACTTTGTGCAATGCTTTTCCAATAGGAGAAGATGATAAATATTTTTTTTAGAAGGGTCTTCATTGGCTCTGTCATTTTTAAGAAGATTTTAGAATTCTTTTCTTTCCAGATATACCAATAGATTGCTATCTCCAGCTGATCCCATCTCCTAATCTAGGATCTAGGGATAACTCTCTCTAAGATGACAAAAGATGGAGGAAATTTTTTAGCAAGCAAGGAAATTGCAGATGGGAAGAGATTATACTCCACATATCAAAGGGATAAAAAAAGAACAGATGGGGTCCCACCTCAACAGGCTCTCTCCACATATCAAACACCCAATATTGACATTCCAACCTTTCTTTGCCATCCTTTTCTCCGTTTGGAGTCTATCTCAGAGAACAAGCCACATGAATATTTAGAACTTACATGCACCATGGCTTTCCAGATAGTCTTATAAAAGGATCATTTAATGCCATCACTATGAGTAAAACTGTAAAAAGATTTAACGGGGAAGGAGCCAAATTTAGATATCTTCCAGAGTGGTTGATCTCAAGTCTTACCATGGAGTTCTCAACAACTGGTCACCTGCTCAAGCTATGACAAAGGATAAAGCCAGGTGCCACAAAACTTCTAGTTTCAACAAGTTCATTGTATTTATAAAATGCAATACAAATGAGGGATGCGATGATGCTGCTTCTTTTCCACCCATGAATACTTTTTCACAAAAAGAGGACCAGAAGATGAGCAACTTTAGACTGTGTATGTCATGAGGGAATGTGATGGGCATTTAAAAGTTCCACTTTTCCCTTTCAACTCTTAACAGTTTGTGAGATATTTCATCCCTTTGGAGCGCTGGTGAATAGGCTTTTTCTGAAGGGAATAAACCTCACACCATTTGTGATGAGGAATATGTTCCTTTGTAAGTGAAACCAGTACTAGTTCTATCAAGATGGGTGACCATGACTTACAAATATTCATGCTTTTCAATCCATGGTCAGGCTTTAATTGTAAATTATAGAAGAGAATGTTGACCTTGAATCCTATTTCTCTAATTGTAAATTGATTGTTTAAATCTAGACTAGTCCCAAGATGAGGAACTGCATTTGGATGAAGGTGTTAATCATCGAGCAGTGAAATTAATGGTAGCTTAATTAGTATGTCTCACAAGATAATGATGCATCATGCCTCAGAATATTCATCTTTTTTTATTTGAGAGTTGTCCTAATTAGTCTAACCACAAAAGAAAGGAATGCTGAGCTTGATTCCAATTTGGCTCAGATTCCACAGGAATGTAGTTGCCTTGACTGAACTGTTGATGAGGAACCTCATATGTGCAAATCTGACAGGAACCACAAGAAGCCAAATCTATGTTAAGTGAATGATCATTATTTTAGGGTGGGTCCAACAATAAATCCAAACATAGTCATCAACTGGGATCAGGACTATATTTTATTTCTTTGGCAGCGTCAGAAGGTTATTATATACAGTGTATGAGAGGTTAGTTGCAAGAACTGAGAAAAGTGCTTACAGCTTGAATATATCCTGAAGCAGTAGCAAATAGTAGGAATCACAAGAGACCACATACATGTGAATTATGAAGTAAATTATCATGGTTGTAGGGCTAAATAATGGTCCTGCAAATGGAAGGGACAAAAAGAGGAGTCTTTTGAATACTGCCAAATGAGAAAGAAACTGTTCTAACAGCTAGTGAATATATCTTACTTGATAGAACAAATATTCTGATTGCTCCTAACTTGTCTCATATTTGATGTCCATGGTGACTGATCTAAGGTTGCGATCAAATTAATTAAGAATATCTTTCATCTTTTAATGACACCTAAAGGATGCTATATTTTATGAAAGGTCTGTTGCAAGAATACAGAAGGTGGACCAATGCAATAGGTACTGACCTGATAGCTATCCAATCTACAAGAGTAGGATGGGTAAATGGGGACACAGTGGGGAGAGCAGCATTTCTTTTCCATGGTAGGTGGGAAGGCAAATAAGAAGTTGACATGAAAAGGGAGCACAAAAGCATGGGGACTGGTGGCCAAGTACCTTTTCCAGCAAACCATATCTCTAACAGTGTTTATAGATTAAGATTGGTTTTCAGAAGCCTAAATAATTAGAGCAATCCAAGTTTTGGGACAATTTTCTATGAGATGGGAACTATATGTTCACTTCAAACTTAAATCAATATGTAGCCTAGAAGCCACAATTTGTGATGCTTAATTATGAATTTTTTGGGCCTTGTTTGTCTGTGGCTTCTAGGCTTGTGGAACTACTTGGCACTCTGTCAAATTGTTACAAGACCTCGATTTTTCTTGCTTATAAGTTAGAAGAAACACCCTTTTGGTGGTTTTTAGAGCTTGTCAACTAAATCCAATAAAAAGAACTTTCATAGGAATGAGGTAGCTGGCCTAGAATTCTTGAGGGTGGATCAATGAACGGTGGAACTAAGCTTCTTAACTAATCTGGTAAATTATATTACTAGTGGAGGAAAACATTGGCGAAGATAATGTGATTTAAATAAGATACATTACAAATAAAGATATAGCAGTTCACCTATATATGATTGCATGCATCGAGATGAAGGCCGTGATATAGGAATAAGGACATGCTGTACATGTGCCATAAGATTATACCATGGCTGTGGAAGAGTCAAGTCTGAAAAATGACTGATGAAAATAGTGGTTGCTTCACAACTGCATTGTCTTTAATAACTCCATTTTAGATGTGGACTCCCAACAACCTTCTTCTTTTCCCATGTGAAATATATGATTTCTTGTGTTCTTTTACCTCACCTCTCTACTCAACATGGTAGTTGAAGTCAGGCAAAAAGTATTTCGGGCTGCTCTTCTATCTTGAACTTTCTTTTCCCACTACTAAAGCCAAAAAGGATACTTCTTTTGTGTAGAGGATTTGAAGCTTCTTTAAAGTTCCCTCTTGGTATCATGAGCTATTGGAAAACTAAAGTTAACTTGCTCATTGATGGTCCCTTTAGGTTCTGGCACAACAAGAGCTTAGGCCCTGTTTACAGACACCTGTGTATTGGTCCACATCCATTGAATTTATTTTCAAACTGGTCTGATTGTCTTTTTTTTTTTTTTGGGTGCATCTGATCTATTATTGCTATTAATTAACTTCACTTGTTTCAAAACTAGATCTTGTCCTACTATTCTCAACAATCCAAGCATTTCTTTTCTTTTACCTATTTCATCTCTGATCATACTGTGGTTGAATAAATCATATTGCTCATAAATGGATTATTCTGCAGTTATGAAGTGAACTTGTTCATTTGAAAAAAGAAAAATAATCCAAGCTTGAGCTACTTTAGAAAATTTGGCTAATTAACTATAATTAGCTTGTAAGAATAGATAAAGGCCCAAGAAGAACACCCTCCTAATATGACTTGGATTTATACAGGATAAAGTTCAACTCGTCTCATGCCTCTTTTTATATGGAGAATAACAAAATGCTAAGGTAGCAAAGTAATAAAAAAGACAGAGCTAGCATGTTATCTTAGCTAATTAATAACTGGTACTATTTGTTAGTGATAGATCTGATAGAAAAGTTGCACATCATCTATGTAATTTTTTGTGTGAGATTTATGTGTTATTGTGGCAATGCTCTCAACAAAATCATAGCCACAAGCATATTTCTAAACACAAGATTAGTGTAGAAGTAATTCGAATCACATGTCATATGGTTATCGGTATTTATCAATAATGCCCAAAGTATGTGACATTGCTTATTGCCATTAAGATCCGTTCCCCATAATAGAGGTAGCAATCGGATCAGGTTGGATCATTTCAAATTCGGATCACTTTCGGATTCAGTTTATTAAAGCTAAACCCTAATCTAAATAATCGGGTTAAAGATAATTTATGGGTCAGATTGACTTATATTGTGTTTGATATTGCTGGCACTTTTTTTAAAAAAACTAGAAACATAAATATTATTTTATTATTTTATATTTTTGATAATAGAAACATGTTTGGAAGCCATTATTACTTTTTATTTTTTACAATTCTGACAATAGAAATATGTTTAGTAGCTATTGTTATTTTTTTTTTATTGCAAGATATTCTTTTAAGAATTTACCATTCCAAAAGTTGTTGTGATTTCTAAAAAATTATTTTTTTTGAAAAAAAAGTGATTTGTTAATAATGAAAGTTACTTTTAAAAATAAAATATAAAAATAATGTAATGAAACATACTTTTTACACCATTTCATATTTCTACTTTTAAAAATAAAAAAATAGGAAACAAAGCAAGCTTTTTTTTTGATCTTTTTTTTTTCTCTTTCTTTTATCCCTTTGTTACCCTAAATGCTAGACTAGCTAGATACATAATTACACTATCATTAGATACTAAGATAAATAATAGTAATAAACTTATAAAACATTAAGATAATATAATCAAAAAATAGTTCAAAAAAGTATATTTTTAAAATTAAATAAACATCAATAAAATTATAAAATAAAATAATAGAAAGTAAAGTCATACCAGATTTTACTTTTCCATCTTCTTAAAACTATTGATGTTGATCTTTTAACACTATTCATCTTCAAAAATGCACTTCTAATTTTATCATTTGTCGAATCTTATTGGTACCAACAGCAATATATATCAAAAAATATAAATATTAAAAATTATTAATCATATAAACAATATAATTGATAATTTATAAAATTATAAAAGATCATATAGATAAAGTTCTAAAATTTAAAATAAATAAAACTATAAGCACATTGTACCCTCATATTCAAATAATCAGTTACAAAAATAATCTTCAAGTCATTTTAGATCATCTACATTTTAATCTCAGGCAATTCATCAGAGAAAGGGAATGAATACATCGCTGACTCATCTTATTCTACTTTTATTGGTCTCATACTCAAGTACCTCAGTATTCTTATATTTTTATATCTACTAAAATATCTTCTTAATTTTTTTACCGAAGGGGACGGGACATCAATGGAAATTTAACATTTCACGTGAGGTAAAGATGGACCATATTATTATTATTATTATTATTATTATTATTATTATTTCGTGGATGGAGGCAGATTGGTCCCGTTCTTGCTCGCCGCGATTCGTGCGGCTCTGATTCGCCCTCGCGGAATGATGCTCTCGGAACAACAAGATCACGACGAATCCGAAGATTCCACCGACCCCAGCCATCGGATCAGCGAACCGCGTGCTCCTAAAGGGACCACGGATCATACCAGAATATTTCCTAGGCCCGATATCTGGTTGGTGCATCGTGGGTTCTTTAAAGTTCGGTGCGCGAAGAATTTTCCCCCTTCCTCTTAGCGGACCGACGACGCCAGGTGCCGGTGGTCCCCGCGCTCGTAGCCGGACGACAGGACTAACTCCAGCTTCCCGTCTTCCGTATTAATATATTTACCATGCGCGACCCGATCTACCGTCCACGTCGTCGAATCCACGGTGAGAAATTATCCCGCATATAGATATATGTGTCCGCGTCGCTCACACGGGATTCCCAGAGATCGAGATAACCGTGGCGGTGGCTATTTGGAAATTTAAGCCAATACCAGGGGCTTTTGTTTTGTTAAACCCTATAAATAATTTGCGTTCGAACGTTTTGTTCGCTGAAAACTCCGAGTGGACGAAGACGAGCCGGAGGAAACAAGGCGAAAAGAGAAACCCTAATTTAGCCATGTTTTTCCCCTCCCTCGGCTGATGCTGAAACGATGGGATCTCTGGTCTCCTGCTTCTATGCCGCGGAGAAGACCAAACGGCGGCCGCCGCCCCGCCGGCGCTCGGCTGTGAACGCCCCACCCACGGCGGCCGGAGGGATTGGGTCGAGCGAGCGGTGGACCAAGGGGCGATCGGGAAGGAAGGACCGGGCCGAGGAGGCCCTGATCCACGAGCAGGCCCTAGCGGCCGCGGCGGCGCTGCTCGCCCAGCAGAACGGCGGACCCCTGCCATTAGACCGGTCGTCGTCGCTTCGGTACCCGGGCCACGGGCAGAAGAAGCAGTCGCTGACGAGGAGCTCGAGCTCGCGGGCAAGGTCGCTCACCGATCCGGTCGTCCAGCCCCAGCAGCTGGTCAATCAGGTGAGCTGAACGCAGTTCTCTGTTCTCCTCATCAACAGCTGATAAATTATGATTTTTTTTTTTTTTTTTGTTGAAAAGTTTTTATTTTGTTACTCCTGATTTCTCATTGAAGTAAAAATATGATTTGGATTGTAGTTTTGATGCATGGCGTAATTGATAAAAAAGAGAGAGATTTTTCCCTTTTCTTTGGTGCGCTGCATTTTATCACTGTTTTTAAAACTAAACTCTAGGATTTCAACTTTTTGTTTTGATTTTTCCCCTGGGAATCGGGCTGATTACTACCGCATGCCTTTACTCACCCCTCTCTGAAAGGGCATGTTGAATGATAAAATTTGGTATATCTTCTATTTAGTTTTTCATCGCTAGTAGTGGCCGGTGGAAGGGTTCATAGTTTAGGGAAAGGTAGAGAGGCAACTTGTAGAAATATTGTGAAGTATAGTATACATGGAAATCAGGTTCAGCAGGTCTAGTAAATAGGTTGGTCTTATGAGTATTTTCTGTACTTCACCATGGATCTGAAGACTAAATTTTTAGCTTCTGGGAAATATCTATGATCTTGTGAATTATAATCTGCAATTCACCATATATTTGGACAAGCACATCTTTGGTTGTTAGAAAATCAAGAAACGGGATTGCTGAGTTTTTTTTTTTTTTTTTTTTTTTTTTTTTTTGGTAAGTGTCTTTAGAAATTCTGTGAAAATCTTTGACTCTTCTATGAAAAATATCAAATGCTGAAAAGTGATTTTTCCACATTTTACTTAGCATGGAACTTTGTCTATTTTTACTAAGACTGCATTCTTGCATTAGAAGATATCCCATTTTGCTAATTTGGAGAATCTTGTGCAGCATTACTGCATTAGAAGACAGCCTGTTTTGCTAATTTGGAGAATTTTGTGCATTATGTCTTCTGTATTTTAGGTAACTGATTGGTAGGTACATTCTTGTTAATGTTTTTTATTCCTGAGCAATAATCAAGCAGTGACATATTATTGAATCTGATATTTTGACCCAGTTGCGTGGCCAAGTTTTATCAGAGATGCCACCATCTAGCGATATTTTAGTCAACATCAATTCTAGACTGCTGATGACTCTTTCAAAATCTGTTACTTGTGTTAATGTTTGTAAAAACAGTCTAACTTGTTTCATAGTTTCTGTTGGCTCAAATGTCTTCCCCACTTTCTTTGGAAAACTGGGAATTATCGTTATTTGATCTCAAATGGACTATAGTAAAAATAATCTTGTCATTATCTTTTTGAGGTGCAGTAGTTTTCTTGCCTTCCTCCCCTTTGTAGAGTAAGAATAAAATGTGAGTTAAACTCTGTCAGTTTTTCTCTTTTAATTTAAAAAGACAAGTATTAATATTAGGATGGCATATGCCTTTTAGTTTGGAGGGACCTTTTGGTTGCAAGGCCAATCACATGTCTTGATGCCTTTCATAATCTTTTACTAGCAATGGGTGTTGACACCCTGCTAATGTATACTCACTGATTTTAAATTAATTTCTTTACTACAACAAAGTGGAGGGCCCATTTGGGCTGAACACTTCCGGTTGGCATTTTTCTTTCCTTATTTTATTTTAAGAGCTTCGAACCTTCTCCCTTGACTTTGCAGCAATGAGAATAAATCCATTACTTCTTGCTCATTGTTGATACAACCATTCCATTGGATCTCTTTTTTCTACTTTTTATGTAAATTTGCATTAGTGCTGATTTATTTTAATTCACTTGTTTTTCAAGCATGTTTTTCCATCTAATTTGATGTGTTTCATGTTGTCGGCAATTTCTTACTAATTGTGGACATCAAGTCCTGTGGTTAGTCAATTCAGCTACTTGTACAAGCAGAGTTGTATTCAGTGTTCTTTTTGTATGGTCAAATTTATTGAAGTCATATGATTCCTTTGTTCACCTGAACAGCTTGTTGTTGATAGATAACCACATGTTCACTATATCATTAAATATCCATAGGAATAAGGACCAATCTTGTAGAGTGGGTCGTTACTGCATGTGATATGTCCTTTTTTCACCGCATTTAGTATATGTTAGATGTACCTGTTCCCTATACTTGACCCAGAAGGATCTTTCTCTGCTGCTTGGGTTTCATGCCTCGTCCTTTCTAATAGATTCTGAAGAGGATGATCAATATGGTCTTATAATGTTGTCATTCATGATTCTTGACAAGAGGGATATTTTCATGACTAGTGAATCCTTGTCTCTCTTAATAATAAAACACTGAGGCACCTTTTTCTAACCTATAGATAATATGGGAAATTCTCTCTACTTTTTATTTGAAAATAAATTAAGAGGTGAGCTAGCCCCATTGGAACAGCCTCCTGAACCACCACCACCACCACTAAAATAAAATAAGGCAACTGAATGCCATATGATAAAGATAGAATGAACTTTTCATAAATCTATCCTCTCTTTATTCTTCAATTTTCTTATCTTGACTTTCAAAGAACTTATTTATCTTCTGATGAAGCAGGATCTGAAGATTGACAATTTGGAGACCCACCATTTTGTTCTTGTTCATGGAGGTGGTTTTGGTGCTTGGTGCTGGTACAAAACCATAGCACTTTTGGAAGACAGTGGATTTAAAGTCAATGCTATAGATCTCACAGGTTCTGGTATTCATTCTTTTGATACAAACAAAATCACAAGTCTTCCTGAATATGTACAGCCACTTACTAGCTTTCTTGAAACACTTGGTGATGGAGAGAAGGTTTGTTCTCATCTCATATTCATCGTTATCTATATCAAAGATACGATGAGTTCAGAATGCTCTATTTAACAAAGAAATCACCTTAATTGGCATGGTAACATTTGTTGCCACTTCTCAATAGCACTGCATTGGTTATTCTCTGAAGATGGTAATTTTTGTGACAACAAAATATATAAAACCATCCTAAATAACTGTGATATCAGCTGGATATTGTTATGTCTGCAGATGACGTTCATAAATTGAAGACAGAATATTGACTGCATATTTTTAAATTATATCTCTGTGGTCAACATTGAATGTCTCCCTGGACAACTGCAGTATTATTTTATGCCCTTTTCTTTAACTTTTAAAAAGCCTTGTGCTCTTCTATCTTTAATGCAACAAAGATGTTTTGTAGACAGACATGAATGCATATATGACTTACCTTCCTGATGGAGGACTTGGACCTAACCTATTGTCCCTAGGTTGGGTTGTCTCATCATTGAACAACCATGTTTAACATGCACACTTGGAACGTAAGTTTATCTTATCAAGTGGAATATGTTATGAAACATAACTGTTATGAAGTAAGCAATAGGTACATCCATATATATCATATATTTTCTTTAAGTTTTATGATTTCTGGGAAAGGCAATTATTTTAAGCAAACTTCTGTGGGTTTAATAGATCATAACATTGCATACAGCAAATTTTGAGATGCTTTCTTCAATTTATTTTGTGATCTACTTTTGGTATGGAGAAAACATTTTTTTTTTCATAAAGAAAACTATGAGGTAGAAGATTCAAGTCACTTCCCTTACCTTTGGATCTACATAATTCATGAATCCCAAAGATGAAAAAAGTAAAAAAAGTGGGATGGCTTCAGGATCCATGTGGATCCTAGGATAGGGAAGGTGATCAGATCCTGAACTTAGCTACATTCAAATATAGCCAAGTCTACCACAAAAGCTATTTAGTATTTGATATATTTTGTCTGTATAAAATCAGCTAATACTTGGTTGGTTTAACCCTAGATTCATGGGTTTGGAAATAAATTTTGTATTCACAGTGTGACAATGGGCAAATTGTTTTGTACCTTGACATGTAGGACAAGCTTTATCTCATCAATGTGTGGTCAGATTTGTAGATCAAGGTGCAAAATTGGCCAACTTTCAACTTAGCATCAACTCTCTGAATCGACACTCTGCTGTTAGGAAAGCCTAATTATTATAACTTTTATGTGCCTTCTATGGTCCCCCACTAAACTCGGAAAGATTCAGACAAAGAAGGAAAGTCAAATTGAAAATGGCTCTTATAATCCATTAAGTACATTTAAGGATGACTCTTCTGTTATGACATCTTGTGCTGCTGGGTAATCATGGCTGTTTTAATGTCACTTGATATTACTTTTTAGAATTTAACTAATTTTACATTGATGTTAAGATATCAAAAGATTATTCTGTAATATTTCATTTTCTTATTCTTATTCTTATCTAGCTGCTATTGTAAAAAACATGTGGACCTTGAGGCTTTAAGAGGTGTCAGAACATTGTTAGAGAAGTTATACCAGCCTTCTGACTACTTGAATTCAGGATTTATTTTGATTTTATAATATCTTGTTTTCTTTTTCTTCATTGTGCACATCTAATATTGTGAAGTCATGCAAACTTTATAGGCTAAAGAGGTGTTAAAACGTTATTAGTAGCAAAGTTATCCCAGCCATCTAATTCTGGAATTTAAAACTTATTCTGAAACCGATAGGGATAGAGTTGCTTGCTTAATTTGTTGGTTTGATTTGGCCAGGATTAGTTTTGCCTACAACATCTGGTTCTAATTCTTGTTGGAAGCATGAGATGTTGGAAAGGACGTATGATGTATGAAAAAAGCCCTCTACCAAGACCTTATATGAATGAACCTCAATACATAACTTTATAAAAGATGAATCAAGAAAGTTAATTCTCATGAAATACCTTGTTTTGCATGCCCGGATTTTGTTTTGGCAAAATCATTGCTAGATATATTCCTCATGAATGCTGATTTTGAAAGTTATTTTTGGGTTTACATTCTGCAGGTTATTTTGGTGGGACATGATTTTGGTGGTGCTTGTATATCATTTGCTATGGAAATGTTTCCCTCTAAGATTGCTAAAGCTGTTTTCCTCTGTGCTGCCATGCTCACGAATGGGCAGAGTACTCTTGATATCTTCTCACAACAGGTTTCCATCCATCCTTGCAATATTTCCTGGATACAAATTCAATAAGAAATGAAAACAACTTACTAAAACTGTCTTTGGAAAAAAATAGATGGGTATTTTGCATTCCGACTTCTGAATTTTGACCAAAGAATGATTCATGCAGGTGACAAAACATTACTCTGGGGGATGTTGGTATAGAATTTTTACTCTAATAAAAATCAGAATTAGAAAATTGATTCTAATTTAGAGTTTTGTTGGATTTCATTACCCCAACTTAAATAAAAAATTGATCCAAGCAATCACCAAATTTATTCACAAACTTGGAACGTTCGTCCTGTGGGCTCTTGTTTTGTTTGTTTTCTTTCTTAAGCCGTTTAATTTAATTTCTAACCATGGTTGCTGCTGCAGGCAGATACGAACGATATAACACAGCAGGCTCAAATTTTTGTATATGCAAATGGAAACGATCACTCGCCAACAGCTATCAATCTTGACAAGTCATCACTGAAAGAACTGCTGTTTAACCAAAGTCCAGCCAAGGTATGCGCTAATGCTTGTTTGTGCAAGGCTGTGAACATTACATGAAATTTCACTTTTTCTTGGAGTTATGTTGATCCGAGGAATGCTTCCATTGACTCCTTTCAACACTTTATGTACTTTTTTGAAGGATGTCGCTTTAGCTTTAGTTTCTATGAGGCCTATTCCCTTTGCTCCAGTGCTGGAGAAACTCTCACTCACAGACAAGAACTATGCCTCAGTAAGGAGATTCTACATAGAGACCACTGAAGACAACGCCATACCCCTTTCTCTCCAGCAGAGCATCTGTGGCACCAATCCTCCGGAAAGGGTTTTCAGGCTAAAAGGCTCTGATCATTCCCCATTCTTCTCAAAGCCGCAAGCACTGAACAAGCTCTTGATAGAGATATCAAAGATCACCTCACCTCAGGCCCAGTGACCTATTTGTGATCCAACAATCTTCCATGAAAAAGGGATGGATAGTATGTGAAGTTAAACACGTTCTGTTTACTTGAATAAATTCTTACAAAAGAGTCTGGCATCAATATGTCTCAATATATGGCAATCGAGTTTCTAGAATGGTGGTTGTTGGTGCCTGCTGACACCTAGGAAAATTGGTTCTTTTAGCCTTTCCATCATATCTTGTTTCTTGCCAAGATATGATTTATCATGGCATATATAGGTTAGAAGAGAATTCTGAAGTATGCCCATATGAAGTTCCAACACTTGTATAATCTAATCATTGAATAGCCGAACATTGGAAGGATAGGATAAATGATTATGAACAGTTGGAACTTGGAATTCATCGCATGGTGATGTCGATGTTTGTGCATCTGTCCTGGTTGATTGGTCTTACTAATTCTGAGGTTTTTGCAGCTGAATTTTTTAAGTTTTCAAGGTTGCAGGGGAATTCTAGCAAGGGAAAAAAAAGAGTCACCTGTTGCTGTAAAAACATTTAACTGAGAATTTGAGTAGGATTGATCCTTCATGTGCACCGAGACAAATTCTAGCAATCATCAAGTAGTGGGGAACTTTTGATGCTTGTCTAGATTCTAAGAGTTAGAATAATTTTTAGCATGAAAGTGGTTTTTTATTTAACAGCTCTGACTGTCGTTTGAAAAATGATCATCACCGCTAGTTTTGGTTCCCAAGCATGATAGCTTCCTCTCCACTGTCATCTACATACATTTAACCTTTGTCTTCACTCCATAACTGTGTCTAGTCTTTGTTCACTAACCTCCATCGCATTCTACCGTACTCATCTCCAGTGCTAGCTGTTGTGATATCTGGCACCTAACGGTAGATTAGTTGATAAATTTGAGTCCTTAATGTCCTATAGTTGACCGTACCATTAAAATTAAGCTTTAATTAAGATCAGACAGGCTGGCGCAAGCTCAGAACACTGCTTTGCTGGAAACGGTGTGCATCACCAACCTCACAAGGTTTATTAGCCTTTAGAGCGTCTTCCAGTTGGTGGCACCTAACTCCTGTTCAAATTTCCACTTCAAAAAAAAAAAAAAAAAAAAAAAAAAAAAAAAAAAAAAAAAAAAAAAAAAAAAAAAAAAGAGAGATATCGCTTGCTTCCCGGCTTCGTGGTATTATTATTATTATTATTATTATTATTTATTTTTTGGGGAATCGTGGTTACCACGTCCCTATCATCTATCACAGTGATCACGGGGGACCATGCATCGAACGGTCAAGATCGACGGAACTAAAAGTTGTGATCTTCGAACGTCACGTCACGTCAAGCCAATCGGATAATTCTGACCGTCCAATTTGATGCCCTGGACACGGAAGTACAGGATGGCCCACTCGCCCGACGCCGTTTCATTGGACGGCTTACATCGCTCGCAGACATGCCTACCGACAGACATTAACGCAACGGTGCCGTCTTTGCGAGGGAATGTGCCATCCGAACGACCGCATAAAACAATACCACTTCATTTTAAAATCTTACCAAAAAGACAACGATAGTATACCACTATTAGGATTAGATCGGATACCTACCCGGTTGAATATTTAAAATATAATTAAAATAAAAAAATGATGCATAATAATAGCTAAAGATAATTTTTTGAAAACCATATTAATATTGAAAATTATTTTTATTTTTTTTAAAATAATAATACCAATTTATATGTATGATAAATTTAAGACTACAACATAAAAAAATCTAAAAAAATACTTATAATTAAATTATATTAAATAAAAACAAATTAATTTAATTTTATTGATTCATAATAAGTCAGTTCATCTAATTTTAATTAAATCATAAGTTTCTTTTACCAATTCACGAGTGATATTAACGATTCGATCCAATTTAGATAATGAATACTACTTCAAAAATTAATATTTTTAATTAATTATTATTTAGATTCAAAAATTGGAACTAGCCTAGAAAAATATCACAAAAAATATATTTATTTTATTCTATTAAGTTAATTTTTTTCTCACATGCCTGGCACGTGCAGAATAGGAGGAGTACTCCATAATATTTCAACCGACGGATACGTGGGCCCCATTTTTGACTCGGTCCCAATGGTCCCAAAAAAAAAAATACTGCCACCTCAGCAACAATCTTTTTCTCTAAGTTTTTTTAATTATTATTATTATTATTATTATTATTTACTCGACCTTTATATATAGCGGGAAAAGGATGGCACTCATTCGGCTCTCGGGCTCCCCATCCTTCTCCCTCCTCGTCCCCTCTCCGGATCGGATCCCAAGACCGAGAGGTATGCGACCGTCTGCTAGATCTATGCACTTTGCGCCTAAAATTTCGCCTTGTTCCGCGTTTCTGTTGCGATTTTGGGTCAGATCTCGCTGAGATAGGCCTAGAAGTGTCGATTTTTAGGGTTTCTGTTTCGATCGCGACCCGTCGTGGGTGACTCCGGCTTTTGTGATGTTACTTGCCCCCGATCTGGTGTTCTCTTGAAGCATTCGAAGTGGATTGTTGTCTTAATGGCGGATTTTGGGTGCTTGTCCCTTGATTTGGGTTTTCTTTGCCTCTTTGAGGATTGGAGTCTGTGGTGTTGAGATCTGAGTTCAAATTCTGCTGATCTGTGTTTTTCATTGGTAATAGTTTTCTTGTTCTTTTGTCGCTGTCGACGGCGTCGACATGATTGTCTGATTTTTTTTTTTAAAAAATTATTTTTATGGTGACTGATGTTCAGTTTTATTATCATATGTTTAGGAATGCGTTATCTTGTTTTCCTTTTCCCGTCACTGCTGTTTTGTGGTTTGAAAACTTGATGTGGGAGTGCAGAATTATGAATGTGGGAAATTTTGGATATGATTTCCGATTTTGACTTCTACTGTAGTCTTACAACCAGATGTTATGAAAAATAATTTGTATGATGACAAAACCTTTTATTTTTTGTAGGAATACAATTTATGAGAGGAGTGGAAGTGGGAGTTTGGTGTATATTATGCTGAATTGTTTCCGTTGTCGGGAGGATGGAATTGTTAGTAGGAAAATGTAAAAAGTGAGGACTTGGAGTTGGAGGTGGTTATGGGAGGGTTAAGAAAGAGAGATGAAAAGGGACAATTCTTGAAGGCCTTAGGATTTTATTAGGAATTTTCTTTTCTCTTTTCTGTTTTTTTTTTTTTTTTTTTTCGGTGTGAGCTGTGATAGATGCAATAGTATTGTTGGTTCTATGTTTCCTGGATTATTCTTGTGAATTGGGATGCTATCTATCAAATAAGATGCAGCGGTCCTGAAACTCTGCATGAATCGTCTTAGAATTTGGCATCAAAGGACTCTTAGAAGTGCTTTAATCCTTGTCCCTAATTA
Organism: Metroxylon sagu; assembly: GCA_017589505.3. Classification (NCBI taxonomy): domain Eukaryota; kingdom Viridiplantae; phylum Streptophyta; class Magnoliopsida; order Arecales; family Arecaceae; genus Metroxylon; species Metroxylon sagu. The sequence continues at coordinate 385,032 of JACVBY030000605.1, read as the reverse complement.
GGTCGTCTGCTTTAACTTGGAGATTGATCATGCCTGTCTGCAATATAGCATGTTAATCCCCACTGAGAAGGAAGGCAATCATAGATTTTGTTGCTTTTTAGAGAGGCCTGTATATAGCAACCTGGGAGAAGTGAGTAGTTTCATGTCTTTGTCTAGGTCATAAGTTTAGCTCAGGAATGCTGAGTTTGCTATCTGCTATCTTTGCTAGCTTGTGTAAGTTATTCACTTTATGGGGATTAGTATTCAAACATTTGGAGATGTATGATTTCTCTCTTTCGTATCATATTAATGGTATCTCACAGCCAGGAATTCAATAGATTGAACAAGAAAACTTATGATTTTGTGGTTTTAAAGCATAGTTCTGTCTTATACAACCCAATATTCTATTACAGTTCATCAATCCTCAGATTAGACAACTAACTCGCCATCCATATGTACAACCAGCAAGGCATTAATTCATCCGTGATCGGTGAGGGAGATATTACTGGCTATTAGTCATTCAGTGTGAGGGAGATATTACTGGCTATTACATTCAGCCATCGTCGTCAATATCATCATTACCATTCTGTTACTTTGTGCAACATTTCAGGTAAGTAATGCTTAGATCAGTCCAGGTTTCAATCCAACATGACTGTTCATGATGCTGAGATTAAGAGAGTTCCTATGGGAAAGAAAGAAAGGAGAATACTATCTTAATAGACGTAATCACTTTGGATTGCCAACAATTTTCTGGATGATTTTAACCCTAAACATCTATCTGGAGTGGTGGGTTTTTTTAATGTTGTGTTGAAGATTGATATAGACTCTTAAGCTTGTTTTTTTGTTTTTCGGTGAGAAGAGAGGTGGTTTGAGAAATTTTGATGGATTTTCTATGAGGAAAACTTGGTGTCATTTAAGTGAAAACGGATTGGCTTTTGTGGATACTGAACCTTTAAAAAAGCAGAATGGTAAAGAATGATTAATAGAACTGACATTAGTTGATCAAATTTGCTCTTGTAGCTTTGCTTATTGGATGCCACACTATCATGACTAATATATTTAATTGCAGAGAACCAGTTAAAAAGTGGATGCTGTCATATTACCTATTTATAAACTGCACTGTAATCTTGGAAGAGCTTTAACATATCAGTTAAAAGTGGCTCTGAATATGATACCTAACACAATGAAGGTCACAGTGCTGGACTCAGTGGAACTGATAGTGTCATAGTCCTGACAAGGTCACTCTGCTTGTTTGTCGCAATCGTTCTATATTTTTGTTGTAGTTGCTCATAGACAATGTTGACCATTAGCAGCTCTGGCAGAATATGTTAACCATTAACAGCTCTGCGACCAGGAGGGTAAGATTCCTAAGACTTAATCAAGCTCTGTTAGCCAGTTGATTTCTTTTGTTTTAACTGAAATAGGCCATTAGAGTTTAAGGTGCCCTCTAAATTGAATACAAGATTAAACTGGTTGTCATCGAGACTGTTTGTGTTGCTACTGCCCTTTTTGTTACAAAGCATGAGGATTGTCCACTAAGCATCAGAAATAGTTTTTGGACTGTAAATTATCTTAAGATCCTTCAGTGACTTTCGTTTCTCTGTGGTTTATACACACTGTAGCAGTGATATCTTATTTCACAAAGTATGGTTGATATAGCTGGGCTTTTGGGCTGGATTCCTGATGAACTTAAAAAAATAACTTGAGTTGTGTTGACATATCATTTTTCTGTGTGTTTTAATGCCTCTTCTTTGATAGAAACGAAAAAAAAAAAAAAGAAGCTTTACTGCACATTTGTGCTATTTTCAGATCTGTCCTTTCATATATTAAGCCACTATGAATATGTTATTACATGCATTTAACTTGTGGCTTCTGAAAGTTTTTCTGGTATCTTGGCTTGTCAACTGTAGAAGAATGGGTCGTGGAGTTAGCAGTGGAGGCGGCCAGAGTTCTTTGGGCTACCTGTTTGGGAGTGGTGAGGCTCCCAAACCTGTTGCTGAGCCTGCTCCGAAGCCGGTTCCTCCACCACCAGTTGACAACAGCAAGCAGATTCCGGCTGGGATCCAAGGAAACCAGGCAAACAACTACTTCCGAGCTGATGGGCAGAACTGTGGCAATTTCATTACGGTATGGATTCACTGGTTTAATTTTCTATTTTTGTATACTATTAATGTACTGTTATGTAGTTTAACATCTTTCGACATTCTGTTTGGGCAATAGTAAGCAAGCTATTCTTTTGACATTCTGTTTGGACAATAGTAAGCAAGCTATTCCTCCATAGAATTATGGTATCCACCTTCCTAGACTTTGTTGACATCCAACTATAACCATCTTACATCTCCTTGTTGGGGTAGAATCCCTTTTTGGGCTGAATTCTTCCCTTTGCCTTTGCATAAAATATATGTTGTCAGGGCATATTTGGGTATGAAAAAAAATATATGCTGTCTTTTTTTCCCCTTTCTTTTCCTTGTGCATAGCTCACAGCTGATTCTTTGCAATACTAATGGAAAATTCAGATTTTAGTTTTGTACTACGAGGCACTAAAAGGTACTCACCTGAGACTGAATGATATTGGGCTATTACCTATATTGTATGCTGTTCTGGAAACGGTCGTAAATTTGTGATGGCATAAGTGTTGAGTCTAATATTAATATTGATATTAAATCAAAAGACTGTCTATTTCTCTTGGTAAATTTGCCAATGATGTAGTTCTTTCCTTATTCTACTCAACCTTAACCAAAAGTCCCAGTGAACCATCTTTATCATACATTCAGAAAAAAAAGGAATCATAACACCTCAGAGATGTGGATTTCTCCCGTTTATATGTATCTTGTTTGGTCAATGCCAAGATCCAGATGAAAAATACTTCATCTTCTTAGTTATGTGCAAGGCTGCATTTCCATCTTGTATGATGAAATATACTCTGGAGCAGTGATAACCCTATTTGGAGATGATTTTCCTCTTATCTCTTTTATGTCTGATGTGCCCGGTCCGCATGAAGGGGGTGCCTGGTAATGTTCTTGCTTTTTCTCACCTGAGTCCTTTTGATGCAAGAAATCACCAGACCATTTCTTCTTACTGTTGATGTCTTTATTTTTGCTGCATGCTATTTCTTCTTGCTCTTTTGAAGTCATGGCACTACTTTTCTTGTGCAGGATCGACCTTCAACAAAGGTGCATGCTGCTCCTGGCGGTGGTTCTTCCCTCGGCTATCTGTTTGGTGGGGGTGGTGGTGGTAACTGATGCTTGCTGTTTAAAATTGTCATTGCCATCGAGCACTTGTTCAAAAAGGACAATATTTGCAAATTGAAGTTGGTAAAACCTCTTACTTTGTGTAATATATCTTCATGTGGGAAATGTTTTTGTTGGGGGCTTGTTTGAACAACTGACTGGTTCTGAGACAAGAAACATTGCTATGTAAGTCTCTTCTTTCAAGGAATGTTTCAATGCTTCAGTTTCCATATTGTTAGCAATTTGTTTCTGTTTTATCTATCTATTGTTACTGTTGTGTGGATACATGTAGCATCCGTCTCTCTGAAATCGGGACGACGATCATTGATTTTGGTTTCAAGGTGTTTGGAGGTGTTTGGTTGGATGAAGTGAAATTAGCATCATATATTGAGGGAATTTAAAATCCAGACTTCCGCACAAGATTATAAATTTATTCCAACTATTCATTAAAATATTGCTCGATTGCAACACCTTTCTTTTTTCCATTCTTTTTAAGGGGAAATTTTCAACTGCGACCGAAGTTCGCTGTCTTCTTCTCGACTGGCGCTCATCGTTCTTCACCTTCGTCTAACCCAACTCTCAATTCTCTTAAAATATTTCTCCAGCCATATTATTGTCAAAGATGGGTTAATCCTTATATTAATGTTTTTAGCCACTTTTTGTCAGATTTCGATAAGTTGTGCAGCTGGATCTATCAGATGTATTTTTTTATTTTTATTTTTTTTCCGCGTGCTATTTTGCAATTTTCAACATAATTTTGACATATTTATTTGAAATCCGTAAGCTTCTAAAGCTGATTATGATTCTTGTGTGAAGCTAATAGGTGGAGGTTATGGATAATTTCGATTTCAGTAGAATACAATCTCTATTCTAATCCTGGTTTTCACGTCGAATCAAGGCCTTAAATCGTCGTGAAATGGCATAGGAAAGGTATCTGTGGACGCTTTCATGTGTTGCAGTCCGTAAGAGATCACCAATGGGACTCAACAAATGGGTCATCCATTTTCTGTTTCTGTTACCAAGTGTTGCCTACAACTACTGCTACAATAAAGCTTTATCCTTAAGTTAATTCAATTCAGTTTTAAATTATATTTTCTATATATACTACCTCTAAATCTCTATATTATTACATGTTTAAACTGATGAAACCTTTCGTTCCGCAATTTAGATTACTTTCATTTCTTTTAGCTCTACCTCATCTTTAATTACATATGTTCAAATTAACGAAGTCCTTCGTTCCGCTATTTAGATTACTATTCATTTCCTTTAGCTTTTCCCTATCTTTATTTTGGGCGATCCAGGTGATCATGTATAAAATTGTATACTTTTATAACTTGATTCTTTGACCATAGGTGAAAAACGATCACCTGGCAAGAAATCTTTGACCATCTTGAACGCGCGTTTAGCCCCATATGCCTAACTAATTTTACCTACTTCACTCCTCTTTCACCCACTTCACTGACTCATCTATCTCAAATTTTTATAAAATTTATTCTTCCTCAGTATGTTATACTTCCACTCCTCTTTCACCCACTTCACTGACTCATCTATCTCAAAAATTTTTATAAAATTTATTCTTCCTCAGCGTGTTAATCGAGACGATCCCTGTGCCAAACCTCTTCATAAGATGTGGAACACCAGAGGTAGCATTTGGTAAATCTCTTACATGCCAAACCTCTTCATAAGATGTGAAACACCACCAGAGGTAGCATTTGGTAAATCTCTTGCATGACCAGATGTGGCAACCAGCAGAGGTCGTCTGGTAAATGAGAAAACGAAACCCAATTCCACAATTGATAGAAGTTTGACGATCATGATTAGTGTATTATAAGTGATTATATATATATATATATATATATACTAGTGTAAAAGAAATGATAAAAAAGATTTAAAACCATTACATATTACCGAAAATATAATTCAAAAATTCAAAACGAAACAAAAAAAAAAAAAAGAAAAAAAAAAGAAAGGATTCGTGCAATCAATCCCATCTACTTTGATATTATGGATTTGTTGTTATGGTAGTTGTAATAATACCATGCTAGCGCTGGTCTCTTTAAATGCATCAGCCAGAAAGTTGCTTTCATTCTTCCACTCATCGATCCCTGAACCATCAAAAACAATAGCTTGAAAAGGATGGAACTAATCCATTCCAAAAACACCGCAGTACAAGCATGTTGGATCATTCCTACTCCAAAACCACTGGGTAGAGTGGTTGCCACTCACAGCAGTTCATTCCTACTCCATCATCAATGGAATCATTCTGATCCAATTGATGGTGACAAAATAAGTCCATTCTGTACCCACATCCATCCACAGATTGAACTAGTCCATTTTTTTATTGATAGGAACCCCACTGTATTTGTCATGTAAACTGCATTTCAGATGGTCAAATGTTCTAATATCCATAACCACAAAGACAATAACAAAAACAGAAAACATGCATAACAACAGAGGAGAGAAATTGAAAGCAAAACCAATACAGCAACTTGTAGCCACCCTTTTCTGTTTTGGTAGCTGATTGTTTGCTAACCTTTGATAACATATGATAACCATAACCCTTCGGTCACTACTCTACTTGTATTAAAGGAATTGCTACTGCCTCCCAAATGGGCTGCCTCTTGCTCAACCACCCTACTAAAGCTTGTTCTGGTACCACTGGAATTCTTTCACATTTCATCTTGATTATTGACTATTTCCATTGCTCAAGCAATGGGCTCTTTGATATCCATGACTGAGAATGAGAAAATAAGGGCATGATGACATTAAACAACAACTGAATCTTCTAACTTGATATAAATGATGCTCTTTTACTGCGCAAAATGTACGCCAAGGGAAGATCATAGGAAAGCTGGTTAAAGACAATAAATTAAAACCATCAGTCAATCATGTATCGTATATCAGTGATGCTCTTCTAAGGTCAGGATGAACTGAAATTCTCTTACCTTGGGTTGATAATGAGGGTGGTGATCCTTCAAGCGGGCCAGATGGCTTCTGACAAGTGTTTCCATCACTCTTACTCTGGCTAGATAGTGAGGGTAGTATTTCTTCAACTTTGTCAGATGCTTTCTCACATGATCCTTCCTCACTCAGATTTTTTGGATCACCTGGTGGACCATCATTCTTCTGACTTACATCTGGAAGTGATGACAGCTTCACATTTACTGAGGTCTGCAAGAAAATATGATTATGGAGAATGGATTACAGTCAGCTTTCCTCCTATGACTAGATGGCTTTGTAGGAAGATGAATTAAATATATGCAATCCAATTCAGCATCAAAGGGTGTGTGATTGATAGTATGTCCTGGCGAGAAAGATGCGCAATGGTTTATTTCTGCCAATATATATATATATATCACAAGGAAGATGCAAGGCAAGCTAACAAAATGGTTTATTTCTGTAAAAAAGGTAAGATATGAATCAGAAATATCAGAAGGTTGACTGATGAGAGTATGCAAATCCATGAACCAATTAATCTCTCATAGCAGTTCTTGCTTCATCCCTTCAAAAGGTCGATACAAAGCCTAAAGTGACAGCCAGTCACAATTGCGAGCCACGAAAATCTTAAAGATGTATTGCATAGTGAAACTTTCTATTAGTTGGATAAATATTATTTTCTGTTTTCATGCACTTTTTTCCCCATCTTTTCACTATGTGGTCAATGTCCGATGAACTCCATAAATATACAAGTTAGATGGCCAAGAAAAATTAATTCATAAAATCAGGAACATTTATTGGTAATAACCATTTCTTTCATGTACAGACAGTCAGTGAAACAGGTAGCCAGTGAAATAAATAATGATTAGAAAGCGTACGAATATCCAGGCTCACCATATTTCGCTGAACAACAGCATCACGAGTTGAGACAGCTGAGTTTGAAGCAAGAGTTCCCATGGACAACTCTTGTGATGCTGATTCTCCGCCATAAGTACGCTTTGCTTGCTTCTTCTCCAAGCGCCTTGCTTTCGGACGGATGACTGTGTCGGTCTTCATTAAGGGTTGGTACATATTCTGTCTAGCATCTCCATAATCTGTGGCCAACCTGCTCATGAGATCAGAGCAGAATTTTCAAAATAGTGTTAATTTGACCAATTTATACAGTTCACTCACACAATGAACAATTTTCTACACCTACTTGGTGGTGTCATCATGGTTTCCCTGGATAGAGCTTGATGTGCAGCAGAAAAGCATGCCATGAAGCAATTTTCCATCAATAACTGTTTCAATTGCATGCCCATATGAATTTGAATTTATAATTCTAGCTTCAAATGTAATCTCCTCAGGAGGCTTGGAATCAGATGCTCTTACTCCTGCATTGAAGTACAGTTTTTAGCTAGATATTCAATTGTTGTTTCGACATCCAAATCATATAACAAAGAAAATATAAAGTTCTCACTCTCTTATATACCAACTCATTTTGTTTTACAGATAAAAGAGAGAGCAAGGCTATGAAGTGATAAATTTCCAGCTGCTCAGGTTGCTCTCTAAGAGCACACATCAAATGAAAATAAAATCTTAAATTGGCAAAGGAAACATAGTCAAGTACTTAGTGGAGCAAGTCACTTCCTTTTCAGGCAAAGGGAAATGGATTTTTCATGATAACATATTTAATAAAATAACACACACAAATGTATATACATATATACATCCATACATGTGTGTGTGTGTGTGTGTGTGTGTGTGTGTTAACGTGTGTGTACATATAATATAGAGACATACATACAAGAGAGAGAAAGAGATGGTCTTTGCTTCTCTCGCAAGGAGAGGGTGTTTCTTCTCAAGTTCAAAATCAATATTTGAGCATCCAAATTAAAGATCCACATCATCAATTATGATCTGAAAGTCATGTGCTTTAGTAGTCTCTGATCTATGTATCAAGTAGACACAAAAATGGATGGTTTTCATTATGTTTGTGCTAAATTATATAATAAAACATTTAAATTAACAATCCACCTCAATGATCTCGATCTACATATATTAAAACATTTATGCATTGAAAATCAATATATTTTATTGCTTAGATATTATTTTAATCATATATTTTTCTTGTCTACTCGATCCATAGATTAGAGACAATCCAAACACATGATTTTTAGTTTTTAAGCATTTCTTGTGGCATGGGTCATGATCAACATTATGAATCTTCAATTTGAGTGTGTGAATACTGATTTTGGACTTGAAAGGGGCAGATATCTTGATGAGTGTAGTTCTTATACACACATATATGTGCATACATGTGTCTATATGTGTGTGTCTATATATATATATATATATATATAGAGAGAGAGAGAGAGAGAGAGAGAGAGAGAGAGGCTTTTTGCTTCTCTTAAGAAAAGAAGATATTTATTCCTCTCGAGTCAACAATGGACCAACCAAATTAAAGATCTACACTGTTGTCCATTAAACTACTAAATATACTTAGAAACCACAAATCTATTTAAACCACTAAAAATACTTTAAAACAAAAATCACATATTTTGGTAGTCTCTAGTCTATGCATCAAGTTGGAGCAAAAATGAATGGTTAAAATTGTGTTATACCATGTTTTGCTACGATCCAAGAATTATAAAATATTGATTCTCAATTTATATATTTTTGGTATGTCTAGATCATGATCCATAAAATGGATACTTAAAATTGTGTGAATACTGTTTTTTGACTTGAGAAGAATTGATATAATTTCCTATCAAGAGGAGCGTAGTCTATCTATATAGAACAAATTCAACAAAACCAAATGATCATCTAACACTCATTTTAAATATATTTGAAAATCCTAGTTAATTTTAAAACTTATGGCATACATGGCCAGTTGCTAGATGACTAGAAAAATGCTATTAAAGAATGATATGCCACTTTGCAAGGGCCTCAAGATTTCAATATAAGCAGTTAATATGCATCCATACTAGCATACCAAGCTTCATGATTGTATCATGTCCTACCTGCCTGACTGCTATCTTGCGAATGCATAGGCTGCGATGAATCTGACATTGCCCCAATCTTGAGCTCATTATCCTTCACAAGACTTCCTTTTTTTGATGCATCCTTCACAAGACTTTCACTAGGGAGATGTTCTTCCCGACACCTTTTCTTTAACTCTCTCCTAATGGAGGTTTTCTCCCGAATACGTTCCAATGGTCCATTTACTACTGGCATTTCTAGCAACAGATTACAAATAACAAGAAAAAGAAAAGCATTAGTTGGAGATGGCTTTAAGAAAATTAAAAAACAAATCCAACAGTGACCCTGCAATTGGTTTATGAGAAAACAAAACAAAATAAAAAAATAAATTAAAATGCTAGAATAGCAGTGGATATTAATGAAACAGAAAACTATAAAGTCAAGGCTTCACCATGGAATTGAATACCAGAGGTAGTTCAGGCAGTTATAAAAAAATTGAAGAAAGACAGACCTGTATGTAGATAATACATGTCATCAAGTGCCTCGAGATTTTGATTGCAACCACCTATTAAAACAATTATGCCCTTCTGTTTATCCATGCAATCACCAGCTACTGAGAAACGGCAAGAAGGCCCCTTGTTTACAGGTATCTCCCTCCTCCAACTACGACTATCTGCAGACATATTAATCTCTTTTTGTATTTTCTCAAATTTAAGAATATATATGCTCTAATCCAAATAGTCAATCTCAATTTTCTCAAAATACGACATGTGCCAAGATCATAAGCATGTCCAGAGGAAATGTCAAATAATCCATAACAGAACATCTGGGACTGTGAGAAAAAGGGAAGCAAAAATGAAATAAAAAGAGGGTTCAATCATTAACTCTTTAAGGGAAAATTGAAAAGCATTACAACCCTACAAAACCAAATGAGGTTTTACTGACATATAAAAGTTCAGTTCTGCAGTTTGAGATTCATATTTTTCAGCTTAAGCCATCTATAAAAATGAAACGAGAAAACATGCATTAGCAAGGATGCAAACAATTGTGAATATCTGCAAAGTGCTAATTACTGCACATTACACCTAGCTATTGCTACACAGTATTACTGATGGTGATGAATGCTAAGTCCATTCAATATTCATTGCCCTTGTTCGGACGATAAATTCAAGAGCAACAGATGACACTTTTGTGAGGTTTACACTTCACAGTTAGTGAAAGATGTTGTCATCATATGCATAACAGATGGTGAAAGATTTAAGATCCAATCCTCTATCAGATTGAGCTTGCAAGCATGCAGTTAGAAATTGAGACAAGATTTCATTATACCAAGCAAGAGCCTATATTTGAAATAAATGATGCTGCCTACAGTTTGTTTTTCAGTGCATTATCCCTCTAAGGAGAAAAATAAAGCTCCATTTGTATGTGTATTCAGGGTAATCCTTTTGGGTGTAACCTTAAAAAAAAAAAAAAGAAGAGAGAGAGAGAGAGAGTGAGAGAGAGAGAGAGTTTTAGCCCACTGGCTTTTATTTTCTGAGAGAGAGACAGAGTTTTAGGCCACCGGCTTTTACTTTCTAATCTTCCTTTTCATTCATGGTGTAAATTTATATTCATAAAAAAAGATAATCACCGAAAAACTGATTTTGAAACCAAAACAAGGATGAAATACTGGTTCTACCAATTTCCATGAACAGAGTATGCAATGTTTTGAGCAAAACAACATGCCACAGTGAACAGATACAGTAGCACTGTTGGTTTCAATTACTTCTGGAACACTTACCAACATTCAGAACATGTAGGTCATCATAAAGGTTTCTAGAATCTGTAAAACCCCCAAATATAAATATGTTGCTTCCGATGGCCACACTTGTATGCCCAGCACGTGGTGGAAGAGTCCCTGTAGCATTCATTTCCTCCCACACAAGAGTTTCTGTCAAAAAAGACCTATATATAAATACATGGCATTTGATGAAAATATAAATTTCCCTGAAGGCAGAAAACAATATTTTTTTCCTGATATTTATGTATAAGCAGCAACAAATAAAATCCCACAAGTGCAATCCAGACAATCCCATAGCTGTGGCCTTTAATTTTGTACGCAAATGCTGGGCCAAGAGTACAAATACTTGTCGCCTATCCACAGCATTTACTATCTTAATTTCCTAAATATTGCAAAAACTGAAGTGATAATAGCCATATTTAATATCAGTAGCCCTGTTTAAGATGAAGAAATAATTTTATTCTAATTTAGTGGCCAAAAGAAGTTGGAAAGAATACGAGAACAACATTTCCCTTGTTACTTGAATTCTTCATTTTTCAAGTTTTTGGGAGCATCAATACTTTTGGACCCTTGGACATGGGAACAACAAAACACAGCTAGACATTTTATTTTGAAGCATCCCATTGACTTTAGCAAATAGTGCTGAAAATTGGCACCTTTTTCTTTTGGAGTGTCATGCATGGGACTCTCTCTCAAGCATTGAATATTTTAAGCGAAGTGTCCTTATGTTCTAAAGTAGAATTTTTAAGATTATTTGGACACTCCAAGGGAAGTGTCCATATGTCTTTAATACAAAGTTACCTAGGGTATGTGGACACTTCATGCGAAGTATCCTTATGTTTTTGATATAAAGTTATTAAAGTTATGCATATACTTTAAGCAAAGTGTATTTATCATTGTTTACCATACTAGACCATACCAACTGTACTAGTGGCAAACCAATACTTGGCACAGGGTGTTGACTGAGTGTCGTTAACAAGAACCGACCCATACCAACACTATACTGAAATGGTACCAGTATGGTTATTGAAACTGGTACAGTGAACCATAATCCTTATATTTTAATATAGAATTAGCATAACTATATGAACACTTTTAATGAAGGGTCATTATATTTTACATGTGAAGTTACGACAGTAAATTATCAATTTAGGTAACCCATCACATCTTAGATAACCTCAAATGAATCTAATGAATAACTTAAACAACCTAGAAACACATGGCTATTCCATTAATATACTGCCAGACAACATAAATAACTCTCCTACCCCTTTCCAATTTGTCATCTGTGGATAAGCAACTAACACATGCATGTAGGTTGTGTCCCTGTGCCCAGGATCTTGAGGTTGCCATGTCTGACACTTTTTGAAGAAATGTCAAGGCAACAATGCATTTCTCCCGTTCGCATTTTTGATAAATTATTTTACAAATAGATTAGGTAAAGCATTCAGGCCCTACAGGAAGATTAATCCATTTGAATTTGGGAAAAGCAACTTCAATCTCCATCCACATGACCACATCAACTTGGAGAATTAGCATACCTGTATCAAGTATGTGAACATCAGATAAATAGCAATCCGAAGAATCTTCACCCGCAATCACTATAATTTTGTTCTTCCATAATGAGCAGCTATGACAGTCACGGGCCGATGGTGATGTCCCATGTGTCACAGCACGTTCCCAGATTAATTTCTCTACAGTGCAGGAGAAGATATAGTTATATTTGAAATTTGTTCTTGCACATTTGATCAATAATGACATCGAGAAAGAAACGTTATCAAAAAGGTCTCCAATACATGATCTGATAAGGCTATGCTCACAAGAAAGGAAAACAGTCCATAGCGGGGTGACATGTTCATGATATAAAATTATAAATCTTAGTAGCTAATACTATTCTGACTGCATAGAGATATTGACATGATTTTCCAAATAAACTTTCATTTGTGTAATAAAAAGGTAGAGCCAACAAGAATTATCCAACCACAAAGACCTTTATTTCTAACAGACTTGAATGTATTAATGACTATTTTAGGCAAAAAAAAAAAAAAGGTATGCAATGTCACTTCTAAAAAGCTTTAGTTGACTTGGTTGTAAAATTAGAATCTTGAACTGAAAATTTCTAATAAAAGATAATAAAAGTCCATATGGATTGATCATAAAATAAGAACCTAATTTCAAACTTTTGCCCAGTGTGCAAATGTGTGCATGTAAATGTGAATGGGCAGGTGAAATTGTGTGTACATGCGCATGTACATGAATTCTACATCAATGTGTAGTCCTAAATATGTTGAAAGTTGAATATGTCTGCATCTTCCTAATATACTTTATTTATTAATGATCAGTGGAAAACAAGTTTTAGTATGTAGCATCAATTGAATGAAGGATAATTAGATGGGCTATCAGAATAGAATCTCAAATGAAAGGTTTGATTAACAAATGAAATTCCAAACTGCATTATCTTAAAACAAAACAATAAGAACAAAAGTGTACATTAAGTGCAAGCGGATACAGGTGTGGTACATGTACATGAAGGTGTACATATAGTGTACTTGAGCATATACATGCATGTGCACACCTACATATTCCTAAAAATGTAATAAAGTTGACTAGCAAGGCTTAGAAGAGCTGCCTGTGTCCAGTATGTAGAGATCATTGTGATATAATGGTTTACGAGTATCCCTAGACTCCCCACAGCCTCCAAATATGAAGAGTTGCTTGCCGGTAAGTACAGCACTATGACCCTCACGAGCGTCTGGTCCCTTGCCTTGTACAGTTGGCTGTAACCATGAATTGGATGCTGCCCACATAGTTGGTGTTAGATATCAATGGTCAGCCATCAGTTACCATAACAGCAGAATAAAATGATGCATTGGAAATGAGGTAGCAATTATTCTTGCCAAATACAATGCCTGATCTTAAAGCAAACAGAGATAAAACAATTAAAGTTCAAATGTAGCTTGCACTTCTATAGATGAAATGTAATTGATACGAGAACAAGTAATTATAGAAACATTTTTAAAATGCATATAACGAAAAACAGATTGATATAGTTGGATGAGAAGAACTGTTGACAATTAAGTGTACAATGAGTTTCTTAAATATCTCTATAATCAAACACCTAATTAGAAGATTTCTATTTCAGATACTGTAAACTAAGAAATTCATAAGTGTAATACCTCTAAAAAAATATGCATCAACATCAACATACTTACAGGTGTCTAAAATATGCAAGTCATTTAGCAGGCTCCTCCCGTCTGTCCCCCCAAAGATAAATAACATGTTCCCAACAGTAGTGCAGGTATGGCTGTCCCTCGGAGAGGGTGGCACGCCTTTCATCATTGGTTTGCTCCAAGTGTACTTAACTGCCCAGATGACAATGCAGAGAAACTCAGGCTTTTCTTTTTTTGTTGGTAACAGAAGGTGAAATTAAAAGAAAGAAGCAAGAAAATATATTAAAGCACACATCCACAAATGTCATGGCCCAAGAAAATGCACACAAACAACATTAAAATGTTTATAAAAAAGGAGATCAAAAACTTTCAAATGCTCGAAACTTCCAAGTATGTGTAAATTTAAATAAGCAGATGAACATTTAAAAGAAAATGCACTGCAAATATCCATCAAATAAATCATCCACCAAAGCTGATTAAAAACTAAATAATATATGCTATTAGATAAAGGTATGTTAAACTATTAAATACTTTCATATCCACCCATCCTACCAACTAATTAGTTTTACTCAAGGAAAGCTGAACCGACCTGAATCGGCCGGTTTGAGGTGAACTAAACCAAACCATACCAGCTAGAAATTGGATCAGTTCAGCCCTTAAAAATGATTCGCGTACCAATGGATTATGGCTTATTGGGTTCGGGTTTAAACCCATTTAAACAACGATCCATTTGGAGGGAAAAAACCTAAAAACCTTCGACGATGGGTTCAACCCATTTAAACAACGATCCATTATTCAAAACTTCTTCTTTGAAAAGCTCCCTGACGCTTCTCCTACGAAACCCTATGTCCACTCTTTCCGCCATCTTTCACCTGATCGCCTATCGTCAGTCGTCCAATGCTTGTCGCCAATGGTCAGCTAAATCAGAAACATCACTAGATAGTCATGATCAGAGGGTTTCTGAAGGAAGGTATGCTCCTTTCTTTCCCCCCCTCTCTCTCTCTTTTCTTTTTTCTAACCAGCAGCAACCCTCTTTTGGCAGCCCTCTCTCTCCCTCTCCTCCCTCCCTCTCTTACTCTCTCTCCCATTTTTTCTTTTTTTGGTGATGGTGGAGGTGGTAATATGAGCTGGTGCCCTCTTCAAGCAGCCCTCTCTCTCTCTCTCTCTCTCTCTCTCCCCCCACCTTTTTCTGGTGATGGTGGAGGTGGCGGCATTTCCTCCTTTCTCTTTTCTCTCTATTCCATATTGTTGGTTCACCACAGTACCAGTACCGTACCAAACCGACTGCTGGCCAGCAAGGGCTATCGGTACGGCTCGATAGACCTTGGTTTTACCTTGTTTAGAAAAAAAAATAAAGCAAAGCAGTATTAGTCAACTAAATAACATGGTAGGGCAAATAGATGGATTTGAACATAAAATCCAGGGTAGGAACAATAAACACCAAAAATCCATAAATAGAAGTTTCCAAACTTCCCATCCATATATCCCTTGTTTTGTAAGGATGGAAGCAGCTTTAAACCTTCATGACAGAACCTATCTTACAAGAAACATGACCATGAACAACAGAACTCTCCAATCAATTGTGGCCAGCTTTTAGCTCCAATGCAATACAAGTCCAGGTACTGCTAAACAGGAAATGTGTTCAAAGTAATTCTCAAGAACTCCACACATGCCAAAAAACAAGTTCATAGGAAAATGTGATACCAAAATCTAGCAACACAAAATCAATAGAGAACTAATTATGCGTCAAATTTATGCATTAAACAAGCTCCAGGCAATGAGAACCACAACATGATATTTCAACTCTCCATAGTCCACAGCTGCTCTTGACTTACAAAGACTTCTAAAAAAAAGAGGGGATGAGGATTGATATAGGGAATCACATCCATTTCTGAGATGCAAAGCAAAAGCCAAAGAACCAAACTGAAATGCAATCCCAACAAAAGAATATATATATATATATATGTTTTCATTAATAACTGAAACAGGAACATTGACAAAATTCAACAATTTCACTGTTGAATGAAGGTACCAAAGTTACAACACTAACCAAATTTCTTCTAAAAAAAGAATAGTTACACTAAAGGAAATACCCTAGGTTATTTAATCAGCAGTGCCAAAGGCAACAGAGAGATGTTTAATAGGCAGATATATCAATACAAAATCTAACAAAGACAAGCTGAAACAAAGGGGAAGATAGTATCAATAAAATTGTTAATTAATTAACCACACACATCAACTGTCATCTAATAATTTCTCCTCGGTGTGCAAAACACCAGTATGAAAGTAAAAAATAATAACAGCAACAATGATGGCAACAATGAACAGCAAATATTTTTCTCTATAAAAAAGGCAACATGATGTTTGAACTTAAACAAATTGTAAATTGTTCACTTCATACTTCTACATGCTTCACAACAACACTGAAAATATCCTTTAATACCCATTTCTGCAAATGGAATGGATGATTAACAAAGCCACACAATGGCAATAAAAGCAAGTAGACCAATAAAAACACTAATAAAACTAAAATGCACTTCAAGATTCATCCATCAAATTACCCTCAGAGCAGCACATGGCGCCCATGCAAAACAAAAGATAACAATGAGAGAAAAAGGTAAACAAACGATCAACAGCCTATGTCAGCAATTAAACAAAAACTTAGTATATGATTGCCCGGTTCTGGAAATGCCTCATAGAAAAGGCTGACAGATCCATTTTTTTCCCCACGCAATCAACTCTTTAAACGATCCAAACATGCTAGAAATCAGAAATGCAGCAACAAAACACGTTCCTCTAACAAAACATTCACCTAACAAGGCTTCCCGAGCAAAGACTTCAGATCAAAACTCCATCTTTTAAAACTCGACAGAGAAGAACGCACTAAAAATCACAAATCCATGGATTAAAGACGCTCATGGGCTGCAAGATGCATTGAAAGGCTCTATGAACGAAGATATCAGATCAAAACTCCGTCTTTTTAAGCTCAACAGAGAAGAACGCACAAAAAAATCACAAATCCGCCAATAAAAGACACTCATATGTTGCAAGATTCATCGAAAGGATCTACGAGCAAAGACGTCAGATCAAAAATTCATCTTTTTAAGCTCAACGCACTAAAAATCACAAATCCGCCGATAAAAGACACTCATATGGTGCAAGATTCATCGAAAGGCTCCATGAGCAAAGACATCCGATCAAAATTCAAAAACGCACTAAAAATCACAAATGCACCGATAAAAGCCACTCATTTGCTGCAAAATTCACCGAAAGGCTCCATGAGTAAAAACATCGGATCAAAACTCCATGTTTTTCACCGATCGACGGCAACAATAAATAAATAAATAAATTCATCAGAGCAGAGAGAAGCTCCATATTTCACCGGTGTCGAAGACGTGAACGTCGTTGGTCTGGCACCTGTCTTTGCCGTAGCCACCGAAGACGTAGAGGTACCTCCCCCCCTTGACGGCGTTGCAGGTGTGGCCCCACCGGATGCCGGGGCCCCAGATTCCACCATTCCTCCCCAGCGACTTCTTCCCGTCCGGCTTCTCCTTGGGCCTGGCGTTAATACGAACGGTCTCCCACCGCATCTCCGACAGTGATCTGGGCCGGCTAGCCCCAAAAAGGGAGAAAAAACGAAAAAAAAAATGGCGGCTCGAGATCGAAAGATTCGACCTTTGGTGTTTTCCCTTCGAATGGAAGGGAAAGGAATGATTTTTAGATGATTTTTTAGCTGGGGGGGGGGGGAGGAAGGGAGGGAGGGAGGGGAGGGGAACGGGCTTTGCACGGTGGAAGAGTGGCAGAGAGGGGACGAGGCGGCGCCTAGAGGGGGGACAAAAAACAAAGGCTAACAAGGTGGGGTTTGGGGGGTTACCCAGGTGCTGTCCCGTCTATTTTATAATAATTTTTTCGGAAAGGGATTCGGAGGATGAGTACGTACGATGTGGGACCAAAAGAAACATTCCAGCGGGACGAGAGAACAAGGATTTTTGTGGGGCAGAACGCAGAATCGAAGACCAGAGAGGCTGCGGTCTTTGAACAGCACCTTGTTTGGGTCAAAATTGCTGGCAATCCCACTTTCCTTTAGGGATGTTATTATTAAATAAAAAATCAATTAAATAATTATAAAAGGTATGATTTTTTTTTTTTTATTCTTTTTTACAACAGTGGCTTAAGTTTCCACCTAAGTTTGATATATGATGGTAAATTAAAAAAGAAAAGATCGGTTAAATCAAATGATTCGTACTATCGAATCGCATGTAAATTTTGTTCTATTAGTAACTCTAATAAATTAAAATTTATCTAAAATGCTGTAAAAAAAAATTGGATTGTATCGTCACTGGTTGAATTAGTTAAGGTAGGCCTAAGAAGATATGTTCATCATATAATCCTAATTAAACCATTGTTTAGTGTATTTGAATGATATCAAATTTAATGTTTATTTCATGCTATTATGTAGTTAAAAAACGAAAAAAAAAAAAAGGAAAAAAAAGTCAAAAGGATAACTCATTTGCATTCAATTCTGATAGGGGTGCATAAAAAATTTTAGCGGATTGATGCAATATTATTGCACTCTTTTATTGAAATTTATATGCAATTAATTATTTTTGGCGCCTATGATGCTAACGTATCGAATATTTATATGTTAGCGTTTTCTAGAAAGTGGATGAATTGTCTTTCTCTTTTTTCATTGTTTCATTTAGTTTTAAATTTTAAATATATTTTCTAGTAGCTTCTCTTCCTCTGCCCTGATCTTTATATTTTAGGCTATGTTTATTTTATGTTATATTTTTTATTTTCGGTTACACTTTTTAGTGTTCCGTCTAATTGGATTATTTTTCTCTTCAAACAATCTCTTCCGACTAAATTAAATGCTTGAATTTTGTTCAGAAACATTGTATCAGAACCCGATAGAAAGAAATAATATTTATGTGGATTCGATAAAAGATAGAAAGATCCGGACTTTGGTGCTACACAAAATAAGAAAACCTTAGTGGGGTTAAAAGATCCATCTTCTCCTTTGACGCCAAATGCATTGATACATCCAACTTTTATTTCACAGTCAATCGGTCTTTAAAAGAATAGAAAAAACTATAAAGAAGTCCGCTACAGTAGCTGGCCACCATGAGGGCTCCTTTGGTTGGTCGAATACATGTGCGAGCATTGGTTCCCCCCACTAACTTGGTATATATGCTTGTTGGTTGGACACCTTAGGCCTTCAATCTTGCATGGCAAATCCATGCGTTTGTTGTAGAGCTATCAATGATGGTATCTTTTTGATGGACTGCACTTTAAGTTAGAGCCTCATCATCATATTTGATGAGGGTGAGTTTTTCGACCTCCAATAGGATGATATATGGCAATCTCCTCTGTACCAACACCGCTGGCGCAATACGATCAATAATGTGATTTGGAAGCACATGATTGATATTTAGAAAGGAAGGCTCATCATGATGAACCACATGGTTCATCATTTGGACAAGCTGTATCGTCCCATTATCAGATACGGAACCTCTTCAGAGACAGCTCAATTTTTATCGCTGGACTTGCTATTGATTGTTTGCAACCATTTTCTTAATCATCTATTTTGTTGGTGTAATACCTATTGATTGTTTCCAACCATTATCTTAATCATCTATTCTGTTGGTGTAATACCTCAAAATAGTCTCACATCATATATGAAAAAAAAGTTTGAAATGCTTATAATCCAAATTCACTTGCTATTAATTAACTTACACTCAAATTTTTAAGGTCATATGGATCCAACTTACTAACAGGTTAATGGGCTAGCAAATGGGCTTGAAACATTACAGATGGTATTAGAACCGAGCCAAGTGTGTGAAAGTTGGTAGGTAGAAGGAAAGAGCTACCTATGGAATAATGGTACATCATATTCACTTGTTATCAATTAACTTGCACTTAAGTTTTTAAGACCACATGGACCTGACCCACTAATTGGGCTAATAAGTGGGCTTAAAATGTTACAACCCGCTAATTGGGCCAATAAGTGGGCTTGAGACGTTACAGTTGATGTGTACACTTTGAGCATCATTAAATTTATGTGGATCCAACCCATTAATTGGACCAATAAGTGGGCTTGGAACATTACAATTGGTGTGTAAACTTTGGGAATCATCAGATTAGTGTCGTCTATGAGAAATAAAGAAAAAGTTGTGCCCTTCAAATACCTAAACTGGCTTTAGAACTAGATCCCCCTCTCAATCTCCTTCAAAGCTATCTCCTTCATAAGCAATCATCCAACTATAGCAGCAAATTGAAGCCCTTACAATCATAGTCCTTTTAGGACTGGATTAGAAGATCTTGACTTAAGGTAGCAGCTTAAAGCCATGAACAAGTGCCTTAGTATTATGATAAGGAAAGTTTGGAGGAAATTCGATCCTTTGGATAACCTCGACTTGGATATAAACCCTCCATTCATAAAGGAGATCATAAGGAAGCCCTTACCACTTAAGTTCAAGATGCTGTCATTGGAGTAATCATTAGCTCGAATGACCCAAAGGATGACCCTTCAGTAATATATGCACTTAAAGTCAAGGACCTCTAACAATCCATAATTGCTGCTGTCTTTATAAATCTCGCTCAATAAGAAAGAGTCTAAAGAAATGGCTAAACTCCTAAGCAAAGTTGAGAAGTACATTAAGGCTGAGGATGCGTCTAAGAGCAAGCACAAGGTCATTATGTTATTCCTAGAGAGGAAGCAACCTAACTAAGGAAATTTGAGGAAAGGTAAGAAAAAATGAAGGTATAAGTTTAAATAAGATATCAGTGATATCCTATAAAGGTCGAAGTAGATATCGATAAAATAGGTACTTACCACTAAATCCAAGACCTATAAATGGCACCTTGAGGGAAACACATGGGCGAAGATCTTTTAGTAATCTTCACTTGAGACCAACTTAGAGAAAGAAAGAAAGAAAAAGAGAAATGCAGAGAAAAAGAGGTTAAGGTCGAGTTCCATAGAAAATGAAAACTAAGGTTTGTTGGGTCCCATCATACAAGGTAGTGAGTTTCAACCCTCTTTCTTTTTTCAAGAGAGAGAAAAAAAGGGAAAGAGAGAAAAGTAAGAGAGAGAAGACAAATAAGAGAGAGAAAAGAGAATTAAATAAAAAGGGGAGGACCCCTTCATATCCTTCTCACAACTAAAGAGGAGAGGAACAATGAATGTGGGGTAGCATCGATGATTAGATCAACTGTTGATGAGTCACAATAGCAAGGAGAGGGGGGTGGTGACGATGGCCAATCATGGCAACTTAGTCACAAACAATAGAAAAATGGAAGGAGAAAGGCAAAGGAAGAGGTGGTTGGAAAGAAGGTGAAGCTAAGGGACGCCTTGACCATGAGGTGGCACCTACGTATCTTGGTAGCTGATTGATATGGTCTCAGGCCCAGCCATCAAATCGGGTAGCAATAGAGTAAGAGAGAGGTCGATGGCCAAATAGAGTGAAACAAGATTATTTTTTACAAAAATTCAATGTAGCCGATGATGGGTCAATAGTACATAGTAAGCGATGTTCCAGTTCAAGGAGATGATGATCAATAGCTAATGGTTATGCTCACTAAAGAGGAGATCAATACCCTTTATTTGATATCAAACTAATATATCACACCCTCAACCAAAAATTCAAAGCTAAAGACATAATAACAGTCACATAAATATAAGGAATAGCCTTATAAATATACAAGATATCAATTATAATATCAACAATAACTAAGCAACCGGATAAATTTTAATATTTAATATGTCTAGAATAAATTTCCAATAATATGCAATTACATGATTAATAATAATTACTTTTCAATACAATAAAAGATGATACTAAACTATGGTGCATATTTTTACTTTCTCAATAAAACACTTTTCCATTGGTGCTCCGATGAATCTATTACTTTAAATTTGTAAGGAAAAAAATAAAATAATGAATATAATGGTGACGATGAGGGATGGGTGGCTAATAGCGGCACCAACAAACATAAGAAATCAAAAATGAAAGGAAAAAAAAAGAAACCCTTCAAGATCTCCTATTGTAGATCAAACATCCACATGGATAGACAGTGGAGGTAAGTAAGGGTGGCAAATCATATCAATAGATTATAAATGGATCATGCCAACTGAAGTGTATAACAACAAAAGTGTCAACTCAAACGCAATCTGTTTATTAATCATGTTAGAAATTTAGACATAAGCACAACTTATGTCTTATAGAGTTACACAACAAGACCCATGTAACCTGTTTAATAAGCAAGTCGTGTTCAGATTAATACGAATACATGACCTTGTTTCAACCTATGTAACTTGAATTAGATTTTATTCTATTTAACCCACGTAACACATCTAATACTAATTCAACCATAAAATAATTATGTATCCATAATCATCACTAAGGTACAAAAAAAAATTCTTTCATTCTTATTTTTTTAATATAAACATGTAGTCACCATTTCCTTTGCGATAAATGGCTCAAAGTATATTTAACAGCATTTTTTCTATGAGAAATACTATGCAAATTTTAGATTTCATTTGATGGAGTGCCGAAATACCTGAAACATCCTCTACTTCTTTTTTTCCTTCTATTTTATTTATTTTATATATTAAAAAAATATAAATAATTATCTAATATAATTTAAACAAGTGTAACAAGTCACGTTCAGATTTGCAAGTCTTGTTACATGAGTTGATCTATTTAATAATTATGTCAATTGTAGATTAGTTTCATATTACTGAGTCAACCTAAAATATGACTTGTTTATTAATCATATTTAATAGATCCATCAAATTTTGATCCAAACTTATTTATGCTTACTTCAAACCATTTAATTGCTAACCAAATTTGAGTCGTATCCAAAATTATCACCCTTAGAGATGGGGCTTTGATGATCGTTGGTTGGAGGCCAATGGTGACAAGTAGTTAGGGATGGCCTCGTGATAGCAGGACACTCAAACATGCTGTTGAAACAAGAGATTCCTCGGAATATAGAGAAAGAGAGAGGGAAGATGAAGGGAGATGCTTGAGCTATGCATTTGACATCTCAAACAATGTTGGCAAAACAAAGGGTTGAGAATAAAAGAATCTCGATCTCTTAATCATCGACCTACGATGGTCAATCCATGGCTACAAGAGAGAGAGAGAGAGATGCGATTGGAAGCCCCTGTTGGCCCCAACATCCCCATCAATGATCAAGACCTATACAAGTGCAAGATAGAGAGGTGACTCATATATCCTGTAGATGTATAAAATATAAATCCTTGCATCACCTTTTAACTTTCACAAAACAATTTCTTTTGTCCATACCATTCACAGAATCAGATTAGTTTCTAGTAGGCAGAATAATTGGTGTTTGTTCATAAAATTGATGCATAATCCCTGTATAATATAATCATGAGAAAAATCATAGTCGAGATAATGTTTGCGATTTCTAACTTTTACCTATCCAATCCTCCAAGGTCATGATTTTCAACATATTGGAAGTGCATCCTGCATGAAACTCCCTTGTGTCACTTTTAGTGCAGATTGACATCCAAAGAATACAGCAATTGTTATTACTTATGAACTGTATCATCAAATATCAAAAGTTAACAATGAAACTCATTTTGAATCTTCTGAAACAGGTTTGTCAGTTGAATCAGTTTCTGTGCTCTGCATTTCTAGTAATTACTGCTGCTCCTCACCATTGATTTGGGCCTTGGTTTCGTTTTTGGTTGCCTTGGTCTTGGTGGTAGACTGCTGGTAGTGGACGCCACCAAACATGCGTATTAACAGACCAATTGTTCCCACCAAGGTGGAATGATCATCCCGTATGACCAAGTTTATCACAACAGTCAGAAGCTTGTTCACAATTCCAAGCACGGTGAAGCCTGTCGCCGAGACTGCCCTCCTCCAAGAGAACCCAAAGAAGGATATGCACAAACCAAATAAGCATGACAGAGCCACAGGCAGAACCACCCCAAATGAGTACCAGTCTGATTCATCAGAGATCTCATGCTTTATCTTTTTCAGCTCTCCCATTATAAGCAGCTCCAGAGGAAACAGCATCAGTGCTTCCAGGTTGTTGTACAGCACAAGGCCCCATGTGTTAAGCAGTCACAGTGAACTAACTGGTAATCTGTCAGGACATAGATCACACTGCCTCGTAAAATGGTGGCAAGTGAAATCCATGTCTGAAGTGAAGGCCATGGCTGCTTCAGGTAGAGCATCTCTCCAATGGCTACAAATATTGGAACAGTGGAACGGAACACAATGGAAGTATCCACATTAGCATGGAGTAGTAGTTCACTATTTGTGAAAAGAGAGAGAGATAGAAGATGATAGCAGCAGGTAAGAACTTCCACATGTTCTGGAGGTCAAGGGGGCCATGATCCACAAGTTTCAGCCGTCTGCATATCAGAACTCCAAATGCACTAGTGAAATATTGCAAGGCAGTCAAGGCATCTGGGTATGGAAATTTCATGACTGCTTATTTGTTGATTATGGAAAGGAGTGATGCTGACATTATGGCGTAACCAGCAGCTATCCCATATACTAATGCTTGCTGAGCCAAATTTACTAGTGTCATTCCAGGTCAGCTCATTTTTGATGCGGAAGAAGATTCACCTGTACCACTAGAAGAAGTGTCCTTCAGAGTCTCAACATCATTAGACATCTGCAACAAATCAGAAGTTGCTTTACTTCAGACATGAATATATGATAAAACAAAAGCGAGCAAACTAAACAAACCTATACGAATTCTGAAGTTTCTAGGTGCTGTGATAAAAAATAAGTGGGGTGTCGAACACTGGATGCTTCAAATGATAGGCAGTATGCACAAATGTGGGTATAACTAGAAGTTTAACTGAAGGTCAAATGCAACAAGTTCTCTAGCAAATCCAATTTTATTTCTGAAATACAAGCACCTCAAAGGAAATGCATAACCATGTAAAGTCACAGAAAGGGTGTCTTTGTGGTGGTGGTTGGTGGAACTGACCATGGTAGGATGTCTTGTGGGTAAGTGAGTATTTTTCATCTATCCTTTTCTTCCCTTGCTATAGCACTGAAGATGAAGGTAATTAAAGAAGCTAAGGTGATAAGGCAAAGCCAATAGAGATGAATTAATAGAGGCCTGACAAAGTTAGCACATCGCACCAATTTCTCTACCTTTACAGATCAGTGAGAGGGAGTGATAAATTACCTAAAAGTAATTATCAAGGTGCATCTTTATCCAAGCTCTTGAGTAGTCCATGGAACAGACAGCTTCTCAGTTGCCAACTAATGACCATGTAGCTCACTTAAAACCCAACTCATCCTTCTCTTAGCCAATTGAAAGCCATTAGATAACGTGGAGAATTCTAGATTAAACAACTTCATTCAATAATTTCCATCTTTCTAATATTTTTTAAAAAAAACTTCTATTTTACTCCTTTCACATACAAAAGTATAGCTTCAGTAACTGACTTCTTGTCAATAAACCTAAAAGAGAAGTCATCATCCATTTAGTAAGGACATTTCATTGCCAAACATACTCATCTCTGCACGTCAGTGGGAAACAACCGGATGAAGGCCTATTTTATATGGGATCCTCTTTAGATCAATCTGGAAACCCATGTTAGAGACCGCTGTCAAATGTGCTAAATCCAGTAAAGCTACAAGCATCCAGATGGAAATCTAAAAATTATTTGCACGCAAATATCTTGAGTCTTGGCATACTATAGACCAAGTTCCTAAGCTTTTCAGAAGAGGAACTCGCTTCCTTTGGAAGTGCTCAGACAGTACCAAACTCCTCGATATTTTACCTCTTGAATTCTAAATCAAAATTATGTCAAGAGAAGTTCCTTAAATATAACTAATTTAACACAACAACAAAGCCTTAATCCCAAACTAGTTGGGATCAGCTAAATATAACTAATTTGCAGAACAGTTTTATACCATAGGCTCTTGTAAATGTCAACATCATGACTTCCAGATAAATCAAATCACGAAAAAAGTTGCCTATTGTATTGTCCCGACTAGAAAATACTCTATATCGATTCCTGATGGAAAACATCATATTTTAAGCACTTTCAATGTAGCCCTAATACTCCAATGGCAGAAATATAGAACCATCAGAAATCACATCCAACTCACAAGCTTCTTTCAAAGGCTGCTTTAAACAAGCTGATCATCATCCCAAAATATTACAAAAAGTTATAAAGGAACATGACCATCCTGAGGTCAATGCACGCATACTCTTCTATGGCATCATTATGTCATCCAAGATTGGAAGTTTCAACCAAGACAGATCTGTAACTGACTGAATTTTTCTGTTTCAAATAGTTTCAGCTGATTTTCACCAGTCTCAATTAGTTTTGATCATTTTTGGTTGAACCTTCTTTTAGGAGGGGGTAGCGAGTCAATATGTTAAATGTTTTGCAAAATTCATCAGTATAATGCAATCACATATATTTAAGCCTCTAATGATCTAATTTGTAATTTTCATCTCCAAGTTCTGTTATTAGGGCAAGTAAGATGCAGCCTTGATGTGTCTTCAAGTATAAAAAACAATGCAACACATAGAATTAACAATAAGAGCTTTAATTATTTTGGAGAGTGATATCTACAATTGATTTTATAATTTTTTACCTGTCTTGATAATCCATGCTTGATTGACTAATATTTGGTATTTTAGGGGCCATTTGCTTTTGTTTTCAAAAGGCCAACAAGAAAACTGAACTAGACTGAACAAATATGTGTGATAAAACCCTCTTGTTTTGTAAATTTTTTGTCAAACCTTTAGAATCTTTGGCAGCAAAGATTTATTGCTTTCAGAAAACTGAAGATAAAAGCTACGAACAGTGGAAGTTCAGTGCAAATGCTATCTCCAACAACAATCTCCATGCAGTATTACACTTATTTATGCCCCCCCAAAAAAAAAAAAAGAACAAAGCCAACAACACCAAGCAAGCCCTTACTTAGCACTTGAGTAAATTCATGTGAAATATTTAATACATTAAACTTTAATACAGTTTACATTCAGCTTGAGACTACACAAACTGTATAAACATTGATCCTAGATAAAACACAGTGAAATGGTGTAGCATATCTTGCTGATAAAAAACTTGCCTTATTTATTTTATTTCATTTCCTTATCTTCTTTGTTCATTTTTTTCTGATTTTTCTGAAACCTCCAAAATGAAAACTCTACCAGGCAGATTGAAACCAAAATGGAATTATAAATCTTGGTGTCTTTATGTCATGTCTTGTCCTTTATGGAGAAATCTTTAGCAACTTCCCTGGTGAGTCCAGAATCAGCTTTCTGGAATATGGAGATGAAAACAAGAAGTAAACTGGCAGGAGAATTCCTCCATGATACTGATTTGACAATGGCCTCTGATACTGATCTCTCTTGTGGAAGTCAATGCTTTAAATAAGAAAAGTGAAGAGGCATTTTCCACAGTCTAAACATATAGATTAACTGCATGCAGCTAAAAGCTTTCAATTAAATAGCCTGACACTAGAAGCAACCTGTTCGTGGTCCTAAAAGTCTTATATTCCCTTGCTTAACGCTTCTAAAACTTGACAAACATTATACATAGTGAAATTTATGAAGATTGAAAAACACTTGTTATGGAGTAGACTTATTTCTGCAATTCACATAGAAACATCAATAAATAAAAATTAATCAAGAGCAATAGCAAAATGGTGCCTGAAAGCATCACAGGGAGACCATAATGCCTATACCTGCAATCCACTCAGAACCTTTAGCAAGTAGGTTATGTGTAGATATAGTGGCATGTTTAAATAGGCAAGCAGAAAGTATTGTAGCCAATAAGTCACAAATAGCAGAGGGAGACCATAATGCCCATGCCTTCAATCCCCCCACAACCTTTAGCAATTAGCTTATTAGTAGATATAGTGGCACGTTTAAATAAGTAAGCAGAAAGTATTATAGCCAATAAGTCACAAATAGCATGTTGATATTTCTGTGCCGACACTGGATAAACAGATCTTATAGAGACAGCAAGTTAAAGATCAAGAAAAAAAAAAACAAAAAAATTCAGAAACATAGCATGCTAGAAACATCAACTGAACAATTGGTGCATGCAGCAAACATAAAATCAAAGTTAATGAGGTGGCAAGAGAAAAATAACTAGAACCTAAAGGCGACAAGATCTAGGTGAAAGGTGGTACATTTAATAGTAGAATAGCTACATGCACAAATACAAAATTACATACATTAGATTTACTTGTTGTAGATAAATAAAGGGGAAAAAATCCCACAGAAAAGGATGGAAATGAAGGAATTAAGTGCCAGTGGCAAGGATGGTGCCAGCCAGTTGGTGGAACAGCATGTGGTCTGCCATGCTGGCACATTTCAAATGCAAATAACAAACAAAAAAGGATCTCAACTCCTTTTAGCTTGGAAACAAGCAGTACCAAGCTGAATTGATCTGTATCGAACTGGCATGGTTCGATGTGCAGTTAGATACAAGGAGACACCCTGCTCCACATGCATATGCATGCCCCTTACCAGCATTGGTGGCATGGATTGGCTCTCCAATCCATGTCAGAAAGTAGAAAGATAATGTTCCTTCCACTTCAGTTAAACAGACATAATTGTTTTTCATGAGTTCAAATCATACCTTTAAACAATAGCCTTCTTGTAGAGCCTAGTCCCTTTGCAGTCTCTGAAGCAGTCCAACCAAGTTAGAGAATGTGTGATTGTAAATTGGAAAGAATGGCATATTCTTAGACACGGGGGGTGTTGTTATGGTATTTGGTCTGAAGCCATATTATACATCATCCCTATCAGGACTATTCCTCCTTTACAGTGCAACCACGTAAACTCTAATAACTTCTGTGATTTGTGCAGACTTTCAACTGGAAAAGTGCATGGTAGAGCAGTCACTGAGCTATGGAGAAAGCATCTAGAAGAACATAGAGCACTTCTGTATAGTAATCTGCAAAACCTATCCACACACATTCAGTGTCAACCAAATTTATGCAAGCAAGCAGATATCAAAAAGCTTGCAACAGATTTTTCTAAAATATGTCATATACACACAATTATGGTTTTATAAAAAAACCACTAGCAATCATAATACAAATACATATAGACAAACAAACACATAAAAAATGTAGGTATGTATGCATGCATGTATATTACATTTTGAGCAGTAAGATACAATATATATGAATTTATCATAAGAATTAAAAAGAGGATGGAAAAGCCTGACACACACACTATTTTAAAGAATGTGTTGTTTGATATGTTCAAGTTTTTGTACTCATTTTAACATTCCATTTCAAATTAATTGTCTACATGAACCCAGATAACAAGCGTGTGATGATCCATAAATATGCAAGTGTTTTAGTGTACACGTTTCTGTAAAGTGAATACGTGATGGTGGATTGCGCGTAATAATTGCCAGTTTACCAACTGCTTGGATTAATTAACTAGGCCAAATTGCAAGCATTGAAGCAGTCCTTTCCTTGACCTTACTCTTGGAAAGGCTCATTTGTTTTTCACAAAGAGAATTTAAAAAGGGGAAAAAACAAGCAAAAAGATTTCCATGCAGATAAATTTCATGCTAATGACACCTGTTAACCAATGTCCCTATGAAGTTTGTAGTGAAAAATAATTTTTTAATAATTCCTATGTTATCATGTTTTCCTGCTCTTCAGTTTGATGTAATCTATGACATGGCAACTGGAATGTCATCAAAGTAAAGATCACATATTTTATTTGTTCTAACTGATATTAACACTTTCAGGCAAGAAAACATGATGCTTATCTGAAACTTACTAATGTACTTATGCATGTGGCAGTAGTTCAATGTCATCAAAGGTGTTAGGTGCCCTTAAAGCACCAAGAACCTCTATCGCCTGAGGTGCAAGGTGCAATGCCAAGCGTTAGTCTGAGTAAAATGAGCCTCTAGTTTTTGAAAAAAATACATAATTCATAGAAAAAATAATCAAGACTTAAATCTTTAGAAATTATCATCAAATCAGGGCTACCATCCAAAATATAAGTTTTACATCATTAGATATGCATTTTGATAAGATAAAAGAGTACATAATATATGTCTAAGCTCGAAGTACCCAAAGCAATAGAACTCAAATACAAAATTATATATTTAATCAACTCAAATTTTTAGCAAGTAAAATCTTAATATGCTCTAAAGTCTAATCTTTATCGACATCTTCCACACCATCATCATCACTCGTGCTTTCATCACCATCATCACTAGATCTGTAACCCTCAATCTTCTCCTTTGATTCTTCCAAATTAGCCTGCTCTTCAATATTTAGTGCTCTAGAACTTGAGGCCATTGCACTAGCTTTTGATCTTGCTTGTTGCCTAGTGTACATCCTTGTTTCTCCAGGTCCAGATGCCCTTGCCACTCAACTACAAAATTATAAGCTTGTTGTAAGTTTTGCGACTGAATTTCCAAATAAACTCCACCACTCAACTACAAAATTATAAGCAATTATCAATAGCTAATATTCTAATATCAAGCATATTTAGATATTAGAGTGAATTAGAAGTACTCTTACCAAGAGATTTTGTTGTCCTCGATCTAATTGCCATTGGGATGCCAAAAAGACCCTTGGCATTCTTATACAATGACAATTCAGTCATGATTTTATTTTGCACATCAATGCTTGGAGTTAATCTTTGAATGCATTCATATCATCTAGCGATAACTTCTTCATCAAACTCAATGGTTGGATTGTTATATATATATATATATATATATAAACTCTGGGTTTAAGAAGTGACCTGCTACATGCAATGGATGGTGATGTGGGCATTCCCATCTATTGCCAATGATAGCAAATATCTTTTTATACTTTGCTTCATTCCAATTCAAGGCTTTTTGGATGGCTTCTTTAGTTCTATTCATACCTTCATATACATATACCATGGCCAGCTTTTTTTCATTATCAGCAAGTCGAAGAACTCAAACAAGATGGCCCATGATCTTGAGGATATAAACTATAAGATTCCAAAATGAAGGCATCAAAACAATTTCAGTTGCCTTTTCATCCTTTGCCTCCTTAGCCACTTACGCTTCACCCATTTCTTTGATGTAAACATGTTTCTAAGATTGTGCTTTTGCTTGTAAACCCATTGCAATGTAAGAAAAGTTGTTGCAAAATGAGTAACTCCGTATCTAACCAATTCTTTCTTGCTTGTAAAGTGCCTCATCATGTTCAAACCACCAATATGGTTATAAATGAAACCAACAAGAAAAATTGCTCTCTTTAATGTCTTCTAGATTTGTGGAATCTTGCCTAAGCTTGCCTTCTTTTTTATGTTGTATAACTTTTTCTGGCTTTTCGGTTACCAACCAATCCATTAGACCTTTTATATATGGTGCCTTTAACTTGGCTTTCTTACTACTTGCTTCACCTCACGTTTTTCACTCACTCTTTTGTCATAAAAATTCAGCACTTGAACTTCATCTTCCTCATCAGTTGAACCATCTTCAATTCCATATTCATTATAATTCTGCAATGAACTATAAGTTTCGCTCGTTTATACTTTTCTTTCATTCATATAATTCTTCAACTCTTCCTTAACTTCTGGAGGGCATTTTTTGCATGCTATTGCACTTCTAGAATTCCCCACTTGATGTTGTTTTGCTAGAAATATCCCACCTCCAGTGACCTTGCCACAAAATATGCGAGTTACGGTGTTGGAATCTTTAGGATCTTGTAAATACTTCCAATCAGGATCTTTCTTGTTAGAACCAGAAGAAGATATCCCCTCTGATGTCCCCTCTTCAAACATTTTCTTTTATTTATCCTAAAAAAAGGAACAGAATTTTAGTGACATAATGAGCGGAATGTTCGATGATGCAAAGCAATGAGAGGTGAGCGCTTCAATGCCGGGCACCTTGCTCAAAGCATGTGCCTAGGCAATTCCTTTCTAATAGTGCGTTGTTTAGACTCATGTGACATGCTAAGGCTGCACCACACCTCACCTGGTTGCCTATGCAAGAGAATTTTGCACTTTTGACAAGACTAAGCAGTACATTTTGTGCTCTTTACTTCTTATGAAATAACATATATCATCTAAAAATAGGTATGGCATCTATTAGCCAAAAGAAGTATCCGATGTCCAAACTTTATGTTATAGGTGATTACTTTATTGATAATGTCTATGGAACTCTACGCAAGTAGCATGGTATATATCTTCTTTATACATTTTTACCTTATCCTCCTGACATGAATCTATTTTCTCTAATCATTTTTCCAACCCAAGGAGCCCACCTCATAGATGAAAATAACATTTTTTTTTTCATTTTTTAAATTTATCTTTCAAAGTCTAAACATGCAAAATTGTCCCTTTCAACCATAGTACTTAAGTATCTGAGGTCACATAATATTTCATCCAATCCCTATTGTTCATTTTTATATAATTAATATTCCATCCACGTGATTAGATCTTATGCTGATAAGTTGCATCCACCACCGCATATCATTATCCTCTTCTTGCTTTTTTTTACTGAATATGTTCTAGGTTATGGTATCTCACTTGTGCCGAATAATTCAGCATTACCGTGAAAACAAATACTGGTGAATCTCTAAGTTGACCTCATTTTCAAATCAGATGACTATTCTTTTTTCTCACACATGCTTGGATGACCTATAGCTTAAATAACTCCATTACCCTATCACATGACATAAGATCAATAATTAGTGTTTCATTAGAAAGCAGCACAAAATCACAAAAAATCAGCATCTTACATTCAGTCATGCTGACTAGAAAAAAATCAAACAATATATAAAATCGTGGTGAAGGAACAGAAAGAAAATTCAATAACAATCACATCACCTAAGCAATAACAAGCCAATAAATATGTTAACTAAAACCACTCTATCATTGCATCAAACTTGCATTTCTAGTTCAAACCATCTGACCGTGCTTTCCAGTCTAACATCAACGTTTTAACTACTACTTATTCATATCAAAAGCAAGAACACATACCGCACCAACCACCAAGAAAGAAACTTTTACCCAACTGTAAGAAAATAAAAATAAAAAAAATATCCAGTACTCGCAAATGCAAGAATTAGCACGGGTACAACTAGAAAAAAGTTCTAAACCTAGATTTAATCGAACGCCAAATCTTGCACATTGGTAAAATAAATTAAAGTACGGCGTCAAACAAATTCCAGCTCAATAATTCAGGAGATCCTTCGAAAATGGTGATTTTTTTACCCTAGATTCCAAAGAAACAGCCAACAATGCGACCATAAGATAAATTTTTACTCGCAGAACGTTAACTTATCGAAGAACAGAAGCGATTAATGGAAGGAGAACTCACGGGGAGCTACATTCGAATCAATCCGCATGCCGATTTCCTTCTCTGAGGCTCCTCCGAGTCCAGGGTCGGATCGCTTCGATCCAAAAGACGTCGGGAGCGAGGGAGATCTCGAGGGTGCGAAACGGACCCAGCGATCGGATGGTCAGCGTCGATGGAAGCTTCCACGTGGCATTTGACTAACCCGATTGTAGGTTGGTCACTGGAATGGAGATCCGAGGCGCAGCGCTCCCGCGGGTTAGCGTAACGTCAACTCCTGGGTGCCGGCCCAACCGGCCTAAGCCCGATCGGCCCAACCGGCCGGCCCAATTTAAAGTTCCCATTTCTCACCTCTTGCTCCAATTTATAGGAAGCCAATGGCCAACCCCAACCCCAAGATGCATGAGAGAGGTGGAAAGTTGGACAAGGCTACATAACTTTCCTAAATCTCAGTGTATTTGCTTAAAATAATTTTAAAGGATACTGTTGCGATGATTCAACAACAATTATTTCTCATCAGTTATGTGAGATAGCTATTGTTCAATAGCTGGAATTAACAATAGTAGTCTCAATTAGGGTCTCGATTCTCAATATATGTTACTAATTACAGATTACTTTTACAATACAAATGAATAAAGATGCTCTGGATTTTCAGTGTAATGTTCTGATCATAACTACAATCAGCGACTGCTCAAAACTTTCATCAATTATTTATTCAATTTTGAAAACTCCTAAAAGCTTTCATTAGTTGTTATAACTCTTATCATGTTTGTCTTCAAAACTTGATTGATAGTTGTTATAATCATATTTTCATTTTTATAACTGTTTTTAATTTCTTCTTTTGATCAAGGTAGTCACACTATAATGGATTTGTAAATTGTATGTCTCCTACTTTTGGGCTTGATTGACTAAAGATATTTAATTTTATATTGTAATGTTAGATCACTAGAAAAGAATTGAAAAGAATATTTTAACTTTTTTTTTAATTTTTTTTAAGACCGAACATAAATTATTGGTCTATTGGTTTACATCTATGTTTTATATGTTGCAAACTAAAGATCAAAATTATGATGCCAACATGGTGT
This sequence comes from Metroxylon sagu, assembly GCA_017589505.3. NCBI lineage: Eukaryota > Viridiplantae > Streptophyta > Magnoliopsida > Arecales > Arecaceae > Metroxylon > Metroxylon sagu. The sequence continues at coordinate 350,608 of JACVBY030000605.1, read as the reverse complement.
TACAAATAAAACTATTTCATAGCTGAGAAAGAAATGCTAGAATGCCTACTCCAATCCCAGCTTAACCTTTATTTGTGTGACATCATGGTTTGGCTAAAGTAATCTTAAGAAAAAAAAGGAATGAGAAGCAAATTGGACTATTTTGATATGAGATCTTACAGGACCTACCCAACAAAACAACATTGTAATATCCCAAATGATTCTGCATTAAAAGAAAAATAAAAGTTTAAAAAGCTTATAACTTAAATTCACCTACTATCAATTAACTTATACTTAAGCTTTTAAGATCATGTAAATCCGACCGCTAACAGGTTAATTGGACTAATAAGTGGACTTAAGGCGTTACAAATGGTATCAGAACCGATCAAAGTATACAGAAGTTGATGGATAGGAGGAAAGGACTATCCATGTGACAGCAATAGAGAGTTTTATTATGGCGTAGAGTCATTCTTGCACCACCAATGATCCTATTTAGGATAGATTCTGGCTGGCTTATAACGCGCGATGAGAATATTAAAACCAAAAAGTATTATATTTTATGTATATATTATGCATGATAGAATTATGTGGTGTTTTTTTAAGGCAAAGAATGAAATGAAGCAAGGGTAAAGGCCAAATGAACATGAGAGGCATTTGTTAAAGTTTCTGAAATTATTTTTATTATCAAATTCATTGCTTAACATTAAACTTGGTTGATTGTGTCCATACCTTAGCAACCAGCATTCTGATTTCACCCACTATTTAAAATTTCTTTCTAATTGCACTAATTTTTTAGAATTTCTTTTTAAAAGCTATGAGTATAAGTTAAAAGTTAGGAGTGCAATGAAAATTTTTGGATTACAACCTGTTCATTTGTTGCCAGACATTGGAAAAAAAAGTTGAAAATGTGAACTGCTCTATTAACTTAAAAATCGAAAGCACCCTTTTGTACTGCTTTCATTTGATTAATTAAAGTGATTTTTGGACTCCAATCATTCTCCAAATAAAATTCCTTCACACCTTGTTTTGGACTTGGACAACAGTGTGCTTAGCATGCTCTGGTGCATGTTTACAACTTAAAAAACACATAAGAGAGGCAAAATATATACTCATCAACCTCCTATCCATCCATAAACATTGGCAAATAGACAAGGGAAAAGAGAGATCACAGCCTAAAAGAAAAACCCAAAAAATAAAAGACTAAGGTTCTCCCTTATCAAAAACCAAAAAGCATTATAATTTGAGGAGTTCATTATATAATTTCTCTATCTCAAACTCCCACTGCCCGTTTGGTTGGAGGAGGATAACAACGAAAACTTTTTTGCCCTTACTTTCTAATGTTTATTTAAAAAATAAAAAAAATAAATAATAGGATTTACATATATTTTCTTCTTGTCTACTTAAAAATTTTTTTCATAAAGAAAATGATATTTTATTTTTTTTGAACTCATAAAAAAATTTGTTAGCACTAAAAGTTCAAAATTACCCTTTTGACTTTATATTATTTCTTTCTCAATTATATTTATATTATATTACCATAATATATATATAATATAATATAATATTATATAATATTATATTATATAATATATCGAATTATATCATATATTATAATAAAGTCGAACTTGGTTATATTCAAATGTAGCCAAATTTAGGATCTAATCATCTTTCCTATCCTTAAATTCATATGAATGGCAAGCCATCTATTTTTTTTACTTTTTACATTTTTGAAATCTATGAAATATGTGGATTCAAATGTGAGGAAGGTGACTAAATTTAGGTTTAGCTATATTTGAATATAGCTAAATCTAACTCATTATAATATGTAAACTAATATTATATCATATTATAATATTAAATACATAATATAATATAGTATGACATATTATATTATATTATAATAGATAAATTATAATATAACAATATTATATAATATATTTTATATGTTATATTATAAATAAAATATTACTAATATAATATAATATAATATTAATTTCTATATAATATTTATTTTAGGGTATTATAGTTAAATTGGTATTTTTTATGTAGAATTATCTTTAATCAAACATAAAAAAATATTTTTAGATATATTTTTTCATACAAATTTTCTATCAACCAAACATGATAAACTTTATTTTCTTTGTGATACCTTTCTTATAAAAATAGATTCAAAGAAAGCTTTTTTTTTTTTTAAAAAAAAATATCAAACGAGCACTCAAATATAGCACCTAAGTGGTGTAAGCTCATAATCAAACCTGAGGTTATATTCATCAACTAATGGCTCCATAGATAATTACATGCTGTACTTCGCTTTTTATTTGCCATAAAATCTATATGACCAGCAAGATCGGTCTCAATGCTCATTCAAATCATTTGTGTGAAAACTGACACCATCAGCTAGCAGAGAGGGCCATTAAAGGTGGCAAGCAAAGGCCTCAATATTTAAAAGACTCAGGGCTAGTTTGCTCTTAAAGGTGGTGGTGGTCCTTGGTCATGAGGTGGCAGCAAGATCAGGCCTATTGAGGTCAGAGCTTAGGTTCCAGGATTTAAACACCAAATGGGTCCAAAAGATTGCAGAAGGTTGAGCTTTGGAGAGCATTGGGACAAGAGGAGATGGCTTCTGGGTGCTGATGGAGTTCACATGTGGAAAAGAACAAGGGAAGCAGATGACTGGAACCCTCTAGGTGCTCTGTTTGGGGCTTTGAATTCTGGGACAGTAGGAAAGGCAGCACCAATGCATGGCTTGGGGTTTGGAAGAGAGGCATGGAGAGGCTTCTGGTCTCTTGGAGAATGTTAAAAGCTATCAAAGTAGGCATCTAGTAGGTGATGCAGCCTTTGGTGCACATGGGACATCAGGCTCACACATCTCTTGCAAATTTTCACAAAATTTGTCACCCCCTTGATGGTTCTTCTTGTTGAGATCTTTATCATGGGTGTCTGATAAGGTCCTGAAAGTTGAGACATGATCATATTCTAGACCTCTATTTTCTGTGGAGATGCATAAAACTGATGGTACATGAATGGGTAGTCCAAGATCATTTTGGATACTACAGCTAGTCAGCAAAATATTCAAGGGCATTTGGGATGAAATGATTCATTTAAGATCATAGATGATGCATAGGATGGCAATAAGATTACTCCGTTTAGTTGCATTGGGATGATTCTACGTGGCAATAATTTAAGATGACCTTCATCTCATGAATCACCTTTTAAGGGGATGATCCTATAATCGTTCTCAAAGGTAATGATTTAAGGTCACCCCTTACCAGGATCTTGTACTAAAATTTATAAACCAAAATGCCCCTTATTTATAATAATATATTATAATAACAATAATTTATATATAACATAATATATAAAATTATTATATTATTATATAATATTATAATATCATTATAATAATATTAAATTATATTATACTAGTAATGTTTTATTTATAATATACTATATAAGATATAATATATGATATTATTATTATATTATATTATGTGTATAATATTATAATATAATATTAGTTTATATATTATAATATATGATATAAATATAATAGGGGTAATTTTGCTATTTTATGATTAGTAATCTTAAATTCTCATGGCATATCAGATATGGTGATGTTAGATCACCAGTGATCCTTGATCACTGTGATATACCATATCAAATATGATGATCATTAATCACTAGGAATCGAATTACCATGGGGTTAGGATCATTAGTGATTTAAGAGCACTAGGGTGATCCCAAAATGGTCATCAAATGTGCCTTCAATGATTTTTGCATGTGATATTTGAGCATCAACCATGGATCCATTATAAAAGATTCATCATCCATGATCAATGAGTTTCATGTGGATCATACATGGTTTGATGATCATTATCTTTTGAGAGTACAGATGTGATATATCTTTTTCGGTAGTATGTAAATTTAATTTTCGAGAGTATATAAATTTAAGGTAGATATGCGTTCATGCAATTACTTTTCATGAAAATACATTTGTGGCCATACTAAAGCACCATTCTTGGTGCAAGAAAATATAACATGGTTGAAACTAAAGTATGCTTACTATCTCAAGCCATCCGGTTTCAAGCAAACCAAATCGAACCAGACTAGTAGGAAACTTGAATAGTTTGCCATCTTGATCCTATACCGCCCACGGATCATCCTGAAATCTTAGCAAAATGGTATGATATGATCTATCGTATCGTACTGGGCTAGTATCGAAATGGCTCCCGTTCCATATGAGGTTGGTTGTGTCCAACGCTCATTGGACCATCCGATGCAGCATGAATCCTTAGATCATGCACTAAGATACATGAAGAGCACATCCACATGCAATGTTTGTGAGCAAAATATCAGGTAGCATGCCTTCTTGCATGTTGATGTTGTGACCCAAGGACCCTTATCGATGTCAACCATTTTCTTACATGGCAAATTGATGCTTTCCATCTCTCAATGCAAGTGTTTAAGGACAAGGATGAACAAAAGAAAGGCTCGAGACTCTGCAACTAATTTGGATTTGAGTTCTACCAAAGGTTTAAACTGAGTTGATTGGGCCTAACAAAAACGTTCAAAAAATTCAAACAACCTAACTTTGGTACGATTTTTACGTGGATCGAACTTTGGTTTAAATTATCTAACAACAGCCAATGATGACTAAATCTAGAACTACCAAGATGTTGATACCATTGCATCCATCTGTACTGAATCTCATTTTATATAAACATAATATAAGGAAATGTCAATGAATACTCCAAGGAATCTTATAATGTGGTATCCTTTCCAGGTATTGTTCTAGCTACAATGTGATGCAGGAAAGAAGTGTGATCAGAGCTCCAAATTTAAAATGAGTGGACTTTGAATTTTTCTCCTTTACATGGAAGAAAGTTCTGTAGATTGGACATGTTCAATGGAACTAATAAGTTGGTAGGAATAAGAAATTTAAGATGCATGAATCTTATCATCAAAAAATGATGTCTGAATCTTGGTATGGATCGTAAGCTCTGTTTGTTGATGTGAAGCAAGTATTTTTTAGCATCCAGTCTCATTAGAACACATCATTGACAGCAAAGGCAGCATCTTTACCTCTTAGAATACATAACCTTCTTCAACAAATACAACTTTTTATTATTTTCTTCTCTTCTCTCTTTAATATTGTTGTTGGTTTCAAACGCATGTGCTTTACTGCTCCTCCAACCAACAACACCAAGGGGCCTAATGAAAGGGCCATGCTGATCCAAAGCAATATTGAAGCCATCAATCTACATCCCAATTGTAGCCATCAATCTACATCACAACTCTTTAAATCATGATGCAATCTCTTCATTGAAAATATTACAACAGGACTCTAATAGTTCTGCAGTAGCTAATATCTTAACTTTTGCTTGAAACCTTGACAAATTATTGTAACATTGTGATCTTTGTCTGATAAAAAAAATTAGAATTATTATTTCCATATTACAATGGTTATAATCATTGATGAGGTAACGAGCAACAGCAGCGATGATAGCAAAATAACAATAGCATATATTACAATGGAGATGATCATTGATGAGGTAACGAGCAACAGTAGCAATGAAAGCTAAGTAACAAGAGTAAATTGTACTCACTTTCTCTATGGTATGGTATAATAATATTTAATTTAAAAATTATAGATACCTTCCACTCACCTTCTCTATAGTAAAATTTAGGTAACAATAGCATATATTACAATGGATATGATCATTAATGAGGTAACGAGCAACAGTAGTGATGAAAGCTAAATAACAAGAGTAAATTGCACTCACCTTCTCTATGGTACGGTGTAATAATATTTAATTCAAAAATTATAGATACCTTTCTGAACTTAAAGCAAAACTTATGTGCCAACTTGAGGTACATAATTATACTTATATTTATCTAAATTTTATGAGTAAGTTACATCTGCCTTTCTCAAAATATGGCAAAATTACATTCACATCCCTTTTTAATTCAAAAATTATATTTAATTTTATACAATAATAGAATTACATATATATATATATATATATATATATATATATTAAATCTAATTTTATTAAATTACAATTAAGTAGATTTTCGAATGTAATTATGCTATACCTCAGGTAGTGATGGGCAAGGATGGAAGGCCCATGAGCTGATCTTCTACATTTTTGACCCTTAGGGTTGGATCAGGTATGTATTTTCAAGCTCGTTCAAATTTCGAACCAAATCTGAACTAAGAAAAATCAAAACAAGTTTGAACTAAAAAAACTATATATACATTTGGAAAACTTCTTTTAGAAAAAGATATTAGCTCGGGAACCGAAGATGCGCAACACAACCACCACACCAACTATTCTTTTGATTCATGCATGCATACATTATGTATGTATATAATTCAGGTCAGGTATAATCCAAACAAATTTGCATTCAGCTCGGTTTGGGCTAGTCATACTTGGCTCAACTTTGGGTGCGATCGATCTCGATTTGGTCCGATGTCTCGAGCTATTATTTTAAGATCCAATCCAGCCCGTCCTAATTTATACCCAACGATAACCTTAGGGGAGATAGATGTAAAAGGATAATTTGAAATTTAAACTTAACCTTATTTCTGCGTGACATCGCCTTTCCATTTACATTTTAACATTAACAGAAAGGTTATTTGTTACTCTAAACCATAACTCTAGATCTACCTAAAATTTTTGAATTAAAAGAAAATATAAATATAATTATGCCTTACTTCAGATGAGATAGATTTAATTTACTCGTAACGATGTTATACAATCGCCTAATGATTAACCAATTAAAATTTATTACATTGGACAAATCCAGAACCATCGGATCTCCAGGGATTTGTATTAAAAAAATCGAACATTACAAACATTAACAGTGGAAAAGAATTAAATAACAAACATTATGACTACTACTGTATAATGGACTTCAATCAGATGCAATATAGCCTTTGCTTGTTAGCAGAGGCTGCAGTTCACATCTAATGGCAAAAACTATTCCTAGATCGTTATCCAACTGATTAGACTATCAGAAAACACCATCAATTCATTGTTAAAACAAAGAAACAAAAAAAAATTCTTGAAAAGGTCACGAGTTTCAAGCATTGGCGAACAAAATCCATTCCTTGGAAGAGTTCATGCATCCTACCGGCAAGTTGCCGAGTTATTTTACTCTTCTAATAATCATCTTCATCATTAACATAATTACTCTCTTAATTTAATCACTCTTTCGCTCTAAGAGCATCTGGTCCTCTCGCCTTCCAGCGAAAGATCGCATACTTTACGTGATGGTCCCGTGGATGATTAATGGCCGTCCATTATGATCGTACGGCCGAGACCACCAACCCTAACCTCTCATACGACGGTCAAATTTGACCCTCAGCTAACGGCGACGATCGGCGAGAGATCGAAGGATCACCGTACGATTTTGTAAACGGCGACGTCGCCGTTAGCGGAGGGCGGCGCCGGGCTGCCCGCGGGCAGCTGACGACCGTCAACGGGCAGGCTCGGGGGTCGCACGACCGATCGTTCGCCTGCGGCGTCGCAAGTGCTGTTTCAGCGGCAGCCTCCCCCGTGCCGACACGTGTCCGTAGGAACGCCCCTCGGTATGATTAGCGCCGCGCGCCAAAGCTGGCCCCCTAAATGCCTACACTCATACCTACACTGCCCAAACCGCCATTAATAATACCCCATTCTCTATGCGGACGCAATCATATTTTCCACATATGCGGACATGTTGGAAGACGTTTGGTTCTTCTGCTCACGCTAACCATATCGCCCTCAATTGCGGTTAATTTAGAAGGGTAAAATGGTCAATTAAGAGGGAAAAGGGAGGTCGCTTCGGGGTTTTTATTAAAAAAAAAATAAAAAAAAAAAAAAAATTGAGTCGGTTCGCATGGCGGTTAAAATTTAAAACCCGGTTAAAATAACCCCGGAATTAACCCCACCTCGACACGCCGGCCTGGAGTCCTATTTATTCAGCCTCGCGCTGTTTCTTCCTTGCCCATTTCTCGCTCGCTGCTCTCCTTTCTACCTTCTCCCTCATCGGAAAACCTCTCAAGGTCCCACTTTTCCGCCGGAAAACCGCTTTTTGCCTGTCGCCCGCTTCTCCTAACCCCGTTAAACCGCTTTTCGCCTGCTTCCTGAACCGCCAATGTCGCTTCCTGAGGTGGACTCCGCCTTGTTCTTTCTCCTCTTGTCAAAGCCTTTCCTCTCTCCCATCCTCGCGCTTGTCCTCGTCGCCCTCTCGGTCCTCTGGTTCTGCCCCGGAGGCATCGCGTGGGCGCTCTCCAGGGCCGGGCGGTCGATCCCTGGCCCGCCGGGGATCGTCCTCGCGCTCTCCGGCACCGCGGCCCACCGCGCGCTCTCTGGACTCGCCCGGTCGCTCCAAGCCGTTCCCTTGATGGCCTTCTCGGTTGGGTTCACCCGGTTCGTCGTGTCGAGCCACCCGGACACGGCGAGGGAGATCCTCAACAGCTCGGCCTTCGCCGACCGGCCCATCAAGGAGTCCGCCTACGAGCTCCTCTTCCACAAGGCCATGGGGTTCGCCCCCTTCGGGGAGTACTGGAGGAATCTTCGGAGGATCTCCGCCACTTATATGTTCAGTCCCAGAAGGATTGCAGCCTTCGGGGAGCACCGGAGGTTGATTGGGGAGCAGATGGTTGGGGAAGTTAAGGAGCTAATGGGGAGGTATGGGGAAGTGGAAGTGAAGAGAATACTGCATTTTGGGTCGTTGAACAACGTTATGATGAGTGTTTTTGGGAAAAGTTTCGACTTTGGGAAGGGGGAGGGGGTGGAACTGGAAGGGATGGTGAGGGAGGGGTATGAGTTGCTGGGAGTCTTCAACTGGAGTGACCACTTACCTGTGCTGGGGTGGCTGGACTTGCAGGGGGTGAGGAAGAGGTGCAGAAAGTTGGTGGGGAGAGTCAATGTGTTTGTGGGCAAGGTCATAGAGGAGCACAGGCAAAGAAGGAGGTTTGGTCGGACTGAGGAGGATGGGACGGGAGACTTCGTAGATGTGTTGCTTGATTTAGAGGAGGAGGATAAGCTCTCTGATGTTGACATGGTGGCTGTTCTCTGGGTAAGACTTCCTAAAGATTCAAACTTTAACCATCCAAAATATAGGATGATGGTAATATCTTGTTTTTTGCCGCCGTCTTGGTGTTCTTGTCTGCGTGCTGCTATTGGGTGCCTCTTTCTGCTGTTGGCTTCCTCTGTTTGTTATCTTTTTTTCGCCAAGTTGTACCTTTCTCCTTCTTTAGCATGATCAGATATTACTAACTTGAAGCTTTTGATATGAAACATCTTCTTCGCGAGGGTGTATTGACGTGTCAAACTTTGTGTCTTTTGTTTTATGCTGTTTAATGGTTCTTCGCTTATCCTATGAAACATATGTTTCTACGAGTACTTTAGTAGTTGTTCCTTTCATGTGATGTGCTACCTTCCTTTTTAACTCGTTATATATTGCTTTCTTCTGTTTTAACCCGTCGGTAGAAGCGCATGATGGCAGTCTCTTGACTATTTTTGGACAACTTAAGTTGTTGACGGCCAACTTTTGCATGGCTATGTAACAGGAGATGATCTTTAGAGGCACTGATACTGTAGCCATCCTCTTGGAATGGATCATGGCTAGAATGGTTCTGCACCCAGAGATCCAGTCAAAAGCTCAGTCCGAGATTGATGCTGTTGTGGGGAGCTCCCGGCTTGTCTCCGATTCTGACATCCCAAAGCTTCGTTATCTGCAATCCATCGTGAAGGAATCCCTTCGGATGCACCCACCAGGCCCGCTCCTCTCGTGGGCTCGCCTCGCCATCCATGATGTCAACATCGGGAACCACTTCATCCCCGCCGGGACCACGGCCATGGTGAACATGTGGGCGATCACTCATGACGAGTCCATCTGGTCTGAGCCTGGTGAGTTCAAGCCCGATCGGTTCATGGTGGAGGAGGTGAGCATTCTGGGGTCCGATCTCAGGTTGGCGCCGTTTGGTTCTGGGAGAAGGGTTTGCCCTGGAAAGGCCATGGCACTGGCTACTGTTCATCTGTGGCTGGCTCAGCTGCTTCAGTGCTTCAACTGGGTCCCTTCAGAGGGTGGTGTGGATCTCTCTGAGTGTTTGAAGATGTCTCTTGAGATGAAGAACCCTCTGGCTTGTAAGGCTCTTCCAAGGTACTGAATGCCCTTGGTGGTGGTGTTTTGTTCTTCAAACATGGCTGTCATGGTGGTTATGGTTTATTGTTAAATCTTATAGAAAAGTTTGGTGCATGGAGATGCTATCCTTCTATCTCCATTTTGTAAACTTAGTTAGACAGTACCTAGTTTTGGTTCCCAGTGTTTCCTCCACTTCTAGTGCATGGTTCTAGTCTAGATTTCCTTGGGATATGTTTTAAAGGGTTGCCATGTAAGAAAGTGTTGTTTGTCTTGTGCTTTGGTGGTCGCTGATGTATACTGGTTGTCTCTTGCTGTGTATACAATGGCAAATGCATGGAATGATGGACTTCTTACTTTCTCGTTACCTTCTTACCTTCTGTGTTACCGGGCAAACTTTTATCATATATAATTCATTGTTGCTCCTCTCATCATCGTAACTATTTTATTTAAAATGGCCAGAAGACACGTTGGCCACTGTTGTTCTATGTTCCTATGACATCAGTTATAGCAATAATCATTGAACAAGCTTAAGTCCTACAGCTTCTTAGTATAATGTATACGGGTTGGGGCTTGTGTCTACACATGGTTGTCTTTTGGTTTGGCCTGTGGTTCTGCAACTTTCCGCAGAGGTGGATCTGATCATTTAGCTTACATCATAAGAAGTGACTTGTTAACTTATTTGGCATCCCTGGTTAACAACCTTACATCATATATCTGATCACTTAGTATGTGCCCATGATATGCTAATATTGCCTGTTTTATTTTATTATGGCATATCTTAAAAGTATGTGCCTACTATATGTAGAATATATGCTTTCTATGGAATGGTCAGCTTGCATCCCTGGTGTGTGCCTTGCAGCATCCACAGTTTTGTTAATTCTTCTTCTTTTGCAATGCAACTTCCACAGAATTTAACAATCATATAGTTTATAAGATATTGGTGTACAGGTGTCCACCATGACTCAGGGGTTTTGAGATTGCAAGGGATCCCAAATGCGAATATTTGTTGCAAGCTCTAATAGAAGGAATGCTTTCCTTTGTTCTAAGTTATCTACCCTCAGACCTGCCAAGCCCTGGAGATGGCCAATAGGTTTCTTCCTTTTATGATGCACATCTGCAATCCTGATCCAGTTCTTATCATGATATGCCCATCTTTATTCTCACATGGCTCCCTTTTAATTCTATTCATGCTTTTTAGAAGCTTGGCCCCTCATAGTGAATAAAATAAGATTCTATCTGATGGGTTGTGGGTCGGTATCTATTAAAGTTTCTAGTCTAACAGGTCGGTAGGTTTTCTTTGGTTTGCACTTTAGAGTACACCTCCTACAAATGATTGAGGAATAAGAACCCAATCGTAATGATGTGATTCCAGGGGCTTGCTTTGTGAGATCCAAATCCTACCTAGAATATTTGTAACTATAAAAGCTTGTTCCCTTTCCTTCCCAGGAAAAAGAATATCTATGTGGTGTGGGGATATCCTTCAAACAAATGCAACTTGGCCCTCCCTGCTCTTTTCATTTGCCCCCACCACTATCCTTGATTATTCCTGGGCTCCTACATCAATGTTGGATAGATGTTGTCATGTGGGTAGAAATAAAAGACCAGAAAAGATCTTGGGGAATCTCTGCTGTTTTTGACCAGTGTGAGCCTGGAAAGCTAGAGAATGTGCATTGGTTTGGGGGAGCACATGATCATGGAGAGGGATTCTTTTGACCACCAATAGAAATCCTTCACCAAATTCCTCTCTAGCCTCTTTCATGCTGAGCTTCTTAAAGGGGTCTGCAATGGTGAAGGTTTTCAGGGTATTGCCATGGCAATGGACCTACGTCATGCTCAGCTTGATGCTCCTCGGCGTGCGCATTGGCTTTTTAGCTTTTTGAGTCGGTCATCCACCTTGGAGTAAAATTTAATCAAAATTTCAGAAAGGGTTGTCAGGGAATTGATGCTGTTTTATCTGTGTTAAAGAACCCTTCATGCACGAGAAAATTAATAACTTTTATTTTGTAGCTCATGGTGACGAAGGTTTGATGCATATTAATCAATATAATAGGTACCAAAATATTTTTAATACATAACTGGTATAGAACTAAAGGTTCTCAGATACTACTCCTCGTTCAAGCCTGGTGTTCTTACCAGGCTAAGAGTTTATTTATAAATTTACATTCAAATTCAATCATATAAATATATAGAGTTCGTTTGCAGTGTTTCTTAGTCTACATAGGTCATGAATTAGGTCTACTTTAATGTTATTTGTAACAATTAAGGATATCATTCAAAAAAACCTTGATCCTATATAAATATTCAGGATCTTTACAGGTAAATTAAATACCCACTTGTATGGACTCTCATAACAGGTTCATACTGATCTACTATTTCTTGTTGGATCTGATTATATTTACTCTCATATCCTTTGCATGTGGGACTCAAAAGATGACATTTACTAATCAATCATTTCCTTGCATGTATGAGTATTTGTTTCTATTATTCATGTGATACTTGCTGATGCTGCTTTAGATTTACTGTTGAACTTGCAGATCTTCTTTGCCAAGCCAAACTTAAGTCAGAAACGAGTATTTTGTAATCAACTTTTCAAGGTTGTGGTTTGATGATGATGCACTTCAGTGCAATGAAACTGATCCTATCAAGCTATCATTGAGCATGCAATCCCTAACTTTGAGAATGAAACATGGCATGGGATTATAAGATACCATAAATTTTGCCACTAGCATGTCTTATAATAGGTACACACCACATGCATGATGCAGGCGAACTGAGTAGGCCTAAACGAGGAAGACAGCACAAAAACCTAGTTTTGCCTTTATAAAGCTATCATGGTGATTCTAATCCAGTTCTCTTTTCTCTTAAAGCTTGAGATGTGAGCAGATGTGGCCACCTTTTAGTAACAGTGCATATGATATGAAAACCTTAAAGCATATGAGCAAATCATCACTATCGCCCTTATCCATTAGTAAAGGACCAACTCTTTGATTCCTTTCGGCAACCTTAGCTTGAAAGCTTAGCATGATTGTTTTACTAATCATATCTGATCATAACATCTGCCTAACTGATTCTTCTTCGCATCAATGTACTTATTTTTTTGATTGGATTCCACAGCATGTAATAGTTTTGTCTCAATAATTTAACATAGGTTCAGATGAGTTCATGATCAAGGAAGAGGAAAGGTTCAGATGAGTTCATGATCAAGGAAGAGGACTGCTGGAGATCTAATCATATGTTACATGTACTAATGTGGTTCCCATGGGGATGCTACTTGCAAGAGATTATTCTATGCTGTTGTCCATTACAAGCCTAGTATTTTTTTGGGGTCAAGTAGAATGAAATAGATTCTTGATTACCATATATTCCAAAGAGAACTGTGTTGCATTATCATCAGCATCCTACGCTTAATAGATTCCTCGATACCGTGGAACACGCAATGTGTGCGAAAAAAAAAAAATTGTTTCTCAGCATGCAATATGTGTGGTAAACTGTTAGGTTGAAGTGTAAAAGAGATGAATGAATTGGTTAGAGCTGAAGCTGCCAAAGAAAGCGTGAATTATTTTAAATGAAGCCAAGTCAGCAATCTCAAGTGATTCCAAATGCTTCATCCTACTGTCTTTCCTTAACATTTCCTTGTCTTTGCACCGTGTCTTTCCTTAACATTTCCTTGTCTTTGCACCGTGTCCACTCAATCAAGCACTTGCACCAAAGTTAAGGACTGTGGTAAATTTCTAGTCCGTTCTCCTCTGTACACACATTTGTAGAAAATGTCAGCATTATGACTATTAATGAGACAATTATGTATTATATAAGATTGTTTCTATCCATGGTCACTCTTTTATAGATTGTCCCAAAGCATGAAGGATCTCGGGAATATGATGGACTTATACTATTAAATACATCCATCCAACATGACTTTCTGATAGTCAATTCACAAAGCGTGTCGAACCGAGGACCATTGATTCGGTCTTGGTTTTATATTGACAATGTTCTACCACCAGGATGACCTACAAAGAACAAATATTTTTGATTCTTTATCTGTCAAGCAAGTGGTCATGTTTGGTTTGGAGTTGCTTTCTGTCAAATCCTTGGTCTTCAAAAGATACAATTTTTGCAAACTAATAGATTTCCTAGAAGGTGCAAAGCTTGCTCATGAAAGTGATTCAAGTCTTTTTAATTAGAGGAATCCAAGATATTTAGTTATCTAGGCACTACAAATCAAGCCTTTACCTTTTGAGAAGTTCTCCATAATTTTGCAGTCCATCTGGCTATTGACATAAAAAGTCTGTCAGAAACCAATCCATGTTGGTCAATAAGGCAGTGGAGAAGCTGTCCTTTGGCTTCATTCTTTGGTTTTGGTAGAAACAATGAACTGCAGTAATCCTAACCCACAGCAGACCGACAAAGAATAGATGAAGACAAGGCTCTGCAATTCTTTCAATTAGAGGCTCCTGTGCTTCCTTTCATCTGACATGCTTGGATTGGAACCCAGCAGATTGGATTTTATATTACCAAACAAATCATGCTTATTATAAGGAGAAAATGAGTTGGTTTCATGTTGTTATACGCTTGTCCTTGCTATTTGCTGTCCACTTTAGTCTACCATTAGAACTTATCTGGTAGAGCATAATAAGCAATAGATAAACCTGCCTTAACCCATTCCTTTGGATTCATCTGCATGATGTCTACTTCTAATCTGTTTTCATACATGGCCTTGTTCTCCAAAATGGATGGAAATTATTGATCACCTTGCCTAACCTTCAAGTCTTGTAAAAGCTCATGTTGGTGAGTATTTGATCTCACATTAGTTATATGAATACAGGATCAAAGAACTTAAGGAATAACCTTTTAACTAGCCTTTTTAGATAGAGCCTTGAGCACTTGTTGCAAATGGTATCAGAGTGAATCTACTTCATAGCTCATACAAACTAAGAAATATTGCAGATGAGCTTTATATGTTTGCGATTGGATTTGGATTTGAACTCTTGGAGGAGTATGTAAGAGTTGACACGGAGTGGTCAACTCTTGGAGGTAGATTTTACGTACACTTTTTGATTTGGCCCCTGGAGTTTTGGATCAAATCGTGAATTAAATGAATATTATAGACCTGGCAATGTTGTCTTCTATGATTAGTTCAGGACTCTTTGCACATGAAATCAAATTTATTAATCAAAATGCTATCTGCAAGCATCTGCAGATAAATGGACTAAATCTGCTATGGTGCATCTGTCACACAATTCCATATTGTAAGGTCTCCAAAGTCTTGACTTATTAAAATGAACTACACACTTAAATCCAAAATTTCAATGCGTTAAAAAGTAGTAGTTTTGCTAAATCTGAAATCATTTCATCTTGACTTTGTGATAATATACAAGAATGTAATGACCTATGGGAACGTAACAGATGGTGAACTCTGGGGGTTAGCTAGAAACAGGGGGTAATGAGGAAAGATAGCTAGCAATCATGTTGCTTGTCATTGATTATTCTATAATCTTGCAGATGTGGTGCATGTTATGAGTTTATAGAGTTTTGAAAGATGATTGCGATTACATCATGCAATATGATGTTTGAGATCTAAAGTTTGCAGCAAGTGAAGAGGCCATAATTCTGTCTCTTTATTCATATGTATATATGTTTGTATGTATGTATGCAAATACATAGAGGATATTTAACTTGGTTACCCTTGGATAAGGTTGAATATCAATGATCTAAGTCATTGGACATAATATATTATCTTTAAAATGCTTAGATACATAAAAAAAAAAAAAAAAGTCATGTGACTTAAGGGCTTCCAGCCCATGCATCAAGTGATAAGAAGACATATTATTTTGTATTAACTTAAATATTCAATCTTGAATCACTTGATGCTTGTAATAGAAAATTTTAAATCATATGATTTTTATTATCCAAGCATTTTATAGAGATGTGCACACGTGTGTATGTATATGAGCTTCATTTGGTTACACTCAATTGGACCATCTTTTGAAATTCGATCATCTACATTGGACCATAAGAGGCTTACATCAATGATCCAAGTTATTTGATATAATCTACTATCTCTAAAATATTTAAATACCAACAACCATACAAGCTAAAAGTCATCAAGTGGTCCAATACATCAAGCAGAAACAATCAACAAACTTTTTTTAATCTTTCGTTACATAAGCTAGGAATCTCCAAATAATATGCCTTTGGGTGTTCAGGCATTATAATATATAGAATCGGCTAGAATGAGACTACAATCATCTAAATTTAAACCTAAGTAAGCATGAGGGGACAAAGGACAAGTATAAAGCCAGTCATCCTGTGCAAAGGCAATTTAATTAACACCACCTTTATAGGTTATGTGCAGGGCCACTGGACCACTTAGGCTCAAGGTGTGACCTAGAAGTCCAGGGCAGTGAAACTCTCACTATGGCTGTTTCTATGGAACTCATAGAAACCAATACCACATCAACCCTTGTACAATTGTACCCACTAGCTTTCAGCACCATTGGTGCTGAAACTGCTCCCTAAATTTAGGCAGATTACTCCAAGACCCAAGGTTAGACTATAAAGATGAATGTATTGCATATTAGCATTAGAGTTTGAACCACCCTCCAACTAGCCATCACAGTTAGCCTGCTGCAAAGTCTCTCAGTCCATGCAACCACCACAATGTGGGCATAGTTGATGAAGTAAGAAGTCTTAAATTTGGATTTCAACCACTTAACATTCTCCATATATCCAAGGCTGTATGAACTTCAAACCAATTTGATTTGTTGATGATCTGGTACCTTGGCACCAAATCTAGGCGTATTTATTCCGGAAAAAACTGGTGACCAGGTGCAGTATTATGCCATGCAACAACCCTTTGCATGATTGTTTATTTATCTTGCTCCATGAATGAAGCCTTTTGATGTGGGAAAAAGAAAGAGTTAAAAAAATGATTATGCTAAAGGACTAGACCATCTGTGGCCTTGAAAGCCACTGGAATGTACAGTTTTGACAATTAATATCAGTGATGTTCAGTTGAAAGATTTCGTTGCAGAAAGATTTTGAGATTCATTTTATTCTGTTTCAACTATAATACATTATAGTGTTAATTTTAAATAAATCTAATTTATCATAAAGAGATAATTTTTAAAGTTTAGATATGTTTAAAAATCAAATAAAATATGAAAGCTTCACATATAATTTTTTTTTAAAAAAAAAGCACTGCAAACAAGTATTGGGATGCTTGACTAGATCAAGGATTAAGACAGAATGTGACGCAGAGCATTTACTTCTATGAAAAAATTAGAACATCTCTGTTTCATAATATTTAAAATCTTAATTAATATGATTATTATTAACAGGAACTAAGGACAGCAGACATGATGATTTTACTGGCTTCTAATTCATGTAGGTTTTGGTCCATCATAGATTGGTATGCCCAGTATATGGGCCTAAAATGACAAACAAAGAGGTTGGCCTGCCCAGTAAAAGACTATTTCTCTCTCTCTCTCTCTCTCTCTCTCTCTCTCTTCCTCCCCCCTCCTTTCCTCTCTGAGAAAATAGACTACCTAGACCATCAGACCTTGCACAGGCCTTTAAATCAAGTGGAATGGCCTGGCTCTACATTGGATTATCACTCAAAGATGAAGCATCAATGTTAACACCTTCATAATTGCTAACCAATTTGCTCCCTTGTTTTCCTCAGTGTGGTTGTGGTGGAGCTGAAAAGAATCACATTTCTAAGTAGCAGCACAAAAGTCTGAGCAAATATGGAGAGCATGTATCAGTCACAGATGAGAGCATCTCTCAATTTCACATTAAGGGAATCACCTTCTTATTAGACTCTCCTTCCATGGAGAGCCTCCATGGTTAACTCTGTTTTCCATCAGCAAAGAAACAAGCTCAAACTTTAAAGATTCTGATTTCTATCTGGTTTAGTATGGAAAAATCATTGAATTAAAATTATAATAAAATCTTCAGTAGAATTGTGTATGTCAAGCAAAGTGAATCCATAAGTTGGTATATTTCGTATTATGATAATATTACTAAATTATTTAACAACAGTATTCTGTCCAAACATAGGTGAACAAGAGAAATTCACCATCTTTTCACAGGATTGCATGAAAATTTTGCTGCAATCAGAAGCAAGATTCTGCCTATGGATCCATTGTCTAATATAAGAAGCAACAATCTCTCATTGATCTTCGCTCTTCTTCCATTGAGGCATCCATCAACACTAGAAACTCCCCAATGAGGACTCCAATATGGCATCCATCAACACTAGTCTTCTGCCAATCTAGCAAGCAACTCTTGCCATTCTTCTCAGCACTTGGTCACCTCTTGGATCATTGATCAATCATCTACCTAATGCTAGGCCAGTTAAACTTCCAAATGGTTAAACTCTTGCTATCACTCATTGTGGGAGCATTTCTTTATCTCCTCTTAGACTCTCCAATGTTCTTCATGTGCCAGATTTTTATCTAAATTTTATGCCTGCTAGCAAACTAACGTGATCTTCTCCTCTTAGGCTTTTCAATATTATGGCCTAATATATATTGTTGATCCCTTGATTAACGGCTTAAGATTCTAGAGTCTATGGTATCAAAACCAAAATTCACAGGGTTAAATCTCCATTCAGACCAATTCTGTCTTTCTATTTTTTTGCATTTTTTTCCTTAGCTCAATCTCGATTAAGTTGTTTTTGGCTTGTTCATTCAGCCATTCTTGACTTGCTCTTATCATTAGTCATTTTTTGGATGCCAATTTTCCCTGATCCATTGGAGACTGCCTTGATCAACCTCAATTAGGGTAAGGTCTTTCAGCTTTGAATAAAATCGAGGCAGGTTTTAGAAAAAATAAAAGCTTTGAACCCGAATCTATATGTAAATTAAATTTTTTTTCTTTGTTTTCTTTTTTTTAAATATAATATTTTAAAAAAAAAGTAGGGCAAAGCAATGGGATGGGGCCAAAGATCCTTGTTTCCTATGAGGTTGAGATAGCGACTAAACTTATTGCTCTAACGGAGCACGAGACAGGGATAGTATGGGGATATGAAAAGCTAAGGACGGGAATAAGGCAAGCAATAACTGACCCTAACCCACTTCATTGTCCTTTCTAGTTGTTTTAAAAAATCAAACAGATTTAGAGCCTATTTGGAATAGCTGTTGGTCAACAGCAGTCTCGCACAGCTGCTTGAAAACAGTCACTTAAAAAAGAGATATCCTAGCTGCCAATTCAAATAGGGCCTTGGGGCCATGCCTACGATGCAAATACATGAAGGTCACGGACCACAAAAGCAATTGGACAATGGCACCGGGCTTAGGTAGCAAGCTAAACCATTTCTTTGGAAAATAGGTTCATTCCAGTATGGGAATAGAATTTCAAAGCAATGACTGCACTCCCATAGCTATAATATCATTGGGCCCCTTTAACTCTATTTTGTTCTATAGATTTTAGTTCTCTACAAATCTTGGTTTTTGTAAACCAGTGAGCTTTCCAGCTCTTTTATTACTTGTTTTATAATGACTTGATTTGCTATCTGAACTTTATACGTATTCTTACATCAAGTGTTTGTTAAATTGTGATGCACGTTCCAAATAGACCCCACGTTGGTTCCTTCTTACTTAAGGCCAGGGTAACATGTAGGCTTTAGCTCATTCTTGGTCCGAGTAGTACGAATGAATTGTGCCATATATATTTGAGGATAATATGAATTATGTACCAGATATTCTTCATCTTTGAATCCACACAAGTATCGAAGCCATTCAATTTTTTTAATTTTTTAATTTTTAAAACTTATGTATAAATTTAAAAGTGAAAGAAATGATCGAATTTAACCTTGATCTAAAATTTTTATGGTTGAAGACTTTAATAACTCCGATAGCTTTAAAAAAAAAAAATATATATGATCTAACTTGGTTTTATTATTAGATAAAATTTTTGTGCAAGCCTTTTGAATAGATTGGGTTAAAAATTGATTAAAATGGCTGATGATTTTATTATTAGGTTGGATTGAGATTAAAAGAAGAAGAAAATTCATTGAGATATCAAAGTGGAATGATTATTATTAATATAAACTATACCACATTTAAAAGGCAAGATATCTATGTTTAAATTTAACATTTTATCCTAGCGAAAAATAACAAACTTGCATGTTTATATTTTATTATTTATCAAAATTTTACCCTAGTAAAATTAAACATCCTTGTCTTCTCAATTTTCTTTGCTGATTTTTTTTGCTCCATTATTGAGGGGACTAAGACCCTCAAATTTAACTGAATATTACTGTACTAATTAATAAAAAGCATGAGATCCCATCAAATTATTTGGCACCTTTCTAACAGCATCTAACCTAATTCCCCCCCCAAAAAAAATCTGTTTTTAAAAAAATTCTAAACATCAATCAACCAATAAAGTCTATAATTGAGTGTTAAATGTCTAAAATTAATTTGATTTGCCATCATCCACCTTACCATGATGTTAGGTCTAGTGTCTCAATTAACTAGGCCAGAGTCAAACCAACCGGAGTTCTTCAGTTGTAGCCCTTCTCCGGCCACTCCGCCGCCGCCGCCTCTAACTCCTGCCCCTCTCCTCCCAATCCACCGTCGCCTCCGACGACCCTTCCGACCTCGCTTGCTCCATCTCCGCCGAGCTCGTTAAGATCTCCGCCGCCGAGCCCTCCTCCTCCTCCTCCTCCTCCGCCGCCCAGCTCGACCTCCCCCGCCGCCGGCTGCGCCACCGTCGACCTCTACGGCTGGATCGTCCGCCACCGCTCCTTCTTCCCCACCGACTAGTCCCTTTCCCTCCTCGTCCACTACCTTGGCTGCCACCGCGTTTCTAGGCCGTCGCCGTCCTCTCCGAGCTCGGCCGCTCTGCCGGTTCCCTCTCCGTCTCCGCGGCCCTCGACCACCTATCCCGGGCCTCCCGCCCCGCCCAGGCCCTCCACTTCTTCGACTGCTTCCCCTGCGACCTCGGCGTCCGCCGCGACCGCCCCCGCCCTCACCGACCACGGCTTCCCCGGCCACGCCGAGCGTGCCGTGAAGCGCTACGCCGACGAGATTTTCGCCGATGAGGAGATCTGCACAGCCCTCATCCGAGGATGTTCCGCCGCCGGGAATTTCGACGAGGCCCGCTGCCACATGTGCGAGATGCTTCGCGACGGGTTTGAGTTTGGAACGCGGGCCTACAATTCGATCTTGGACTGAGTCTTACGGTTTTGCCGGAAAAAAAGGATCCCCTCCGGCTCCAGTCGGAGGCTGACAAGGTGCTCGTCGAAATGGAAGCCGCAGGGATTTATGGGGATACCGGGACTTTCCGTGTCCTCATCTCTAACCTCAGCAAGATCCGAAAGACCGAGGACGTCATCAAGCTCTCTTCGCCGAGAGTTACCTTGCTCTCATTCTGAGCTTGCACCTGGCCGCCCAGGTATCGGAAGGCGATGAAATGATTGGATTTATCAAGTTGGCCGGGTTCGGTGAGAAGCTCGACAAGAAGGCCTACTATGGATTCATTAAAATTTTGTGTGGGATAGAGCAGGTGGAGCATGCAATGAAGGTGTTTTCAGATGATGAAGGGGTATTGGCCATGCCCCTGGGATCAAGACCTATGATCTGTTCATGGGGAAGCTGGCAGAACACAACCAGGGGGACGGCGCGAATGCCCTGTTCAAGTAGGCAGCGGCTTGGGAAGAAGAAGGTGAGGAAGGGGAATAAGGCTTTGACTTCGATGGAGAAGATGGCAAAGAAAAGGAAGTGGCTTAGGAAGCTGAAGTTGAGCTTTGTGAAGAAGCCGAGGTCCATCCAGAAGAAGATTATCTGCTGTTTGATTTCTGCTTCATTTGAGATATATATATATATATATATATATATTTATTTATTTATTTATTTATTGGGATGGCTCTATTTGGTATGACATTTGGGCATTCAAATGATTAAGCTGAAAATCTGCCTTGCTCATGTTCTTGTCACAAAATCGAGGGTTGTATGACTTCTTGGCTTTTGTTTGAAGATGCATGATGAACAACAACAATAACAATAAAACATTGATCCTAAACTAATTGGGTTACAAATAGCTTAAAATTATAGACACATCATATGTTTGAAGATGAATGATAAGTTATTCAATTTTGTATTTAATGCGCTTTGAATTTTAATGAAGATTTGGATTTTTGTCATAAAGACGGGGGATATTATCCTCCCGCATTTTTTATACTTGAGAGTGGATAAAAAAATGGAGTAATATAGTAATTGTCTTATGACATGGGAGGGAATGAGCCTATTCGACCCCTCCTCATGGATTAGACGTGTCTCTTGAGTGGGAGGGATACTCCCTCATGCATCATGGCAGGGGAATAGGCTATCTTTGTGGGTCAAAAAGGCTATTTGGCAGGATAACAGAGGCAACAGGGGGTATCCTACCGTTTATTCCCATCCAAATGTGGCCCAAATCTTCTACAAAATGTCCCACTAAAGTAGAAGAAGATAACAAGTCAATTTTGCTTTTCACATGTTAGGCAACTGTTAGGGAGCAAAACCAACTACATGGTCAATCATTAATGATTAGTGCAAACTTACATGGAATCATGCTGTGAACTTTGACAATTGTGATTACATAAACTGAGCTTCCTATCACATAGAAACTTCATCAGATGAAATGAAGAAAAATTTTGTACTGCTCTCCATGCCCCTATCTTGGCTTCATGTATTCGAAAATGCTACAGTCTTGCTATGTATTGCTAGCTGTTCCAGCATGTCCAGATATCAGATGAACTTGAGGTTTCATACTTTTCTTCCATTTATAAGGCTAAACCATTTCTATGCCTCTTTTTTCTGCTAGACTGGCCAGAAGTTGCATTTCTCTCTGGTGTAAGAAAGAAACATCGAATTTTGAGGCCATAGATAACCTGGAACTGATCTCATCACTTTTTGCCCACTTTGAATGTAGTTTTAATACAAAGAATTCTTGCATTCTTATATCTCATCCTGACTTCTCTGTTATATCCCAGCGCGCTTGTCAAATTGGATTTTTATCTGGCACTTCCTGTCCAGCTCCCTGTGCTATGTTCCTGGCAGAGCTTAGACATTATATTGAACTAAATTCTGCGTTCAGCAGCACCAGTTGGATAACTTCACTCTTCTTTCTGATATGGTGAACCATCTTTCCAGCTAGCCAGTGTTTGTTTAGCATGTTCTACTGTTAAATCCTGGTCTGGGATTTTCACTCTGCCAATACCAAATGTAGGTAATTCCTTTAAGAGGTCATTTCTTACTACACCATTTTACTAGAATGGAGCAAAAGACAGGAGAAGCAATTAATACAAAGAGGACCTAAAGTTGGAAGTCTCAAAAAATTTATATTATATAACAACGTAGATATAGATCTCAAAAAAGAATCACAAACTATAGACAGAGCTAACCTAATTTGTGTTAAAACATGTCCCATTCTTTCAGACTTCTTCAGTCTACCATTTCTTTTCATATGCGCCCACATATAAGCTGATTAATGCTTGTCTCATAACAGATCGCTATTGCTCAAGGTTTGCGTTACCGTACAGGCTTTGCATTTTGGCCAGCCTCTAGTATTGCATATACTGTAATGAATCCACGCCATACTGAAGGAAGCGAGCAGCTGGAGGAGCAGAGAAGCAGCTAGAAGAAGCAATCGCAAGAACCGAAGGGGAAAAGAGAGAGAGAGAGAGAGAGTAGGAGAAGGTGAGATCGGGAGGGAGAGAGGACGGTGCATTCTTGCTCGTCAGCCGCCATCCTTGATCGATGTTGGAAAATTCTAGCTTCGGCACAATGAAAGTCGAAACCCTAGCTAGGAGATCAGGAAGGGTAAAGCAATCACAAGAATTGAAGGAGGAGAGAGGAAGAAAGGTAAGATTAGGAAAGGGAGAGAGAGAGAGAGAGAGGAGATGGTGCGTACCTGCTCGTCAGCTATTGGTTGTCATCCTCAATCGATGCTGGAAATCCTTGGATTCGAAATGACGGAAGCCAGAGAGATGGAACGATGAATCCTAGAAGCTTCGCAAACGAGCTTTAAATAAATTGTTAATGAGTGCGGTCCGATAGGTACAAACCGAAACGAAGCTCCAAACTAGCCCATTTTGGGGTCGGTTCGGTTCGAAGCGATACTTTTCGTCCATTCTGGTTCAAGATGGTGAACCATGCTATTGCTAAACTAAATGCAAAGTACTTTTGCTACTCCATCTCATTATGAGCAGCCTTTAAAACTTGGGGATCATCAACATGCATGCACATTTTGCTGAAGCCTTTGAGATGTGTTTTAAAGATGCTCTCAGGTTTCTAAGTTGTCATCTAAAGCTCCAATATTGCTATTTTGGATTATCATTATCATTATAATTGTTTTGTGAAAAAGCACCATCACTGTCCCTCTTTACTATTGAGGGTTATAGAATTTAATGAAAGCAGAGGTGATAAAATGGAGTGAAAGAAGATTGTTCAGATTGCATTTGTCTTCATATCTGAAGTGCTTTCAGATCTGGATAAGCTTAGGTAGAAAGTGGAAGAAATGAAGCAAGCAAGAGAAAGGAAGGAGTTGAAGGGAAAGAAGGATCAGAAGAAGCAGTTGCTTACTGTTGGTTGGTTGTGGGTGCTGTTGGTAGTGGATGCCAGTTCTTGCTGCTATGCATGAATGATTAGATGGGAAGGTAAAAAGAGAAGCAGATGCAGAAGTTGAAAACTTAAGGGAAAGAGGAGATATATCGAATGCTCAATCCACCTGCTAAAACTTTCTTGTCACAATTTTACATTATGGTCCTAAAACTTCTCAATCCACCTTTTTAGGCATGTTTTATGATCCAATACTCACATACATTATGGCGCCACATATTCCCAAGCTTGAGAAAGCATTTCGCCTGAAAAAAGGAGCATGTCACACTTTATTTAGGTATGCTTTTGAAATCTCAAGCAGTGACTGTAGTCTGACATATGAATAATATTTCTGCAGCATTTAGACTCCTCATCCCCCTTTATTGTAAATTTGTAATACAGCTCCTATATTTGAAGCCTACTTTTTATATTTGCTTTCAAGATGCAAATCATAACAGCGAATATTAATATATAAAATTATAGATACATCTAAAATATATAAATGTACAACTGGTGTTATATCAACTTGTGAAAGAAAAAGGAATTGCCAACAGAAAACCAGAAACAAACAGAATGATTTAGTTTTCATTACCTCATTAGCATTGAGAAACATGTGATCAGAAAAAAAAACTACAATACATGTGCCTTGACATATATCATCATATATGTACGCATATCCTAGATGCTTAGGAAGTATGTGATATTGCAAGCAGACTTGGATCAAGTGCATCATTTTCAGATTATTAAAATTCTAAAGACAAAAGGAAGGTATGGTCAAGTGTATAAAGCTCTTTAAGAATCCTTTTGTCCTTATTACGTTGTATGGCTAAATCAGATTGTTAAAGATGATCTATTTTTATCTCAATGGGTAAAATGTTTATGCTGATGTCCATGCTGTATCTTCAACTAGAACTCCAATGTAGATCCTGTGCTTAATTAGCAGTGCAGATCTCATTATTAAAATATAGCTTGTATTGTATTGACAGTGGCACTGGTGATCATGCATTTTGGTCGGTTTGTGAATGAGCTGAACCCACAGGTTATGATGAGTGGAAATTATCCAGGACCATCATAATCCATTGCTTTGGGACATTTGCCAGTGGTATAATGCTCGAGAAGAAGTTATCCTATCTGATTTTATATGCTGTTTCTTGTAATTTATGAGAAAAATATTTCTTGTAATTTTCATTATAATCACCAATCATCTTCATGTAGCTGCTCTTACAGAAACCTTTCAATGGCTGATGGTAAAGAATCGCAAACTATGTCTGAAAATGTATATTTCTTTACATGGGCAATCCTTAGTTCTTGAACTGTCTATGGAACTGTACATGGGTAAGCAACTCAACGATGACCTGGAGCGAAGTTTGCCACCTGAGAAATTGCAAAGGTCACCAATAGATATGGTAGCTAGCTCCATGATTTCCTGTTGTTGTTAATAACTGTTCCAGTGGTAGCATGCTTTGATTTAGCAACCGGAGATTTTTAATTTAATTCTTGAATTTCGTATCTTTAAAAAAAATAGATTTGATGATTGCAGTCGAAAGTGTTATTGCTTGGACTTGAGAACCAACAAAATCCATTTTTAAATGGAAGATTATACCTTTTTTGAGCCAAAGGGTGTGCCTTTTTAATTCCTAAACTTTCCCTCTTGTTCAATCCTTCCTTCCTTTTTCTTTGGAGACGAACGTCAAGAAGTAGAAAACCTTTGCTGGAATGCTCGCCACCTTTATTATTACCAGCTCCATCTTTAAACCATGGAGGAGAGTCAAAGAAGCAATGAAGAAAGAGAGAAGTGCTCCTAATGGTGCACCCATCTCATACCTTAAAAGGATGGAACCAGAAGGGAGGGACTAATTCCACTATTAAGTAATGAAATTTTTCATTAAATTAATGATCTGCACACAGAAATTCCATAATGCTGTGCTGTTTTTGATTCCATTTATTCTCTGTTTTTGATGAGATTTGCAGTGAGAAAGACAAGAGTTTAAACACTTTTTTCTGTTTCTTGACTTGTGTTTTTATGAGAATACACTAAACAAAACTTTCATGTTGTATAAGATTTTCAGGTTCTATTCAAATCGATTTTTTCAAGGAAAGGTGCAATCTCCAGGGGCATTAATTTGTGGATCTAGCAAGTTGTTTTAAGTCTAATTATAGAATTATCTTTATCTTTTTGTTCCAACTTCCAAATGAAGGCTATAAATTATCAAGCAAGATCGAAAGAATTAGTTTCAAAACAAATCAAAGAGTTATTTAAAATAACAAGAGCTTCTTCATGTCTTCTAGTGCACTTGTATCCTTCAGAGATAAACAGTCAACTCATATGCTTAACGCTGTATTCAACAGGGTATTAGCAGGGTCAACAGTATAAAATGCTTGAAGGGGGAGTGAGAGAAGTGTTATTTTAGCATTCAACTTTCTCATAGAGAAGGGAGATTCATTAATATTATAATCACTCAGGTCCAAATTGATGAACACCCAGGTAATTTGATTGCTAAGCTGAGTGGTGCGATTGTTAGGGCGACCCCCAGTTTGTAAGTTTATAAGATGGAAGTATGATCAAATAATTATTGAACCATTTGTTGCAAGGAACAGTCTTTTTCAAGATTTAGTAGTCGTTTCGAAGATTAATGCAACAAAATATATTATCTAGAGAGAATATTTGTGGTGAACAAGTTTTAGATGCTGTTGTCATCTTTATTAAATGTCCAACCAATCAAAGCTTAAGTTCATGTTATCACCAAGGCAAGACAAATAAATTGTATTTCTTTGGTTCATCTGACCTCAAGGTGGCAAGAGAGTGAGAGATGATAGTGAGTGCTTAAAGGAAGAAATGACATACATTAAAGAGGATTCAATGTAATAACATAAAAAAAAAAAAAAAAACAATATTATGTCAACCCATTTGGCTTTGCCTATCCTTGGGCTAGATAGATGCAATAGAAAAGTCTTGACAGAATTCCTTATGTCAATGAAGTCATGAACCAACAATGGAAAAGCAATGCTCCATCTTTTTGAGTTATTTAATAAATCTTACTCTATTTTTTTTTGGGTCAGCTTAATCATGGCTCATTCTGTAGAGGATCATTTTCTATTTTAATGATTGACAACCTACCTAACATCAACCTTCTACTTTTTTTTCATCTTATCTTCTATCACTGTTGACAATTTTCTATACAAGAAACCATAGCATGAATAAATCAGCATAAGGGAGGGTCTTCAATGCATCAATAATTTTTTTTCCCCCCTTTTTTTTTTTCTTTTACTTTTTTCTTGTGATGCCCATATATCTAAGGACAAGGTTTCTTTCATAACAATGTTATTTATGTATGACACAAAACATAATACCTGTCCTAAAATGATTGAGAGACCAATTGTCTAAATACCACAATTTAATTGAGCATGAAGCTCCTTGGGGCCAGGTGAACCCAACTAAAAGACGGATATCATGAAGCTGTTCTGAGTGAGCAAAGTCACAGCAAAACTAAATCAATGTTACAACTTGATAAGGCTTAGTAGTCTATTCAACTTTGCAGCGTAGACATCTACTAGAAGAGAATTTTACTTCGAAATCAAAATGATGGGAATCAGAGTCATGTGTTTGCTCTTATCTGAGCATCCCAAGTTGTGTTCTGAGTAAGGGATATGACGAGCATATGCCTCCCCCATCCAATGATCAAGAACCTTTAGTTGCTTCCCCAACACAAATATGAGAAAAACTATAAATGCTCTCAAAAGTTTTAACCAACTTTGAAACTAGCACCAAAGGCACCTTTCTCTTGATGTTTGATAGCAAATGAGATGTCACCTATAATATGATTCATTTTTCATGTAGTTGCCCCACCAAAGACCTGAAACAGGGCCTCCATCACCCACTTGAATATACCAACATTTGATTACTGAGCCCTGAGGTGGGAGCTGCTAGAGCTTTTCATGATGTGGGCATTGATTTATTGGCCCTGCCTACCACCAACGCAACCTCTTTCCATTGCCCAAATGAGCTTGATGGGATAATGATTTCAATTCTGTGGTGGAGGGAGGAGAAGCAAGAAAATGATGGGTGACATGACACCTTGGCAGTTGCATACTATGGAAGGAACCAAGTGGAAGTGTAGAGGGGGCAACAAAAAAAAGGATAGATGGGCACAGAAAGTGTGGGCTACAAAATACCAAGTTGTTCCTGTTGAGATAGAAAGGTGCAAGAGATTAGAAGAAACCCTTAAGTAAGTGGAGTGATGGTTGATTATTGCATCAATGTGTTGAAAAAACTATAATGTGTCACAGCAGAGGGAAAATGATAGGCAATATAATTATCAAAACTTATTTCATATTACTATAATGATCAAAACTTACATGAAAGAAATTAATAAAGAAAAATTTAAAAACTTTACGTCTTATAAAAAATATAACTTAAAACCGAATAGAATAGAGAAAAAAATCATATAATTGATCCTTAACTAGTTTGAAATTAAGGTTTTATTGTATTCATTGATCAACTCAATAAATATATACAAGAGATAATAATAGGTAACATGGGCCTTAGAAGGAGGTAGAGTGGTATGGTAGGAGAACTAATGGGTCTATTTGTAGTTTTCTCAAGGTGCAATACACCAAAATTTATTGAGAATCTACTAGCAGTTTCGTTAGTACATGGTCACCACCCTTGCACAATTATATGCCACAGAATGGTCGCTGAAAGCTTGTTCCTTTCAACCATGTCACTGTCGAAAGCTAGAATTCATGCATCACCGACATGTGTCGTTTGTCCCTCCAATTTATGGTGTTGAAAGCTATGGAGCTATGGTCCCCAAGCTATGAGCTCATGTCTCAATTGATAAAAAGAAGATTGATGTATACTTTTTGTTTTACATCACTCTTCTCTTTCCTTTGTATCTGTTTCTTAGGTACATTGTCTGGAGACAGACAAAAGAGTTCAAGTATCAAAGAAGGTCACTGTAGTTGAAGAGTTCAAAGTTCTACGTGATATACTGGAAGTTGCAATGTACTTGCAGTGTACCACAGCAGTGATTTTAACTGAAAGAGGCGTTTTTAATGGAAGAATGCGATTCTACATCACAAGTTGGAGCTACTGATGGATGCCAATGAGTTGACAGAGTCCTTATTTATTTGGATGCTGAGAAACTAGTTGAAGAAATGGAAAAAAATCTGAAAGATAAAAATTAAAATGTAGAAGGTTAGAATTTTAAGACAGTAGATATGCTTATTTCTTTTTGCATGAAAGATAGAGAGAGAGAGAAGAAGCAATTTTTAATCAAATCAAACCAACTAAAAGAAAATTCTTGATTTTCTTCTTTTTTTTTTTTGTCTCTTTCATTTTCTTTATAAAATTATGTTTCTATTTTTTTTTTTTTTCATTTTTCATGTCAATGAATAAAACTAGAAGAGTGAGAAGTTGGTGAGAAATTGGATGTTGCAGCGCTGAGAATTTGTATCCAAGAATCATCATCTTTTGTTCTATCAAATGCCTGTTATTTTCTTTCTGTTTTTGCTGGTCTATCATAGATTATTTGACTGCATTCATGTTAGTCTAGCTATAAGTTTTGCAACAAGTTTGCTTTAGACATGATTATATAGACAGTTTAGTGTTCACATATATCTAAAAACATTTTGTTTTGGTAAAAATATTCTATCAGACTCCTTGTAATGCCTCAAGCCCATCTGTCGGCCCAATTAACTCTGTTAGCGGGTCGACATCATGTGACGCAAAAACTCGAGTAGAAGTTAATAGTTAACAAGTGGACTTGAGTTATAAGCACGTAACACATTTCTTTTCCATCTAATGTGAGACTAAATTTAAGGTATCACAATCTCTCTACATGCCACAAGCAAGCCAGAATCTATCCCTAAGCCGGATTGTTGGTGCTATAAAGGTGGCTCCACGTCATAACGGGACTCTATCACCGTTCCATGGGTAGCTCTTTCCTCATGTCCACCAACTTTCGCACACTCAGGTCGGCTCTGATATTATTTTGTAACGCCCCAAACTCATCTGTTGGCTCAATGAACTCCGTTAGCGGACCGAAACTACATGGCCTAAAAATTTGAGTGGAAGTTAATGGGTAGTAAGTAAATTTGAGTTATAAGCATAAAATATATTTTTTTTCCATTCAATGTAAAGTTAAATTTGGAGTATCACATGCCTTGAAATGGTTGGGATGTTATTTATGCCTAATTCTTGAATTCTTGTTCAAGAAACTAGAGGGAAACCTTTCTGATGGAGACATGATAGTCTTTTTGATAAGAGTTGGGACATGATTCAGATGGCAGTCCTTTGGAGAGATTCCAATACAAAATATTCATGTCACTGGTGGTGCTTGTCATGAAGAAGGGAGGCTTCAAGGACAACATGTGCAATGAGAAAAGATTCTTATAGGGTAATTCTTATGTTTATTTGCAGCAGTAGATAAGTTGACAATAGTCCTTGCATGCTTTCACTAATGCATCTTTTTTGTGGATCAAAGCACTTGTTGGACATCTCAAAAAAAAAAAAAAAAAAAAAAAAAATGTCAAAAGAAGCCACTCCTTTAACACCCTTGGTATTCACATTACAATTTGCTTTACTTTCTCCAAGTGAAGAGAAAAAAACAGAGAAAGCACTTCTTTAACACATTTAGCATTCACATTATAATTTGCTTTACTTTTTATCACATTAGGACTTGCTCCACTTTCTAGAAGGTGTCAACCATGTTTTCCTCATGGAAATTAAGATGCTAACCAACTAGATATGTGATGAATCAAGGGTATGATATGCTTGACCACTATAATTGACTTGTTGCAAGAAAAAATTAGAAGTTATTGATGGAGGTATGAGATTTGCTTGGTGTATAGTCTTTGATTATCTTGTCATCTCTATGAGAGCTCAGTGTCAACATCTTTGGGCCATGGATGATCTTTCTATCTCAAGTAGAAGTCAATGGATAAAATTGGATGAACGTAAATTGTCGGTCCCATGAGTACCACATGGGTGTATAAGTTTAGGCCAATCTTTTACCAAATAGCTTAAGCTTTTGATGCTTTAAGTTCATGGCATGTTATTAACATAGCATCATGGCATGTTATTAACATAGTATCAATAACTCTGATTAAATTGGTACTGCAGTGCTGGTAAATCCTTAATGAACATCATTAAGTCATAAGAAATGAAAAATTATAAAGGTCAAAATGAAAAACAAGAGTTCAATAATTAATAAATAAATATCACGTTAATCAAGAGGATATTAAACATTCTAGGAGGAACAAATACTACGTGGCTCTTGTTAAGTGCAAATAAACAACGTTCTCTCTTCAATGGTCATGATTGGTTAATTATGGAGCTGACAAATAAACAAGTATTGGGTTAATAAACTTTTAAATTTTCCATCGTCTGTGACACGGCAAGGTAACACTTCTCTCTTCAATTTTGCATCAACTTTGATGTATTTTTGAGTTGACCATATAAATTAACAAATATTGGGATATTCAAGGATATAGTTGTCAGAGTCATGTATGTGCATTCGGACTAGATATGCGTATATCATCATATGCCATGCATAAACCAAGAATTTATTAGATTTATCCCACCTAGTCATTTTCATGAAGACATCTTTTATCCACTAAAATAATTGGTGTTGGAAACGTGGAGGCATTGTTTATAATAAACAAGCTTGGTAACCTTCAAAATAGCTTAGCTAACATTGGGTAGGAAGACTTAAAAAGGTGACTAGGTTAAAGCAAAAGAAGAACAAGGTTATCTTCTAGAAAAAAGAGATCAATGATGGAGTGGTGCAAGAAGAGGAGATAAGCATGCAAGGACCAGCATAAGGGAGGGTGTAATTTTGCATAGAGGTGGTGATCAAGTTGAGTTGGCTCTAATGTGATATTTTTATTCAAAAAAGTAAGCTAGCCTAATCCATATAAGGGTCACATTAGGTTGCATAGATTAGATAAGTTAAGTTGATTTTTAACAAATGAAATGAGTTTAAATGAAAAAAACATGTTAAGTAGAGTTAAATATGTCTAAAATAGGCTAAATAGATTTTAAATGGTTTAAATATGTCATCAAGTTAAAAAGGGTCCAATCAATAAATGGGTTAAAATAAGTTTAAACTTGAGCTAAGCCCATCTCATAAATGAGTTTAGGCTAGTCAACCTATTTAATGGTCTAAACACGTTTATGTCAGATATAAACTTGCTTAAAATGAGTCACTCATGGGTCGGTTCATCATATGCCATCTTGACTTTCTATGTTCATTGCTTGGTTAGTTTCTAGTGAAAATATATTAATATTAAATAATTTTTGACCTGATTTATTAAAATAGAAAAATCTAGAATGAAAATTTTCAAAATAAAAGAGGGAGCTTTTGCCTTGGAAACAAGTTCTTTGGAATCTTTTTTTTTTTCTGAACACTGAGTATGAGGGCGGTATTAATTTATCCTATGCTTCATAGATAGATAATAGTCAAATTACTCCTAAAACACTACTGATATAAAGCTCATTTTTTCAACCAACAAGTACAGAGTTATACTCATCCAATAATATATCTGCATCAAATGGCAAGCTTTGCATCTTATGAGATCAAACACGATATATTGATGCACATAGTATGTGCTGTAGTATGCAATCACATAATTACCCATCTCTCTCTTTCTTTATATATATATATATATATATATATATGGGATAAATTTGACTGTATTCGAATATAGTCAAGTTTAGATCCAATCATTTTCTCCATCCTTGGATCGACAAAGTTCACGAACCCCAAAGATGGTAAAAGTAAAAAAAATAGGATAGCTCCATAATTTATGTGCATCTAATGATGAAAAGGATGATCGAACTCTAAATTTGATTACATTCGAATATAACTAAATTTATCTCTATGTATGTATATATGTATATGTGTCTATATATATATATATATATATATATTTGTTTGACTTTAAGCAAACCAACAACATTAGGTAGGCCCACATACATATGGAAATGATTTCCTCATTATGACATTCTTAGCCTTAGTCATTGAAATACAAGTGCCTTATAGCATAGACTTTTTTCCTCTTCTCGGGAGGCTTTTGACCACAATGCATTAATCTAAATGATATGCTACCAAATCACCTTAAACAATCTTATCTTTTTACAAAAGTTACCCCCTCAAACGGTGCAAGCAGAACGAGTCAACAAGGCTTTTGCCTTGGTGTTCAAAATGTACATGTTTGAAATTTAGTTAAGTTGAATCAGCAAAGGGTAGTTTCAAGAAAACATAAGCCCTTGTCATCGCCACTGGTTGGATTTCTAGCTTCAGTTTCTTAATCTATGCTAAGTGGGGATTTAATCATTAACACTGTTAGATAAAAGAAAAAGTAGTTGTAGGTGGTAGGTTTTGACTTCATAATACTTTTTGTAATGGTGTTAGACTAGGCCACCAAGGTCTAAAATTTTGTAAAGCCATCTAACATGGAATATTAGTGGAAAAAAAATTAATTAATATAGTATTAATATAATTTGGTACAACGTCGCCGTTGTGCTAATTGATAACATATAAGATGAAATTTAGGTGCTGCTTTATAAGTGCGAATCATTCAGTTTCGCCTCTATTTTTTTTTTTTTTTTATCATTACATGAGGTTCAAATAGAAATTAAGATGCCTGTAAAAAGGTAGTTGAGGCAGAGAGAATCAGCCAGCCTACACTTATAAAATCGCACCTAAGTTTCATCCAATAAATAATATAAAACATGTATCAACCCTTTCATACATAGCCTAATAGCTAACAATACATAATTTTTTATTTATTTATTTTTATATATACTTTGGCAAATGGCATACTTTCTTTTATAAATACTGTTAATTATGATATATATGCCGTAATACAGCAGTAAAACATAAAATTATTTTAAAAAAAAATTCTTTCTAAATATAAGAAGATATATCTCAATCCATTGATATGTAATATTGGGTTTGTATTTATAAAATATGATTATAATTTTATATCGATGTTGAATTACCACATTCCTTCTTTTTTTTATTTAAGTTTAGAATGAATTACTGTATAAAACTTTCTATATAATCAACAATCCATTCATAGGCCATAATCTTATATTATGATCACTAAAAAAAAAAAAAAATCATATCATCTAATTAGCAAGTAGGTATGAGAGGCAATTGTTAGCCAGGGAAAAAAATAATTTTTTTAAAAAAAGAAGTAAGTCCCCACTTTGGAAATGTAGGGTTTTTTTTTTTTTTTTTTCCTGTTTTAGGAGAGCAATATAGATTTGGCCACTTGTCAACAACCTATTTGAACAGGTGTCTTGGGTCCTCTCCCGTTTCTAACTTTCTCTCTCTTCAACCCAAAACAGAGAGGGAAAGAAGGCTGGAACTTTGCCCCACTCCCATTCTGTCTCCAGAAGTGGCTCTCTATATAAAGCCTGAGAGAGAGTTCCCCTCCCTGTACTTTTTTTTAAAAGCCTTTCTCTTATCAGAGGCAGGGAATTTTAGAAGAAAGAGAAGGGTAGAGGAGGAGGAGGAGGAGGGCAGGAAGGAAGGAAAAAGGCGAAATTTTGGGGGGATTTTTGGTAGGTTTTCTTTGAATCTTTTGAGGGCCTTTGGATCGGCGGATGCACGTGTGTGCAGCTGGAGAGGCTGAGTTCTTGGCGTCTTCTCGGATTAATTTAATGATGTTTTAGAATTGATTAGAATAATGGGGATTCTGATGTCACCCACCTTCTTCTCCTTTGTTCGGCGTTCACTGCCACCCATCTCTCTCCTCTCTCTATCATTTTTCTAGTGAGCTCTCCTCTGTTCTTCGTTTTTTTTTTTTGTTCCGGTGAATTGAGATTTTTTATGAGCATAATGTGATGCACAGTTGCTTTTGGGATGTGGGATTGCCTAGTTTTCCTCAGATTGGGCTTCTCTGACATAAAAAAATTCGATCTTTGATTCTTTTTATTGATTTCTTCGGTGTTAAGTGTCTTGTTTTATCGGACGAGACGAGATGGCTGTTCCGCTCTTCCTGACAAGTTGTCTGCACTAAATTTTCATGATTATTAGATTGCAAGACATTAAGAATTGTTTATTTTTCTCTCTCTCGTTTAGGGGGAATTGAGCAACTGTGATCTTTTTGGGATCTGAGTTTGTTTTGTTCTGCTGAATTCTAAGGTATTTTGAAATGGGATATTGGCTTTTCGAACCAGTCAGTCTTTCTTTGGCCGAAAGTATTGCTATTGCTTCTTCTTTGTCGAAGAATGGCTTTCTGTGCTCTTCTTCACATCTTTCTCTTCTTCAATTCTCCCGGCATCAGTCATGGTTAACTGAGAGTCTTCTTTAGGTTCTGTTTTCTTGAATTTAGGGATGAATTAATTTCTTTTTTTTAAAAAAAAATTTGTTTGAAAAGGGGAAAAATGATCCTTTACAATTTTTTGTAACTAAAAAAATTATGGAATCTTTGGATTGCTCTGCTGTGAAATGATGGTTGTCCGAGCTTTCCTTGACATGTTATTTTTCTTCCCCTTTCTTCCCATAATATTTATTTATGAGATATTCAGTAGCATTTCTTTCTCTTGAAGTTCTAATGGATTTGGTATACTGATTTATTCTTCTAAATTTGCGCCCACGCTAGGTGTGTTCTTGAAATGAGATGTTAAAATCATGTTGCTGTGAGTAATATGCCTTTTTTGTCGAGAAAAATTTCCTTTTTCTGTCTGATTTCTTGTTTTACTTTACTTTTTGAACATGGATCCTAATTCATCATAGATAGAGTCAATATAATTTTTTCCCCCACATTGTCAAAAGGATTACTGCAGGGTTCAGATAGATTTTCTTTCTCAGTTCATTTTGTATTATAAGATTTGACTAAGCATAGGCTGTAGTACCTATTAAGCTTTTAACTTTTGGTTTTTGGGATCTTCATCCATTTATTGTTGAAGGGTTTCCTCTTGCCAAAACTTTTTTTTTCTCCTCTTGCTTGATCAGCA
This sequence comes from Metroxylon sagu, assembly GCA_017589505.3. Lineage (NCBI taxonomy): Eukaryota > Viridiplantae > Streptophyta > Magnoliopsida > Arecales > Arecaceae > Metroxylon > Metroxylon sagu. The sequence continues at coordinate 313,939 of JACVBY030000605.1, read as the reverse complement.
TAAGATGGTTTTGATATTCATTTGCTAAACTAATTTGTGTCTATTTTGGTATCACATGCTGGTATAGAACTTCTCCTTTTCCGCATAAAAGTCTGAACTGTTATGTGGTTACATTCTTATGTTCTTTTTGAATTTGGTTGCACTAACATGGAAAGTGGGATATGTGGCTGCTGTTCTCATTCTTCTATTATTTCCTACAAATTTTAAGCCTTTTCTCCTGTACACAGAAAAGCATAGTTGGGAGAATATTAGAATTTTGGAATGTTCGACATGAAAATATTGTAGCTGATTTTGATGAGTTTCCCCACTCTCTTCAACTGGCAGATATATCTTTTTTTATCTTAATGAGATAGATGCATGCTTGACATGTTACAATTTACAAATGTCTTCTTCTGGCATCATCAATAGTCAATTCATGTCATTTTCTGGTCTTGTTGCTATTTTTTAGGAACAATAATTGTTGAAATTCTTGCATGTGGAGGTGGGGCATTCCGCTACCTGCTTGCCACACATACAAGGCAGTTATTGACATGACAAAAAACAGATCTGGACAATCCCATGTTCTCATGCGACCATTTTAGATGAAATAATTATTTCATCTGTAGATTGTGAATGAATGGGTTGGATACCCTGCTATTTTTCACTTGAGGGAAAAGTGTACATATCAGATGTTTATTCTCTAATGTGTTTTATTGACACTATATGGAATACAATATGGGACAAATTTTTGGAATGCAAGTGTTTACTTCTTTCCCCATTAAAGATGGTTGTGAAAACAATATGTAATTTTATTTTTTTAAAGTCACAGTCAATCTAAATTGGAGTTAGTTTCTTGCTTCTTTTAGTAATTCATGAACTGGATTTGCTTTGAATCATTCTCTTTTTGCTTTCTGGAGGGGAAAAATCTGTATCTTTTGTGATTAAAAAGATTTTTTTGTTTGATTTTTATTTTTCATGAGTTTGGTCTAATTTGTTCTACATGGAAAAACATCCATAGCTTCTTTGCTAAACTTTAATCTTGTGAATGTATGTTTTTCTTTGCAATTGTACTAGATCCACTCCCTGGTTCTTCTTGCTGTTGTTTTGTTGTTTTACTGAATGTCAGAGGATTCTCTTCTATCTTTTTTCTCTCCATTCTTGGAATCCTTTGTTTGATTGTATTCTTGTTTCAAGTCAAGGTCATTGAGAATTGCTGCTTCAAAATATTTATGTTTTAAATTTCTTCAGGGCAATACTTGGTTGTCTTCTGTTTATTCAAATGGTCAAAATCTTTTAGTTTTAGTTGATGTTTTACTCAATTCACTCTCACCAACTTTCAATTCTGGGTGGAGGCATATGTTAGTTGTCAAATTCATGACTCTGTGGAGTGAACGCTTTAGTTTGTGCCAGTCTGGGAGATTTTTATGAAGTTTCTTGTTTCTGAGTTGAGCTGTTATTTTTGTAGGAGTTGAGTGGACTGCTGCAATTTGAGAGAAATGGCAGCTTCTGGTGAACCTAAGAAGAAAAGTGAACTGAGAGTTTTTGAAAGTTTAGATGAACTGGCTACTGATTTGGCTGAATACATTGCACAACTATCAGAGATTTCAGTGAAAGAGAGGGGATACTTTACTATTGCTTTATCTGGAGGATCTCTTATCAGCTTGATGGGGTAATTGCTTAAATAAATTTCTGGTATCAGCTTCTTTTAGATGAATAAATAAAGTGTTATTTGCTCAATGAACTATTCCCCCTAACTTAAAGCTTTTGTAAGTAGCCATTTTGTCGGAAGACATTAATGATTTCAAGCTGAAGTTTGTGTGAAGCAGGAAACTCTGTGAGGCTCCTTATAACAAGACTGTTGATTGGACAAAATGGTATGTCTTCTGGGCTGATGAGCGTGCAGTGGCAAAGAATCATGTGGACAGTAACTACAAGCAAACAAAGGATGGGTTTCTTTCTAAGGTATATGAATCAATACCAACTCTCTGTTGCTTAAAAGACAAAGCAAGGTGTAGATTTTTATGTTTCTTGTGTGTACTTATTTTTGATAAGCATGAGCTGCTGTGTAGAAAACCAGTCCAAGGCATGGTTATTGTGTTAGAACATTTTTATTGCAAGAATTTCATTTTATAAAGTTTTAATTGGGAATTAATCTTTGGAGAATTTTCAGTTAGCAAAGTTCAGACCTTTTCTCAATTGGCACCAGTTGTCGTGCCAAATGAGTAGTTATCAGTCTGGTCTCTTTTTGTAGCTATATCCTTATTTTTAGGCAATATTGTAGCTATATCTGTAAGGTTAGTGCATTAGTCTCTGCGCTTTATGTGCTTGATTGTTCTGCTGAAGTTTGAGAAGCCTAGAACAAACTGCAATGCCTACATGCAAATATTTTACACTCTTGTTCTAGATTTCTTGTCTCTTGAGTAAGGTTCTTAAAATTTTTCTTCATGTGTTTCAGGAATTATGCTTCTCTGAGATGTTGCACACACGCGTACACACACATTATAGTCATGCTGTTGTGTTGAGACTCGTGAAAGGGTTTGAAAAAAGTGAGAAGAGACTTGCACCAGGATGGAAATTGTGAGGAAGGAACTTGGAAATGATTGTTTTGACTAACAGTTTAGCACTGACAGAAATTATCAGTGGTTTAAAAGATCTTGAGAGTCCGTCTCCATCATGGTAAAAGCTTGCTGATATGCTATGGCTCTAGCGAGTTCCCTGACATGGATATGTGGTTTTACTCTAGAGTTTCAAATTATTGGCATGAGACATCATGGTATATCTACTGTCATGTACTTATTTTTTCTTTTTCAGATTAATACTGCCTAGGGTGACTTGATAATGTGAATTAAGAATGTTACACTTCAATGTCATGCATTGCCAAATGTGAATTAAGAATGTTACACTTCAACGTCATGCATTGCCAAATGTGAATTAAGAATGTTACACTTCAACGTCATGCATTGCCTTCTGAGAGATGGCAATTGATAGCTAACCTTTACATCCATCACGATGATGTCCAACCTTGTAAATCTGTAAATATTTCATACCTATGTTATTTGGATTGGAAGAATGAAGTACAAGATATCTTCTCAAATATAGTTCGTCAGAAGTCTCCCATTGAAAATTTTTCTTCTTTGTAGAACTTATTCAAGTTCTATGTTTTATGTGCATGGATCAAAATTAACAAAACTTCATTTGATCTCATAATCTACATTTGATCTCATAACCTACTGATGTATTAGATGTTCCCTTGCATGTATGATTGCTTTTGTAAAGCAATTAAGCCTTAACGAAGTAAAAATGTGGAAAACCCACCTACTGTAGATGGGAAAATAATGAAGTCCCCCACCTTTGATTCTTGATATCCTTCTACTAAACCTCCTGCTTCCATAGACTGACACCATCCAAAACAACATCCTCTCTTAATTTCCATAAATTATGTCTCCTTTCTCCTTTTAAAAGTCATAGATGCAGTTCCATTCTGTCCTGATAACTTCATACGATTGCTGTTCAATGTCAAAATACACTACCAGATACAGACATTAATGAACACATTGTAATAACAAACCATAGTTGATAACTTTTGGTTGCTAACAATGATTTTATTGTGATTCCCTTTTCTTATTTAAGGTCATCACCCTCCAGAAGAAATTACTATATATCATTTCTTTCCATTAAGATCTTATTTTCTCTCCTTTTTTCGACATTTGTAGATGTAGTTTGAGATGCCCTCTCCCTGGTACTGTCCCTTAACCATGTTGTGCAGCTACGTTCATCTTATATTGTTTACTATCATTTGTATTCTTATACTACTGCTTCTTCTAGTTTTATTGTAATCTAACACTACGTTTCCTAGTTATATCAAGTATCCACCTCAACATATACATCTTCACTACATTTATCTTATGCTCATGGACTCATGTTATGGCTCAGTTTATTCTACATACTTGTTCTATGGCCATTTTACAATATTTTCTGTTCTATCCAAAGGAATTTGATTATCATGTAACAATTTGGAGGTGCAATTCCACTTAATCTCCTTCCATCAATCCTAGTAATTAGTGGTCCCATTTATGGGAATATCACAGCCTAAAAGTCCATCAAAAGTGATCAGCAACATAGATCCAGAGCAGCCAGCAATCAAGTTTATTGCAACAATGACTAATCCCTTGAAGGGACTAACAAAACAATGAGAACTCATAGATTATGAGAGAAAATGGAATAATTATGTGCAGAAAAGGTTGAGAAGAATGAGGGCATTAATGGGACGCTTATACATAGTGCTATCCTTCCCCTTTCACCTTTAGTTAAAGAACAGTGTGCCCACATATAGACTGGTTAATGTTCAGATTATTCTCCAAAAAAGCGGTGATCACCAAAAAATATGGGCATATATATTCTCCAAAAAAACGGTGATCACCAAAAAGAAATTGTTTGCATAAATCAGACACCAAAAATATGGGCATATATACATCATAATAAGAAAGAACATTCATGGCAAACTAGTAGCTGGATCTAATCCAATGACTTTTATGCTGTACCTCAAGCTAGAAGGTAGATATTGAAAAACTGAACTTCCTACAAGATTCACATGATAGCACCTTCATGAAGGCTTTTATGATGACATCAGCACTTTGTTATGGAGTGAGTACTTCTGCATTTTCATCCTATCCGTGAGTGATGCATTTGATTAGTGGCATATGAAGAAATTACTTAATGACAATATAATGCACTGCTTTGTGCATTGCATGGCACTTGGCTTCTGCTTTAGGTCTTGAAATTATACCTTTATTAGTATTTTTTGAGCTGCCAAGTGTTTATCAACACATTTATGATAACTTGTAGTTGATATTTCTTTATAAATGGATGAAACTATTGAGTCTTATCATGAGGGTTCTGAGAGCTCCATTAATGAAAATGGGACCACCATTTATGGTCCTATCATGGGCATTATGAAAGTGGTTGGCCACTACCAAAGCTCTGGCAGCAACACTTTTACAATCATGGAAGTGGGAGAAATGGGTAGTTACATCTCTTCTCTGTATTCTTGCTTTCTTCTCTTCTACACCTCTTGCACTCTACTCTGCTAATAAAACCCCCTTTTTTCTTTCTTTGTAACATAAAATCTCTCAAGCAGATCCTTTCTGTTGCCATAATATTCTGTTTCAAAAACACTCGTTATTGAAATCTAAACCACTTTATAGCATTTAAAGTTAATGTTTGTGAAGAAATAATTTTTTTTTTAAAAGGTTGGAAGTTCCAAGGAAAAGATCTAGATTTGTGGGATGATTGTCATCGATCTATTCATCCAAACTGAGATGCTCCGATACAAGATATTCTATGTTCTTATTTATGAATCAATCATAGTACCAATTCGATCCCTAGATGCCCCTATTAGTACCATTATATTGGGAGATGTAGAGATCTGACAGAGTTTGGTGGAAAAATTGTCTATTTTACTATTGCAGGATTAGATATTCATTGGTTGTGAGTGTAGTTGTCAGTTTGTTGAACCTTCTTTATCAACCACATCTCAGTGCATTAATCTTCATTCTCTATAATTTGAAAGTAGCACTTGATAAGTTCATTCAGTACAAAAGAAATGGCCATTTTGGAATTATGTCTCTCCCATGCAGATTGGTGGGATCTTTATTAATTAAAGGTCTACCACTGGTTCCTGCATCTTTGTTGTGATGATATTTTGTCATAGAAGAGTTTTAAGTAGAAAGTGGTGGTAATTTCTAGTGCTAAAACAAGTTGTGGTGTGCAAACCGTGTATATTGTTCACTGAAATCATTATAACTAGAGTCTAGAGATGAAATTCCTGGTACAGGGAAATTTGAAGCTTTATTGAGTTATTCATGTAGCAGTTCACATTGCCATTAATTATGTATTTCATGTCTGAAGTAAGCAAATGAAGTGAATCATCATTCATTCACAAGAATATCAAGGGGATATGTGCACGGAAGATTTACCAAGGAGGTCACTATTTGTATGCTTCAAGTGTGGGAGCTTTGGTATCTGCTTCTATGTTGAGAGGACTGTTGAATAGATGCAAGTGTTTGATGTGTTTTAATCATGCAATGGGGTGCATTTGGAGTAGATTAGCTTAAGTGATGTAGCTTCTTTGTACCATGAGTGTTTGTGTAGCCAGGCCAGTTGTACAAGGCCCATGTCATAAGCACTTTAGTTGAGAAGTGGACTACTAACTACAGGCATTTCATTCTTTTGCCCCCTAGTTAAAGCGATGCTCTGACATTATTGTATGAAATGGGAGCTACAGGGAATAGTAAAAGTAGAATAAGGCATCCCCTTTTCTGTTCTTTCTCTTTCTTCTCTTCTTCATATGCTGTGACAATCTCTTAATCTAAATGGTAGCAAAGGTATTAAAGCATTCGATGGCCATTTTACTTAGATATAAAAAATCCAAAATAGCCAAGTCAACTGTGGAAGCCTCAATTTGCTGTATTTGCTGTACCATTAGATGAGTTTAGGATAGCTACTTTTCTAACATGACCTGGTCGTCCTTTTTCCTTCTAATGAATGGTCTTTTTACAAGTTTCTATTGAATTTTGGCTTCTTGTTTACACAAATTTAATCTTTTTAACATAAAATTTGATTTTCCATAGTGAGGTTAGACATTGGGCTAAAATCAAGCGCATATAGTTTTACTTCAGTCATGAAGGAATAATGGATAAGAAGAGGTACAATTTTGTATGTTATTGGCAAAAGATATAATATTGATTTAGAAGAAGTCTACAAAGTGAAATGTTAAATTGGAATTTTGGATTAAAGCCTTAGGAGGGTTTGAAAATTTAGTAGGTTGAAAATTGATTAAATGGAGTGCAAATCTAATGTAAATTGGAATGAATTGAGAGTCCAATTGAATTTGATGGCAAAGAAATACCACAGCCTGTTCAGTTTCCATATTTAGGTTTATTGTCCGACGGTATGGAAGATATGAATAGATAGCTAATAGAGTAAAGAGTTTGGTGGGTGAATTGGAAGGTGCTCCACAGGTGTTTCAAGACCAAAGTATGTCTTGTTGACTCAAAAGGAAAACTTTCTGACAAAAAAAAAAATGGAAAACTTTGTTGTTAGATGCTTTGGCTGGAAATATTTTGTGTGACATAGTGAAACCTCAGGCATCATATGCTTGGTCAGTGTATGGAACAAAAATGGATCAAGCAAACAAAATGGGCATAGCAGATATGAGAATGTGGAGATGCATGTGCTGTAAAAACTTGGAGAGATTGAGAAATGAGTGTACCAGAAAATGTAGGAGTGGCAGTGATTAAGAACAAAGTAATGGGTAAGAGTCACAAATTTGTGGAGCAAAGATTGGAGGATGCCTTGGTTATAGGTGCTTGGTTGTAGAGAGAGTGTTGAAGTAACACCAGAGATTGGCATTGTATAGGAACAATTGGCAAATAAAGATTCCTGAAGCCAACCCCAAAAAGTTGGGTGTTGCTGGATGTTTATTGATGTGGTTTTACAATGGATAGATTATGGTATTTCCTTCCTCACCTAGATTCTTGGAACTAGGTCATATCCATCAAGAACTGCCATTTTCTTTGCATATTACTTAAATCCACCACTGAAATGTGATTTGAAATTTATTAATCTATGCATGCTTCGAAACTGATGTAACTTGATGCCTGGTAGAAGGTTAATCTGTATCTTATCTTTTGTGTTTATTCAAACTACATATTTATAATCTAGCCGTTCACTGCTAAATAGTTCTAAAAATATAATTTTAGCTGGAGATTGAAGAACATTTTCAACTTATGGACTCAAAGACAGTTAAATCTTGAAAATTTTAGAAGTGCAACCAACAAATGACACATGCATGCGGACATACATACATACATATGTCATGCCTACATTCTGATGTGCTAATTTCACATGGATATCTGATAAATTTAGTTGTGTTAAGAGGTATTATTAGTTCACGAAGCCTCTGAACTAATTTGTTTTGATGGTGGAATCAGCATTTGTAACTCTTGTGCACCTTTTTTCTGCCAAATGTGTAGTCCCTCAGGAATACCTTATCCTTGACTATCAAAACCCATCCAAATGTAATGGTTCTTGACTTCACTTGCTGACTGTTAAGTGTCATCCCAAAGTTTAACCATAACAGATAGCCTGCTGATTCTAAGCAAGAAGTGCAGTTTTCTATTCATAACTTGTAAAAGCTCATCTTAATTTTCATAATGGAAGTATAAATGACACCATAAGGACTCCAGGATGTTCTCAATGCTGGACATTTTTTGAGCAGAAACACACACATGTTCCATTGTTAAAATTCTTCTCCTAGTGACGCCCGACATTTCTACCATATTTAGAACTTTGTTTGAATTTCAGCTCCTAAATCCAAGGTAGGAAAGCGAAACTGTAGCTAATGAGCCAGGAATTTGCACGATGCTTTTGTACTGCATGCTTATGTAGTGTTTATGTGGTGAGAAATGTTAAATTGACAATAAATGTTGGCCCTGATATTCAGAGAACTGAAAAATGTAGTGGGGTTTTCTGTTGAACTATTTGTAGAAGCTTTTTTTTCTACAAGCCTGACATCTCAGTTGTCATCAAAGTGTGGCCATATTTGCAATAACATGGGTGCTATCTGCCAGTGTATGCAGTTTAGTGAATACAGAAATTTAACGGAAGGTATATCTAACATTTCAATGGTTTCTGACGTGAATATTCATATAAAAATGGCATTGGCACTATATTAGCTGCATATGCGCTGCTCTATAGATATATGAGGCTGAGTGATGAGGATTTGCCATCTCAGTGAACAGCATCAATGCTTTCTTTCTTCTGCTTGTGCTGAGCAGTCATATGAAGAAAAATGCTCTCCTCCAAGATTTGTTTTATGTAAAAATCTGTTTTTTTATCTCTTTTTTTTGCTAAAATATTATCTGTAATATTTTTATCTGCACATTATTTTGCTGAATAGCATCAACAAAAAATCATCCCAACCTAGAGGACATTGTAAATCCACATTCAATATTTGATGAACTGATGATCATCTTTTGAAGAAATTTGTTTTGACATCTGAAGTTTCCCTGTCAAACATTCCTTTTCCACTCTATTCTAATGTCTTTCCAGACCATTCTCATGCATGTGAATTACATCACCAGGTATCTGTTCTAAACAGCCATGTCTACTCTATCAACGACAGTGTGACGGTGGAGGATGCAGCAGGGGAATATGAATTTGCCATCCGCCAGCTAGTGAAGATCCGCATCATAGGTGTTTCTGAGATCAATGACTGCCCCAAGTTTGATCTTGTCCTTCTTGGCATGGGTCCTGACGGCCATGTGGCTTCGCTATTTCCCCACCATCCAGCTCTTGAGCAGGAGGAGGAGTGGGTCACCTACATCACCAACTCCCCCAAGCCCCCACCTGAGAGGATCACCTTCACACTCCGCGTGATCAACTCAGCATCTAATGTTGCCTTGGTGGCTACAGGCGAAGACAAAGCCACGGCAGTGCACCTTGCAATTGCCGATGCCATTGATGGCCTGGATGCCTCGCCGTTGCCTGCCCGGATGGTTCAGCCAACTGATGGGAAATTGGTTTGGTTCCTGGATAAGCCGGCTGCCTCAGTTCTTGATGCTGGCAACAATGACTCTCAGCATGCTGAATGAAGCAGGACATCTTTTGCCATATGTTAGTGTGTGTATGTAGATGAGAGAACTCGGCAACAAATGTTACATTTTGGCCTTCAGCTCTTCTGCTGTTTTTGTTAACTTGCAGGGGAGCGATGGTTGGTTTGTACCTGCTACATGAGGAGGGGGTTAGTACAGAACATAATAAGTCAGTTTTGGCACCAGCTCTTGAGCCCTTTTTTTGCAGCTGGGAAATGGTTAAAAATGGATATAGAGAGTTTTTAATGTAGAGAACTAGAGAGGAGGGTGGGGAGTGTGTCCTTGTTTATATGCTGTTACCTAATGAAGATCAACTTATGAAAGTGGACAATGACTTTTTTCAATATTCTTTTCCCAAATGTGAATCCACCTTCAACTGCAACCGGTGTTATACAGAGGTAAACTTGTTTTTGTTGTAATGATTGAGTTGGCTTGTGTATTTTTTATCCTTTGATCTCTCTCTCTCTCCCCCCTCATTGCATGACTGAAATTGGATATGGATGTATTTGATTTCACTGTTCATGGATGGTCGTGGATTGTTCACTTTTTGATGGTAGGATTATAATTTTTTGAAGGATTAAGTTGGAATATACGTAATGTATTGATGAGGTATGAACTAAGGAGGTTGTGTGCTTTGGGGATACCTACCAAAATTTGAACACAAACTTTTCTAGACGGAGAAGTGATGGCCGGTTTGCTCAGGAGGATGTCACCCTGTTTTAATTAGTGAATAAAGTAGTCACTTAAAGCTTAGCTCCACCACCTTCCCTATAAAAAAAACTTACATTGTTTATCTCAGCCATTCTTAACACTTACATTACCAGGTTGTGTTTTATTTTCTCATAATTGGTTTTGGTGTTGGTAGGGACGTGCACTCATGCATGTGAGGACCAAGATGGGTGGCCATAAAGTCAAAATTCTAAATTATTAAATGATTTGGTTGCTACTCTTCTTTTGTTTCTCTCTCAAATGAGAGGAGAGAAAAGGCTTATCCAAGTTATGCGTGTCAAGTCAAATTACATACATATTCACAGAAGTACCTGAAATTATAAGAGATGGCTATTTGTCCAGTTAGTCATACATCAGCTTGGAGTCTGGTTGGTAATTATAGAGATGCTTAGATTAGTGTGGTTTATTAAAGTTAGTTTTTCTTTGGAGTAATTCTATTGTGTCCCAATTAAGGTATCCTTCCAAAGAAAAGAAAATATACACCGCATGGTACAAGGGATTGTCATAATTCAGAAGACTACAGCGAAACAGGGTGGGTTGTGGTGTAAAGCACCAGCCTCCTATTGACTTGTGGCCATGAAGTTTTATTTTATTTTATTTTATTTTATTGGTAACATGGCAGTCACAAAATATTTCTCTCATCTTTACCTTCTCTGACTTAAGTATTTTCTTTCATTTTTTTTTTTTTTGTCAATGAAGTGGATTGGACTTGGTAATCTTTTTTATAAAAAAAAGAAATTTTAAACTCTTAGAACAATATTTTTCAGAAATTATTAAATATCAAAATCTTTTCAGACAAGAAAAAAAAAAAAAATGCTACAAGGTATTAATCAGCCAAACAAAAAATTTGTTAAGCTTGGCAAGAATCGAAAAACCCTCATATTTCACTTTAATTTTCATCTTAAACTCCTTAATTTCCTAGAACTTTTATCTCCACCCCTATTTCTTTTGCTAGATTATTGTACTTCCATCAGAAGCATCGTCATTACCCAATCAACCTCCAATTATAATCGTCCACACGTTTCATTGTTTCAGAATGACCTTTTCTGAAGGCAGTTTTGCTGACCAAAAGGTGGCCAATCAACAGCCAACATACTAAATTCTGGCACACCTAACCTCTTCATTCGCAAGGCAAAAGGTCAATCTGGCTACGTGCCACAATCTGGTTCTCTGTGTATGATGTTTTGTGCCTTGCCCAGATCTGCTGACCTGCATGATGCTGCAAGCCATGCACCCTTAGCTGTACCAGTGCTGTTGCCCATGAGGCATGGACTCACAAGCCAATAGACCACAGCCTTTGGTTGGGCTTCCATAGTAATAAAGAAGTTGATGCCAACCACATCCTTGTAAAGAAATTAAAAAGCAAACAAGTTTGATGCATGATTGTTGCTGAAGTTACTGTAGGGTGTAACAAAACATCCTATCTTTTTTTTAAAAAAAAGGAATACAAGGTCTGAGGAAGAGATTTTTTCTTTTTTGTTTAAAAAAAAGTGATACAAATTTTGTATCACAATTTAAAAATCTATATTTTCGATTAACTTTTATGCCTTTTTTATTTTGGGGGGGAGTAGGAAACTTGTATTCTGTTCAGGGATAGTAAATGAGATCATCTGCAATAGCTCTGCCTACAACCACCATTTTTTTTTTTTCAAAAAAGAAAAAAAACTTAGCTAAGCCTTTTAAGTCTAATTTTTAATGATAATTACATTTTAATTGATGCTCTGGATTGCTTATAATTGTCTAACATAGGTCATGAAGAAACTAAAATAAAATAAAAATCAGAGAAGGGAAAAATACAGTCATTTGGAGCTGGTTAAATATAGCCAGAGTTCAAGAGGAATATCAGTGGAACATTTCATAATTTTGGTGGAACACCAAGAATAGTTTTTTCTTTTTTTTTTTCCCTTTGATTGAGAGATTGGTTTGTTAGGGATGTCTATTTCTTAGGAAGTGACATATTTACTGATATTATTAGAAATTCACATAGATTGATGGATGGAATCATCTCAAAAAAGAATCTGAATGGTCCATCAAGTTTAACAATATTTGAAGTACAACAAGGGTTGGATTTTCTCCAGTTGGAGGTGAATTTACTGCTGGATTGGCCAAATAATTTGTGGACCCTCCTTGGTGGGTGAGAGGGCTCATTGATCAGTTGGTCAGGATCATCTGATCAGTTTTCTTTTGGGCATGGAGACAAACTAAGACACCACATATTCATAAAAATTTAAATGTTGATGGGTACTGTGGACCAACCATTGATAGAGATGGATTAAAAAAAGGTCTATTGGTGAATAAGACTCACATGCATTGCATACTTTTATTCAAACTGTAGGACAAATTGGAGAGCTCTCACCGACAAATGATAGAAGATTAAAAAAAAAAAAATCAAAGTGCTGGTCTCCACTTTCTATCACAAATTGAATTTATCTTATTCCAAAAACAAACTCTTATAAATAAAATATTGTCACCTTTTGAAGTGTCAAGCATACCCTTCTTTTCAATTCCAAAGACAAATAATTCAATATTTTAGAATTTCCCACTAATTCTATTCAAGAATATCAAAAAAGAAAGCAGGAGAAAACATTTTCTGAGAGTAAAGATTGATTAGCTGTAGTAAATTAAAGAAAAATATGTAAAGAGCCAGTGAGGTCAATTCTTTTAACAAAAACCACTTTCAATTCTTTTAACAAAAACTACTTAAAATACGTCAAGATTTACAAAAAAAAAAAAAAAAAACGAAGTTTTAAAAAGTATCAAAAAATTTCTTGGCCATTAGTTCAAGATAATGGAGAGTGATTTGTTGGAGGAGTTAAATAACTTTCTTTAAAAGATGACAAATTTATCTCAAGCGCACTTTAATCACTACACCTAATGGTAAATTAAGAGAGACCAGAGGGCATTGTGTGAGTTTAATGAGAGTCTTCTACAGTTACTTAGCTGTCTATAAGACACTACTTGAAGTGGGAGGAAGAGAGAAAGCTTTCTTAGGAATCTCTACCACTCCTTTCTTCTTTCCTCTCTCTCCCCTGGTTCTCCTTCTCTCGTAGGCCCGATCCGACCTCGAAGGTCGCCAGATTTAGGCGCCTCCTTGACCGGACTTCTGCCGCCGGTGGCTGCGGAGGATCCTGTCGGGTTCGAGCGTTGGCGGCCGCTGCGGCCTCCTCTCTGCGCCGGATCTGGGACCTTCCACACCAATGACAATGGAGATGGCTCTGAGCTCCTCTTCCTCTTTCTCCATTGGTAGATCCACCTCAAAGCTCGCACCTTTGGCCATGTTACTGGCGTTCTTTCTGATCTTTTTCTCGCTACCTTCCACAGGTCAGTGCACCGACATCTCAAGACTTTCTAGCTTCTCCTCTATTCGTCTAAAAATTCATTCTTTCTGTGTCCGTTCTTCTAAAAACATTTTTTTTTTTTTTTTGGAGGCTTGTGCACAATTTGTCATTTTTTGTAGTTATGGTTCTATGGAAGATAGTGGATGTTGCTGATCTTCATATAGACTAACAATTTTGGGGTTTCATGGATTGGGAAAAGAAATTGACATTATGCTTCTTTTAGATTTTCAGAAATTTGCTTGGAATAAAATAGTATACACTTAATCTTGTTTCTTTTTTTTTTTTTTTTTTTTTTTTTTGTTGACCAATTTGGTTGTTGTAAGATTAAAATTTTCTTCCCTTTTTTAGGAATTAGCTTATCAAGTTTTTCCTGGAATTACCATTTCCTTTTTTTCTTTCTTAAGGACAAAAATATAAAAAAGATCTGGATCAGGTCAATTGAAAGCTGAAAATAAGAATATGTATAATTAGTAAATTTAGACCTCAGCTCGTTTTGTTGAAGATTCTGGATAAATTGAGAAGAAGAAGAAGCTCTAGTTGCAATTAATAGTTGGCACCTCCAAATCTCACAAGTATTATATTTGTAAATTAATGAAATTTGCTTCTTGGTTGATTACTGTCTAATTTTCTATAAGTTAGCTTTTTTCATATGGCACAATTGGCCAATCAACTGAAGAGAGATGCTTTTTTCAGAAAACTATATTTTGAAAATCTAGTTTCAAGGTGTCAGTGACTAAACTTGATGAAAATTAGGTCAGGTTGCACAGTGTTAACAAAGTATTATCCCTATGAAGTACTTATTTATTTTTAATGTTCTTTATAAGAGTTTAAGGATTTTAAACATTAATACATGTAGCTAAATTGGGTAAATTGCAACTCTTTTCACTAAAACATGCCTCTACTTTTGGTTTTGCAGAAGCTTATGATTCACTTGACCCTACTGGAAACATAACAATCAAATGGGATGTTATGCAGTGGACTCCAGATGGCTATGTTGTAAGTATTCATTAGTAAGAACCAACACAAAGAAAGCTTTGTCACTACTCTAGCAACCATATTTGAGTCAATTGAATTTAAGTGTCAATACCACCTTCAAAAATTGTTTATTTCTTTATTCTTTTTACCGCTGATGTCTTATCAAATATCTAACAGGAGATTTTTGATATGCACTGGTAGAAAAAAATAATAAGTTTATCCATTTGTGAACCCTTCGCAGGCTGTTGTTACAATATTCAATTTCCAACAATATCGTCACATCCAAACACCAGGGTGGACTCTGGGATGGACATGGGCAAAGAAGGAGGTAATCTGGTCAATGGTTGGAGCGCAAACTACAGAGCAGGGTGATTGCTCGAGATTTAAAGCGAACATTCCTCACTGCTGTAAGAAGGATCCCACAGTTGTTGATCTACTTCCAGGAACTCCATATAACCTGCAGATTGCAAATTGCTGCAAGGGGGGTGTGATTAATTCATGGGTTCAAGACCCGGCCAATGCTGCAAGTTCTTTTCAGCTCAGTGTGGGCCAAGCAGGAACCACCAACAAGACTGTCCGTGTACCCAAAAACTTCACCCTCAGAGCTCCTGGCCCAGGGTATACATGTGGGGTTGCAAAAATTGTGAAACCTACTAAATTTGTTACACAGGATGGAAGAAGAACAACCCAAGCTCTGAGTAAGATACTGGCTGAAAATTTCTTTGTTGAACAGAGAATGTTTTCTGAAATAGCTTCTTTCTCTTTGATGGTTTTCAGTTGGTCCATTCAAAACAAATTAGCTATTAATCAATTTACGAAAAAGTGTTAATTCTGATTGGATTTTATAAGCACACGCTCGAGTAAGGCTAGATGACGCTGATTCTGATTCAGGCTTGGTTGTTTGCCTGCTAATTCATCTCTTGTACTAGTTATCCTGTTGTGACATGCTATCAAAAGCAAAAGAAGGGATAATACTGCTATAAGATTTCACCATAGAATATAACTCGTTAATTGTTATTGTTACACTTTTGGCTCTGACCAAGTCATAAATTTTGATATTTGTTCACCACAATCAGAAAGGACTTATTACAGACCCACAGAGACAATGCATGACTCTTTTATAGAGGACTCCATTTTTGATGCATTATTTGGACAATGGAGTTGTGCTGCTTATGCCTCCTTTTTATGTCTCTAAGTCATGCTATTGACGCTTGTTCTTTGGATGCCCCACTGAAAGGATGTGAGCTCCAATTTCTAAGTTGCTACAAGGATCTATGCAAAAATTGCAAGAAAACCTATGGAGACATGCCAAAATTCATAGACTTTCTTGTAGTCTAACTAAAAGGGTATCCTGAAGCTCAATTTCCTTCATTTTTCTCTTGCAAGCAAAATCTACTAGCTGCTTAATTCATTTAGATGGAATATTCTTTAAGTGTTTTAATAGTTTTGACTTTTGAGAAAGCAAATATTAATTGAGACTTAATTATTATTTTTGTTAGCATTATATGAGTCATTACTGCATGAAATTAATTATGACTTTAGCTTATGTGATGTTGGGTTTGGGCATAAATGTATTGTATTCTCTCTTTCTTGACAAACATTTATGTGTCTATTGCAGTGACATGGAATGTTACATGTACATATTCTCAGTTTCTTGCTCAGAAAACTCCTACATGCTGTGTATCACTTTCTTCTTTCTACAATGACACAATTGTTAACTGCCCGACATGCAGCTGTGGCTGCCAAAACAATATAACTCAGCCAGGAAGCTGTGTAGAGTGAGTTCTAATGCTGATTTAAGTATTTCTCTCATTGTGCAAATTTCAGCTTGGTTTATTGACTTGTTCTGGTGTACTATGACAGGGGAGATTCACCTTATTTAGCCTCTGCTCTTAACGGCCCTGGAAAATACAGTTATACGCCATTGGTCCAGTGTACATCTCATATGTGCCCCATAAGAGTGCATTGGCATGTTAAGCTCAATTACAGGGAATATTGGCGAGTGAAGATCACAATAACGAATTTCAATTACCGGATGAACTACACACAATGGAACTTAGTTGTCCAACACCCTAATTTCGACAATCTTACCCAAATCTTTAGCTTCAATTATAAGTCATTGACTCCTTATGGAGTGATAAGTGAGTTATCTTCACTCATTTGAGCTTTCTTTCTTTCTTCTTTCCTATTTGATCTTAATTCCTTGCTGAATAATTATAATCGCTAGTCAAATTTTCTCCTAGTTGATACCTTGATGACTTAATATTACAAGGGGGCACCATATGTTTGAATGTATTTTCTTTATGATGTCCACCCTCATAGATTCTATATGTAGAAAAAATGTGGTTCCAAAACCTTTTTTATGATGTGTGTCTTATGGTTTGGTGTGCCAGATGATACTGCGATGTTATGGGGTGTCAAGTACTACAATGACTTACTCATGGCTGCCGGACCCCTTGGCAATGTCCAGTCCGAACTTCTACTCCGGAAGGACTCGTCAACCTTCACTTTCCAGAAGGGATGGGCCTTTCCACGGCGTGTATACTTCAATGGTGATAACTGTGTCATGCCCCCTCCAGATGCATATCCATGGCTACCAAATGCCAGTCCTCGACTGTCAGACCCCTCGCTTCTTCCAGTTGTGGCCTTCTGGGCAATGTTGGCATGCTTGCTGGCTTATGTCTAGTAAAGGACCTTGGAATTGTCAGAAAATTTTGATTTAATCTGTAATGTCCACAAATTGCAGAAAGGTCCAACCAGTGGATTTTGATTTCTTAAAGGCAAGTTAGTTCAATTGTCTTGCTACAAAGCTGATTCGGGTGTGTCATGCTCAGCCAGATAAATAGCATTTTCTGTATTGTATATTGGTGTTTTGAATCCACTCCTTGGACAATTACAGCAGTCGGTAATGAACGTTAAGTTCTAGCTTGTAATTTATTGTCATTTATATGGCCACCATTCTTGTAGGAGAATGGAGGATGGTGTTTTTTTACATCTAATAAATTTCATAAACACAAGTTATTTGTTGTAGAAAGTGAGAATTTCTATTCCATATGTATTTGATTTACTTGTTTTGATTCCATCCTTGAGTTTGTGTCTTGTGACAGAAAATTCTATCTTGTAATTTGTTGTCATTTATGTGGCCATCATGGTTGTAGGAGAATGGAGGATGATACTTATACACATTTAATAAATTTCATAAATTCATAAATTATCTGCTGTAGAAATTGAAAAATTATATTCCATATGCATTTTAATTACTGGTTTTGTTCCATCCTTGAGTTCCATGGTAATGCAGGATGATCATTTCAACTTAAGTGGTTTCATGCATTTATTAGCAAACTCTGCACACTTGCAAGTTAAATCTATAGAGCAGAATTATGACATGAAGTCCATAAGTACAAAACATGGAGATTTGAGGAACAAAGGCAAAATTGTGTATGAACTGAGGTGTAGAATTGACAGTAGAGTCCTAATATATGTTTGTATCCTGTAGGGTAATTGTGAGAACTACTTAAATTTTTCTATCAATCATTGCACAAAAAACATTATGGAAGCAATAGTGGGAAGAAGAAAGACAATTATTCTCCATTTTCCAATGTGTGAAATGCTTAGTCTTTTTATAGTCATGTCAGAGAAGTAGTTTCTGGTGAGGTGTGGGGGCAAAGTGCTTGTTTTGAAACAGGTGTAGTTCTTGATAGAACCTTTCTATGGGCAATTAAGGCTTGAGGAACAGAGGAAATGAGAGACGCTTGGCCTGCCTTTCTCTCAATCAGTCTTCACACATGCTCATGAAACAAACACAAAATTGCTAGTTGATTCAATATCTGCTAACTTGATTTTTCTCAGTTCCTTGTAACAACCAATACCCAAACTTTTACGTCATGAGAACCAATCTATCTACACTGTCCAAAAATTCTGAAGCACAATATCTCAAACAAGAGCTTGCCCAAAGTTCACCCTCATGCCAACACCATTACCATCAGCAAGAGTGCTGAAGTCGCAAATGTCTTCAGCATGACTGGAACACTTACATGAGCAGAGTTTGGCAGGTGAGGATATGAATCTGGTGGTGGCATTGAACACTCATCACCATTGAAGTATACTTTCCGAGGGAACGCCCACCCTTGTTTGAGCGTGAATGTGTTCTGGTCCTTCTCGAGGAGCACCTCGGACTGCACATTCCCATAGGGCCCTGCCTCCATGAGCAGATCATTGTAGTACTTCATGCCATAAAACATCCCAGTGTCATCTGCAAGCAAACAAATGGCTTAGGTCTGTTTCTAATGAGAGTGTAAGTGTGAAGGCAAAGGTGAAGGCAGTGTGGTTGGGGCTTACTAATGGACCCATAGGGGACAAGGGGCTTGTAGTCGAAGCTAAAAACCTCGGTGACATTGTTGAGGTTGGGATGCTGGACAACGAGGGTCCACTGGGTGTAGTTCAGGCGGTAGTTGAAGTTGGTGATGGCAATCTTGGAGCGCCAGTAGTCCTTGTAGTTGAGCTTCACATGCCAGTGCACACGAATGGGGCACATGTGGTGGGTGCACTGCAGCAATGGAGCATTGTCCTTCCTTGGTGTGTTGATCCCAGCCGTCGTCAGTAGCTTCGAGTCGCTTCTGTAGCATCATTCAGTGTAAGATTATTCAGTGTGTGCATGGATGGATGGATGTGTAATTGGAAATTTGAGTTTGGAGGATGGTATACTTGATGCAGTTCTTGTTCTGGCAGCCACAGGCACATTTGGGGCAAGGAGTGATGGTGCTGTTGTAGAAGGACGAGAAGGAGACACAGCAGGGTGGGTTCTTGGAGGCCAAAAATTGTGAATAGGTGCAAGTCACATTCCAGGTCACTGCACAACCATATAGCATTCCATCAATTCTGGTTTATGTTAAAAAAATCAAGCATTGGTAAGGATCATACTGTCATTTTTCAGACAACTAAATAAAAGCATCTGGTCTAAATTGAGTGACACACATGTATGTATCTGAAATAGTAGACATAGAAGCTGAGAATGTTGTCTCTAATTTGCAAGAGGATTCTAAATGCTCATGGATTGATGTCCAGTTGTAGATAATACCAGGATTTGTCTTGTAAAAGATTGTAGAGAATTCACTATAGACAATATAAGGACAGCATAAATAATAAAACAGTAATTTTGACCCAATAAATGTTTTCTGGGATGGATCCTGGCTCAGATTGGTTTCCTCAAAACAGGGAAACATGTGGGTCAGTAAATAAGAGGACACCTACCATCTAGGCAAAATCTGCTGCTAGATCCCCTTATTTTGATGGGGCAGTCTTTTGACCTAAATTACGCATGCCTACTAATATCAGATGGCTCTCCCTCACCTTGTGGTCTATTAATATCACTCTAAATCTCCATCTCATTTTTAACTAAATTACAGACACCTTTGGTTTCATAAAAATCTGCTTTACTGCATGAGGGCAAATTATGGAATGGGTTGAAGATTCTTTAAACAGTAACAACTCAATTTGTAAAGAGGGTTTCTTTTTAAAATAGTACCAGCAAGCTATGCTAGCTTGTGGCAAATTGGTCTTGCAATGCATATGGTTGAAGGAAAATTCCCCTGTTTGGCAATTAGATTCTAGGAATAGAAAAGATAATGGTGTCTCTGATTCCAATTTTCCATTGTCTCAATTCTTGCCACACCAAATAGAGGTCAAAACTATTAAGATAAGTTCATGAATCACCAAAGTGGTAGGATAAGATCAACGCTTCAATTTTTAGATCACAGTTGGTTAAAGGGGGGCTAAATAAGTGGAGATTAACAAACCTAATTTATGGGTTCTTGGCAGCAAGACAAAATCCAACATATCATAAATAGACAGAGAAGGGACCATTGCTGGAAAAGGTACGTATAGTGATAATGCCATTACAATAATATATATATATTTCCATTATGGAAGAATGAAATGATATTTGAGTTTCCTCAGTACTAAAATTAAGTAGCAGAATGGCAAGTCTCTAATAACAAAGTCATTCATTTCTTCAGGAAAAAACTAATACCCTACCATACGTGCAAAATTGAAACATAAAACCACATCCAAGTACATGTCGAAAACGAAAATGATCAAAAGAATCTGTCACTGCTGGTCAGTCTCATGTAACATAAGCTCAGCTAAAATAAACAAGTATAAAAGACTAGTTATACTCATTTCCTATATCATAGCTCACTAGATCTGATCACTATTCTACTAAACATACAAGTTCTACATGATAAAGAAATGTTGCCAGACAAGCCAGAATTTTATCAATCAATCCTCTATAGTCTTTCTTACTAAGTGATGTACAAGAAACTCACTGAGTGCCTGAGTTTTCCGGCGACGATCAGGTGTAAGGAATGTAGTGGATGGCACAATCTTGGCTGGTCCACAGGTGTATCCTGGACCAGGTCCTAGCAAGGTGAAGTTCTTAGGCAGCTTCACTGTCTTGTTTGATGTCCCAGCAAGACCAACACTCACCTGAAAGGATGACACAGATCCTGCTGGGTCCTGACCCCAGGATGCTACCACCCCTCCTTTGCAGCAATTTGCAATCTGTTGATTGTAAGGGACCCCAGGGAGCAAGTCCACCACTGTTGGAGTCTTCTTGCAGCAGTGAGGTATGTTCCCCTTGAACTTGGAGCAGTCTCCTTGCTCAGTTGTCTGGGCACCCACCATGGACCAAATCACCTCTTTCTTAGCCCATGACCATCCTAATGTCCATCCAGGGCTCATGATATGCCGGTACATTTGGAAGTTGTTCATTATCACCACAGCCTAAGAAGTGAACAGTAGAATCATAATTAGTATCAATAAGTTACTCATTTCTAAGAAGTGTTCTTGAATTGAATTTCCTATAGCTTGGTTTGATCTCACCTTCTTGCTGTTAAGTATGGTTATTTTCTAATCTAATCTTATAAGACTAAGTTGGTGTAAATTGCTGCCTTTCTACTCTCAAACAAGGCAACTGATGCTTGAAAATATTAGATTCTATCAAGTCATCCGATAAGATTTAAAAGTTGTTGATAATTGACTAGATTTTTTTTTTCTTTTTCTTTTTTTTTTTTATGCAAAAGAAGCATCAGGGTTGACATGCAAACTAGTAATTCATGAAATATTCTCAGTATTCACTAATTATTTATTAGCCAAATGATTTAATAAATTGATCACAAATTAATGTTGAGTTCATGAATTTCAAGACTTATTCCATCTAACACATGGAAGTATTTAGTAGTTTATGATATTTTCGGTGTTGCCTTTTACTTTCTTGCATGCAACTGTTTAAAGATATATCAGCTATTTAACATCAATCTACTTAAATAGCTACAAACCATTTGGAAACTTTCCCTTTTTCTTCTAAGTTTCAAAATTTTACACTTCGCAATTCGTTTCTGACTTGCAAACTTCAACTTTTCGGTGTTGCCTTTTACTTTCTTGCATGCAACTGTTTAAAGATATATCAGCTATTTAACATCAATCTACTTAAATAGCTACAAACCATTTGGAAACTTTCCCTTTTTCTTCTAAGTTTCAAAATTTTACACTTTGCAATTCGTTTCTGACTTCAGACTTCAACTTTTCTGTGTTGCCTTTTACTTTCTTGCATGCAACTGTTTAAAGATATATCAGCTATTTAACATCAATCTACTTAAATAGCTACAAACCATTTGGAAACTTTCCCTTTTTCTTCTAAGTTTCAAAATTTTACACTTCGCAATTCGTTTCTGACTTGCAAACTTCAACTTTTCTGCTTCTTAGATCATTGCAATTCCTTCGGAATATATATATATATATATATATATATATATATATATATAGAGAGAGAGAGAGAGAGAGAGAGAGAGAGAGAGAGAGAGAGAGTATAATTAATCTTAGAAGTCACTGTAAAATAAAATCAGGACAACATTCTCTTAAAAAATAAAATCAGAACAATGTTACTTACCACATATCCATCTGGAGTCCATGAAATTACATCCCATTTTATTGTGATGTTGCCGGTTGGATCCAAGGGATCATATGCCACTAATTGACAAATCAAATGAAAGTAGTAAATAATAATAATAATAAAAAGAAAGCAAAGATGCAAACTTTAAAGCATTTTGAACAGAATTGGATCAGAACAAAAACCTGCAGGATTGAACATCATGCCACAGAGGAAAACCGATATAACAAATCCCAATTTCCTGATCACATAACATTCACTCCCCATAGAATTTTCTTCTTGCCTCTGGTGGCTGGGTTTGTTTGTCTCCATCTTTGGTATTCACGTCACCCAAGCTGCAAGCTTTCTGACAAATGATTGAAGAGCCTGGCTGGCCAGAGGAGGACGAAGAGGCTTCTGGCTCTTAAAGAGATGAAGATATTGATCCAAGAAGAAATCATCCATTGCAGCGATGGCTCACCTACTGATTTGTTGGGCACTAAAAAAAAAAAAAAGAAGAAGAAGAGAGAGAGAGAAGATCTCATCATTCTCTTCTCCTCTTTTCACTCTTCTTTGTCATTTGATTTTCTTCTATTTCAATTCCTCTGTTTTAAAGCAATGTGTTTGGTGAGAAGGAAGGAAGAAAAGGACGCCGGAAATTTGAAGAGAACCTCCCAACGGTCATCTGGTGCGTGACAAGGACTGTTAAACACCCTGATAAATTAGCAACCACCAAGCCATACGACTCCTTTGCCCCTTAATCTATTTGAAAGACTTAATAAAGAAGCTTTCTTAGCCATTTAATCGATGCTTCTAGTTGATGATCCCAAAAAATTTATCCGAAGAACTTTGACTTCACCTAATCATAGTAGTGCTCGTAGCCATGATCCATATGTCATGCGTGATGCATACTCAAGCGACTAATTTCATGGCCGCATGCATTATATACCATGTATTCTATCTTAGATCTTGCGTATTGTTGCACTTGGTTTTCTATTTACCATTGTAGTTGGTGCTCTGATTTATTTTGATGATGTGATAGAAAAAAAAAGGGTAGCTTGGGTGCAAATCTTTTACAAAATTGAAAGGAAAGGAAAGCGTGGAAGATCTTTCATTCTTTTATTCTTCCAGTTTCTTCACATGGAGTTTGATCTTGAAGGAAGACCTTTGATTCTTTCATTAATATTATTATATGTTTCACAAGGAGATGGAGTTGGCAGCAAGTAAAGGGTCCCCATCTGAAGGTTGCTTCCCAACTGAGTTGCTACAGACCATGCCATGTTTTTCTTCTCTCGTCCAGTCTAGCCAGCCTGTTCTCTAGTGTTGGTCAGCTCTCAGACAAAATATTATATTCTATAAAGCTAGAGGTGATCAGGTGTACTTCTTCTACAAGCTTTAGAGCCATGAACAATTCCTACCTCTAGATTTGAGGTAATGTAAAGGATTGAATTGAAGAAGACTTATGCCTACTTATTTATGGTTTGCTACTAGCATTCATGGGAGAAAGATGAAAAATGATAAGATGCTTCGGTTGCTTTTTGTATATATTTCTCAATAATTATTTTTTTATCCTATCTTATATGTGTCTTCAACCATTTATAAGGTAGGTGCCGTTTGTTCCTTAGTATTATTTTTGTTAAGAGATTCTCCCGGGCTATTGATGAAATGTGAATTAAATTTCTAGTTATGGTACAAGGCGAAGTACAAAATGTTAGAGATGGATGATTAATAACTAATTAGCAATTGTTGCATAAATTTTTGCTCACACTCTTTATGGTACTTGAACTTATTTTTAAGTTATCATTTTTTGTATTTCTATAATATAGTATAATATATCAATCAGTAAGTTAGCACTTTGACTATGCTGTTGGAATTCATGACTGCTTCCAGCCCCCTACCACAAAGCAGCGGTCAAATAATCTTAACTCATTTTTTGTTTATATACTCTTGCATTTTTTGAAATGATTGAACAAGTCTGAATTGATTGAACGAATGTTAGTAAATGCTATCACCTTATCATACATTGCCATCATGATCTTCTCATCTATGTTGAGTTAACTTATTAGTTTGGTTCATGGTTTAATATAATACTATGGAGGTTTATGAAGCTAGGTGGAGCTCGTCTCCTCTCTTTTTCCTCAAAAGCCAAAAAAAAAAAAAAATTACCATGAAGGCTGACGACCTTTGCCACTGCAAACTTCAGCACAAGGGCGCCATTAAGGGGCTAGAAGTAGAATTAGTCTAAATTCTTATTAAAAATCACTTAGATGACCGACTATTATATATATATATCATTTGAGGGGTTTGAAATCAACCATAATTCCCTAAATAACTTGCAAAGTAATATTGTAAACAAAAACAGCAGGACAACAAATAATAAGAAAATTAACCTTTGGTCTTCGTGCTATTTTGTCCCCCCTCCAATCCTTAACAAATAAATTTGTGAACCCAACTCCTTAATCTTAAAGGCTTGTAATTCCTTAATAAGTACTTGAGATTTGATAGGATCTGGTGTTCTAGTTCTAGCATGATCACTTCCAAGGATTTCCTTGGTTTATTCTTAAAAAATATCAAAAAGACAAAAGTTATAACAAAAAGAAAAGGAAAATCAACTTTAAGACAATTCTAGCATTGCATCATATTCTTTTATTAGCAATTAGATAGAAACAAATAATATGTTTTACTTGGCGGACCAAAGTCTTTTGTTCTACCTAAGTTTAAGTATGTCATTGAAAAAAAAAAAAAAATCAAATTTTATTTTCTAGGGTGTTCATGGTTACCTTTACATTTGGAATGAGGTTAAAGAAGGTGAGAAGCTACCCTATAATTTTTCACCCCCTTTTAAGAGTATTTGGTATGATAATATTTTTTTTGTCAGAGGGATTATTTTTCTTCTTTCTTTATCTCTAAAATTATTAATGTAGGAGGAATAAATTAAAAAGAGTTATAAAAAGAGATTAAAACATTAGAATTAATAAAATATTAAATAATTTACTACTCTCTCTTATCTTAACTTTAACATTCATGGTCGAGATGGCAATTTCAACCCGTAAAGTAAAGATTCGATGTGATAGATTTTCTTACTTTTTGCAGGAACGATGATGAATATTATTTTTATTTCTGCTAGTGGAGATGAGGTGACTGTGTCCTCTTGTTATGTAATTAACTATTATAGTATTCTTATATACTTTCATATTTATAAAATTACTCTCATAATTTTTACTCAAAATTCACGACGAGGCGAGGTGGGAATGGGAGAGGATAACGTGAGGATGATGATTTATTATTTTCCATAAGGGTGGGGATAGAAATAAATTCTCATTTATAAAGTTAGAATGGAAATAAGGATTATTTTCTTTGGCGAAGATAGAATTAAGGTCTCGAACATAGAATTAGGATCCCCCGCCTGTTGCTATTTTTAATTAATTATATTAATAAATATTAATGATATTTTTATTTCTTTTATATTAGAATTTTATTAATAAGTGCTCATCCCTGAGATGGGCATTTAACAACTCCATGAAAAGGTAGAATGGTTAAAGAATGTTTAAAAAAATATTTAATATCTAATTTTGTGCAGCAATATGACCTTTAAAAAAGCCTAAAAATTTTTTTGGAACTCATAACCTCCACGCGCATATCATTGAGACCATCATGGCACTCAATGCAGATCTTTGTAGTGCAAACTTTATATTGTAAAGTGTTTTGTATTACTGGATGGCCACAGTATAGATATAGATGATTGTAATTATATTTAAAAAAATTAAAAAAATTGTTACCACCCATACAAGCATAGATTATAAATGAATAATAGATGTTCGTATGTGAGATAAGGCATGTAATATTCTGAACTACATAATACTCTACAATACAAAGCTCAAATCTTATGCTATAGAAGATCCCATCATTTTAATGCTATGATGTTTCAATGATACGTATGTGAAAGTATTTGGGTTACATATTCTTTTTCCTTTTCCTCTACAAGGTTCGCTTTAAATTAGGAGAGCATTAAATGCCCTTTTAAACATCCTTTAAAAGTTTTTTCTTTTCTTTTTTATCTCCTATAAAAAGCTAAATAAATAGAGCATTAGATATCCTACAACAGTACAACGAGAGTCTCACGACATTTATTAATAAAAATTTATATATTAATTTTATTCTAAATATAATCACTTAATATTTTATTCTTATCTTACCAAAATATAATTAATAAAAAGTTATATATTAAATTTACATGAGAAAATATTGCTGCAACATTTTACTTTTTTTTTTTTTTTTTTTTTCTATTTTTTAGCCCACGTCAAAAGCGCATAGGAATAAAATAATATAAGAAAACAAAATAACAATTGTTGGGTTCAACTGTAATGTTTTTATAATATTTGTTTAAAAAAATTAAGTTTTGTACTGAACCGGGACTGGACCCACTTGGCTACGCCTTCCCCATGGGTCGATCGCTTAGGCAACGCAACCGCCGGAGACTTGGAGAACGGGCGTCGGCCTGGCCTTCAAAGCCAGCCGATCCTCCCCGGCATAGCCCATCGTAGCTCACGAACCCATCCCCACCCATCTTCTTCCCCAAATCTGACAAACGGAGCACGGCCGCAGTCCCCGCTCAGGCCCTCGCCAGTGCCGCCGCTCTCCGGCATGTTCCTGGTAAGGGCTCTTTTATGCTCCTTACCGTGCCATTCGCTCTGTTTTGTGGATCGATCGGCTGGTCGATCGGCCGCGGCCAGGCAATGCCACGGGGGCTAGCCGATGTCTGGAAAGGCCGAGACCCTCCCACTCCCTCCCTCAGCCCCTTCGTCCCCTTCTTCGGTGACCGCCGGAATTCATTCTCCTGTTTCTGTTTTCTTTTTCTTTGCGGCAGAGTTTCCCCTTGCCATTTCATGGCCGGCCCCCTGTCTTCCTACCGGCGCCTCAACCGCGGTATTGATTTATCTAATCATATATACCAACTATTATGGTAGAAAAATGTTACCTACGCATGCGTGCGTGTGTGCATACGTCCGTGTGCATGCGCACGTGTACATATTTTGAGTGTTTGTCTAATTTATGATACAGATTGTTGTGCTGCAAAAAGTTAGATCATTGTCCCATGCATTCATAAAATAAAATTTAAATTTATAAATAACTTATATTTATAATAAAATAAATATTGGTAGGAGCTAAACTAGCCATATGAGCCATTTTTCCCTATGAGCAAATTTATTTACCACCATTGAGTTCTAATTGTGCTTATTCATAGGCCTATTTACCATTATAAGTTGAAGCATAACTAATTCTAATTTAACTAATTCTTATTATTCTCATAACTACATTCTAATTGCCCATCATTGATCGACATGTCTAGTGCCTATTAAATAAAAGTTATAAAATTAAATATATTTCCTAAAAATAAATTGGTGGATTTGTTTTTCTAAATATATATATATATATATATATATATAAGAATTTTAAAAAAGATAAAAATATATATTAGGATTTTAGAAGGATGATTTGTATTAATGTTGTCTATTATTGATTATGATGAGTTGATTATTAATTATTAATTGAATATGTCGAATTTGTTTATACTTTGATATGACTATGATATTAGAACTTGATATCGATTATGGTGCATTAGAAACATGTATTGTTGATGTTATCTATAATGAGCTTGTTATTATTAATGGAATATGATTAATTTACCTAGGCTTGATATGCTAATTGTATAGTTTATTATTACTAGTATTCAGGATCTTATGTGTTGTATATTTATGATGATGGATCATGTTGCATGCAGATGTATGAGTGGGATAACTCTTATCGGATTATGACTCATTACATATGTATTTATATGTTTTAAAAATATTTCAAATATGGATGAGACTAGAGTGAAGAACCTGAATCAAGGCATATATGTTAAATCTTTGCATATTCATGCGAATAATTATCTTTAACTTTAGCTATATAATATTATATTTTAAAGAACATTTAAATTTAGCTATATTAGTACTTTTAACAAATTAAATATAATTTAAAACACTAATACATTAAATAATATTTAAAATTCTAAATAAAATTGATACTTAAGTTAAATACATAAATAAAAAATAAAAAAAAAGGTCTTGTATAACTCTTAGGGTTTTACCGATGAATTTTACAGTCATGTCATGTGTTTAACCTAGTTAATAGGTTGGGGGGGGGTTCCTCCTCTGCCTTTCAAAGGTAAGATATCCTTTGGACTTCTTCAATCTAATGACTGAGTTTGGATGAATTGGTTTCAATCCGTTTCAATGGCATGTGTTTTGCTGGCAAAGGCTAAGCCGGGAGGCCACAGCATTAGGTTGGGCTCCAATGAGTCAGCCCTTTTAGTTCGAATGGTGAATAGTTTGAATTATTAGCTTAAACCATAAAATAAAAGTCCAGAGAGAGAGAGAGCCTTCAGAAGCTTCTTTAATCCATGACTCAGGGTTACAAAATCCAGGGCTTATCACGCTGGCCAACAAAGCATCATCCATTATCCAAATACAAAGTCGGCCATTTATCTACACCAAGTTACGTAAGATTATTTTACATTCTCATCGTGATGACTTCAAACCATTTCCTTGGCGTATACACAAAAACAATGTAATGTTATACCCTGAAACCATGGCTTCTCTCGCCAAAACCACTCATATTCCAAGTCACCTCAGCATTGAGACAAATAGAATACATCTTGTTGCACTAAAAATTATTTTAGTATGCAATCTTTCAGTAAAACACTCTGTTATGAGGGAGACCAGGTTGAAAGAAACTAATTGACCTTCAAAGAAAAGTAGTTAAACAGGAGGCCGCGCTGCTGGTTTTGAATAGTCTCTGAAGTGAATGTCAATGCTCAGCCCACTGTATTCTGAAGCTCATGTATGAAAGACTTCATCAGTATATATATCAACATTCCCATGAACATGAATGCATCTACACTAAGAGAAGAATCCCAAGTTACACCACAAACTTGTAGAAATGGGTCGTTGGATGAAACCAGAGGTATGTTTTCATTTCTTTTCTATGTTGCTGAAAGAGAGAGTTCTGTAGTCATCTAACAGTTGCTGAACTTGTTTTCTTGAAAGGTGTATCCACTGATGGCAGCAATGACCTTTGTGACTGGGATGTGCTTGTTCCAGCTAACAAGGAACATGTTCTTGAATCCAGATGTCAGGTCTGTTGTCCTTCATATCATACCTGCAGTTTTAGCTGCTGCTTTTATGAATTTTCTTCTTCGGAATATCATCTTAATCAAAATTTTAGGTCCTAGTAGGATATCCCATCAGATGCCGTCATGTGTTGCTATCCCTAGTGTTAAGATGGAATCATTTCATCATTGTCTCAACATCCCACTTGATACATCTTGAAACATCTCATATCTCAAGTGTCGAGACGGGACAGGACAATGTCAAAATATTAAAAAATCATCTCTATCTCGTAAATATTACATAGCTTTCAATTAAGCTTTGCCATGTGCTAGAATACCCCTAGTTCCCAAAGAGCTCTCCATCACTTATTTGTAGGTCTGTGCACTGTGAGAAAGTTTCTTTAAGTTTTTAGTCAGCAAAAGTTTTGCTTCTGAGATCTGGTAGGCTTTTCAGAAGCTCAGTGAAGTTAAGTTTGTCATACATACTCTTCAGTCATTAACAAATTTACTGGTTGTATAAATTGTTCTCCTTTTTTTTTTTTTTTGGAATAAATCATTTCTGATAATTGGTCTCATCATCTCACAAAGCTCATTATTGTTTATTTACTACACAAAACTTGTCAAGGAGATATTTGCATCCACTTATAATTTTGGATCAAAATATTAATTGGTTGCTGCTCATGAAACTAATATCACTGCACCATTTTTTTTTTTTTTTTAAAAAAAAAGAGAGTGGCATTGCATCATATAAGAAAAGATATTGAGAAGATCAGAATTCTAACAAGAATGACTGCTGAGCTTGGCAGGATCAACAAATCTCACCGCACCACTGCTGTGCTCGAGAATGCTGAGGAAGCCCAGAAGTATAGCCAGCATGGCTTCCGCAAGTTCCTCAGCCGGCGTCCTCCGGAGATCATGCCTTCCATTAACAACTTCTTCTCCAGAAGCAACAAATGATGCACGCAGTCACAGAGATTCTGTTCATCTTCTGTATATATATCATGTTCACTTCTGTCAAGCTTAAAATACTATGTCTACTTGCCAAGTAGGAGCTTGATGTCACTTGTTGTAGCTCTTAACTTTGGATTAATCTTGAACTTGAATAAAAGAGGGCTGTATATTGTTTGATGGATTTTACTGAACAAAGCTTTTTGGTCCAGAGAGTAACTCTTTTCTGCCAAATTATGAAGCACTCCTTTCTCAAAGTTGTTTGATCTGATCTGCTTGGGAAAAAAAAAAATATTAATTGCTTGTTTTATTAGATTTTATGCTTAAATAAGGGCCTCCCATTGAAACAACTAATAACTTTTATATTAGACACCATAGACTCTGTTGGTCAAATTTAAACTTTAGGATCAAAAAAATAGCTATCTAAATAACCATTTTTATAATAATACGTTAGTCCTCAAAATGGGCCTTGCCTTAGTGGTCATACCTTTCTTCCTAACAATAGAACATTCTTGGTTCAATATCTCTAAATTATAACAGTATGATACAATCTCTCTAAATTATAACAGTATGATATTTGTGCGTACTGAATCTTGATATGCTGAATTAATCCATATATCGAATATACTGATACATGAGATTCGTTATCAAGACAGTGAATCTTCTTTTTAAATAATTTAGAGACCATTTTGAAGTAGTTATTGGTCAATAGCTGCCTTTCATAGTTGTTAATGAATTACTGTCTATGTTTAGATGCTGCTCTCAAACTGGGCCCTTATTTCTAAAAATTTAGATTTATATGGTCATACTATAAGGAGATCTCTCTTTCTTTTTCTAGTTCTAACTTTAAAAAATAATAAAAAAAAAAACCTTATTTTTTGGTCCAAATCTAGACTGTTGTTAGAATTAGAGTTGGACCAACAGTCATGGTTATTTTTAGAAAATTCTGAAAAAGGTTATTTTATATCAAAAAGATTTTAGTCATGGTTAAAGGGAGGAGATTCACAAACTTATTAGCTGGATTGTAAGGATTATTTCTCTGATGGAAAGAAATGGTAATGCTAGGTATTTTTTCAGATTAAAAATTTGTTTTGAAAATAAAGGCATGAAATGAATGATAAATATATCAAAATGGCTTAGAAAGAATTTTAGATCTTAAATTAAAATAAAAGATTTATATTTCTAATTCAGATAATCTTAAAACTCCAAATTTAATCCCGGCTTCCAATCTATGTATAACGAGGTATGTGCTCGTGCGATGCATGGGTAGTGATATGATTAATAAGATAAATAAAAAAATAAATTTATATAAATTTATAATTTTATATTATTAAATTTAAATTTAAATTTATTATTTTTAAATTTAAATTAAAGAGTAGATAAATCAAAAAAATGTATTAGATTAAATTATTATTACATTTAGATAAAATTTTTATATTATTTTAAATTTTAAATCACATCATTTAACTTTGCAATAGTCTCAAATATGCAATAATAAAATGATAATTATATTTTGTAAGGACCTACTATTCTTTCTTATTCATTAAGTAGGAAAAAAATATTGATTCCAATTCTTTCCCCATCAGAGAAAAAAACGAATATAAAAAACCTTGATTGAAAAAAAGAAAAGAATATGATTTCATAGCTTAAGATCCTTTTTTCCATCAGGAAAAAAAAAGAAAGATGGCATCCTTTCTAACTATAAAAGCCTCTATTGTCAAAAAAAGAAAAAAAGAAAAAAAGAAAGAGTGAATATAAGTTAATAGTTTAATGTTAAAAAGAAGGAAAACAAAAAAAAGAGAGGTTTTCTTTCCACTAGAAAAAAAATGCCCATAAAAAAAGTCATCTCTAATAGGAAAAAACAAAAAGAAAAAAAAAAAGAAGTTAGGGATAATAAAAAAAAGTTAATAGTTTGATGTAAAAAAAAGAAAAAAATGGCTTTTTTCACTTAAAAAAACCTCCATAAGAATAAGTCAAGCATGGCTGAAAAAAAAAAAAAAAAAAGTTATGAACAATAGAGAAAAAAAAAAATGTTAATGTAAAAGAAAAAGAGAAGCCATGAGAATCAAAATTTAATCATTATGAAAGCATACCATATTACAATACCATCACATCAAACATAATTAGTAAAAAATTTTGAGGAAGCGAAAGAATTTTATGAGAAGAAAAAATCTTTATAGTAAAAATTAATTAATATAGACACATACATGATATAAGTAGAGAAATTTTTTTTTAATTTTATTATACCATATTAGATTATATGTGCAAGAGGGATGGAGGAGAAAGATTTTTAAACTAATTACGGCATTTCAGTTGTCGCAATTAGTTCAAACAGTAACGCTCACTTCGCCGATCCAATGCCGCACGCAGTCAGCTGAATCGCTCGCAGGGCCCGCAGTCACCCGATGCCACGTAGCACTGGCGAACCAACCGGTGAACGGACGCGGTGGCCGCCGCCGTCACCGCACCGATCTCACGGGAACGTCCCCCTGGCGCGCAAGAGAAGGCCTCGAGTTTTCGTAAACTCGACGCCACCACCTATTCGACGGTTTGCCGAGGAAATAATTCCGCTATGGTTCTTGTCCCATAACTTCTGGCATAGTGTTCTTGTCCTTTTCATACGAAATTATAGAAGAAGAATTGATTTCTTGCACGAAAACGGTACATGATGAGGCCACCTGTGTCCACTCCATCTTCCGTCCTCATCCAACCGTCCCGTTTTTTATCATGAAATATTACTAAAGTTATAATACAAAATTATAATATGTATATATTATAATACAAAAACTTATCATACAAACTTATAATACAAAACTTAATAATACAAAATTATTAAGAGAAGGGGGAAGAGAAAACTTATAATACAAAATTATCCTTTACTATATGTTAATATAGTTAGATATAAGAATTTAAATTCTGTGTAGGGGCTGAAAGTGGGATCGGATTGGACTATGAACAAGGCATGAACTAATTTGGACTAGCTTAAAATTAGAGCTCAAAAAAATTTTAAGCTCGGCTCAGACCGTTAATACCCAAATTTAGCTTAAATGTAATTCCAAAACCTTAAAATATGTTCAGCCTTTTAAATTTGGTATTAAATTTTCTATCAATTAGATGAGAATATCTTTCTATATCATACCGAATTTTCTAAAGTAATTAGATATAATTATTTTAAATATTGCTTATTTTCATGCAAATATTTAGAAACTAAAATTGACTCCATTGGTCCAATTTTGGCTCAAATGCATTGTTGTGGGTTGACCTAATTAAGTTTCGGCCTGAACGAGGCTCGAACCTAATTTCTAAAAAAAAAATTTGTACTCGAGCCCAGTCCGTAGCTAAAAAAAAGTTTCAAGCTGAGCTCAGGCTAGGGCTTGACTTAGTTTAGCTTACTTCTAGCCCTAATTTTATGAGACAAAGTTATCTCATTTTTTTCATAAAACCGAATGTGCCTCAATCCCACCTTGTTTTGACACTTGAGATAGAGGTGTCCAAGATGCATTAATTAGGATGTTAGAATGATAGTAAGATGGTACTATCCTCGATACTCAGGACAATAATCCATCTTAGAGTCCCACAGAATGTTCCATCAAGATATGAAATTATGGCTAAATAAAAGAATTTCTTTACTTCCATCTATCGTTCTTTTCCATTCATTTATAGACAAGCTGATTTTATACTTATTTACAATCTCTCTTTTTTTTTTATTATGGAATAGGCTTTTTTTTTTAGGTGGGGAGGGGGGGGGGGGGATTTTTTCTTAGCAATAGATTTATTAAAAAATATAGACTTATTTACATAAAGGATAAAGTGAAGTATAAAAATTTTTATGGATGGCTAGCCATCTCCCACAGCAAGGCTTGCCCCATAAAGAAAAACTATTAACAAACTTGAAAAGGATTGAAGTTGGTGAAGAGATCTTGTTGTGAAAGATTTTTAAATTTCTCTTATTTCAAATATGCTAGAAGAAGGACATCATCAAGTAGCCCCAACATTTCCTTCTATTTGTCGATACTTTTCTTTTTCACCACTTAGACCATAAGATGTTAAAAGATGTTCTACTTGACCCAAGGCAACAAATGAGAAACTCTCAAATCCTTCGAATAAACATTGGAGAAACAAAGGATCCATGACTCTTAGCTCGTCCCACATAGCATGCATCTAGAGCTTAAAGGCCATCCTTGGTGCAGGCACCAGATTGAGACAGAAGTTTCAGGGTTCCTTATGGATCTTTGATTTATGAGAGTCATTTTTCTTTATTCTTAGAGTCCTTGTCGAGTCCAGTTGTGCTAGTTAGCCTGGTTCATTGTTGGAATCCAGGAGTTGGTCAAGTGTCAAGTGTTATTTTCTTTCATTGAGTCCTGTAATAAATCAAGAGAAGGTTCACCTTGAAGACCCAAGAGAAGACCCATCAACCACGCAATGACCCATGTCTTAGACCACTCCAGGACATATGGCATCATCAGAGCAAAGCAAGGAGCCGACCCACATTAATTTAGAAAGGAATCTAGGCGCCAACACCCTCCTTCCTCTTTTCTTCATGCCGCCCACCCTTATATGGAAGCTTTTAGATGCCCATTGACTTCCATATTTATCATGCGGTCCCCTGGCAAGCATTTATGAAAGAAATTGGCTGTCTCTCTCTAATTGGAAGATCTTCATGCGCCCCAGATGGAAGAAGGTTGCCGCCCAGTCAAAGATGGGAGGAGGAATCAATGGGTGCCCACTCTTTCCTTTTCTCAAGTGGTCCCCTCCTCTACAAGCTTGGAAATTGTAGCCACTCTCTCTTTTTGGCCGTCCCAGATAAAGCATGCAGAGATCCTTGCCTCCTCAAGGAGAATCACATGCCATACATTACAATCCATGTTAATTATGTACTTAAAATGAATGATTTAACTTGTATTGACATGAAATGATTATAAAAAGACCTTTCTCTTGTAAATGAAAAAATAATTAATGAAAAAATTTCTGAAGTTCTTTTTCATTGCTGTGAAGGCTTTGGTACTCCGGGAAGGAGTGGGTGTGAAGCTCTTAGTGTTTCCTTTCATTTTCTCTAACCTTCCTCAAACCCAAATCCTAGCCAGCCCCTCCTCTAGAAACCCTAAAACAATCCTGCCGCCAACCATAGGCCCCCATCTCCTCTTGCTATTTTCTCAGGGATTCACGAATCGAAGAGGAAGTCGTCTTTGCCCCTGAGCCATATTTCGAAGATCTTCTCCGGTAGACAACTTCTTCATCCAGGACTTTCAATCTGTCGGAGCGATCTTCCTATTTCAATCTTCGAGTGATCACTGTTGGTATATGAAATCCTTTCTCTAATTCTCTTTCTCTGATTTAGTGAATGTTGAGAGCATGTCCTAACCGAGGGTTTCCTAACCTTCACTTTCCAGGCTTTGTTAATATTCTAATAGTTCTAGTTCTAGTGTATGCTTCCGCCTGTCTTGCATAGTATAGCTTAACTAGTTTTTGATCTTTCTGAGTAATTAGCCATCTCATTATATATATATATATATATAAAGAATATTATTTCATTGCATTCGTGTCTCATCCACGTTCTGCATCAATCCTTTCTTCATAAAAATATCTCCTATATGTAACTTTGTTTAGAAGGCTAACTAGAGAAATATCGGGGATGGACACTTTCCAGAGAAAGAATATGTGACTCCTTTATTATTGATAAATATATAAAATGAATCAATAGTATATATATTTGGCCTATGGCTTTCAAACTAAGACATCTACTAACGTGAAAGGTTGAAAGGATGATAAGAGTTTCTCAAGATGAAATTGCAAGAATTCAAAGGATGAGGGGTGGCTATTATCGACTTCAGTATCATCCTCTACCTCAATGGGACTGCCTTAGCCAGGATGATATGGAGTGAAAGTATGTTTTTATGTTTTATGTTTTGTGCCTTCTTATTGATAAATTCTTTGTAAGAGATATGGGTCCGAATTTTTAAAGAGCGTAAGCCTCCACTATTAATTACTTTGGCCTTATAGGCTGGGACACTTCCGATTAAGAGATCACAATTTTTTTAAGTTTTAACCTCAACTAGGTAAGAAAGCAAGGCTTAGCTTTTAATAGTGTAATGCTTTAGAGTTTTTTTGGAGTAAGGTTTCAACTTTGATAAAATAGGGCTTCGGGTCTTTGATGGGGCAAGGTTCCAATTTTTGATAAACATACCTTTAAAGTTTTTGATAGAGTTAAGCTCTAAAGTTTTATATATATATATATATATATATATATATATATATATATATATATATGGAGGAGAGCTCCAAGACTTTAGTAGAGCAAGGCTCTGGAGTTTTTGATGGAGTAAGGCTTCAAATTTTTGGTAGAGCAAGGCTTCAGTTTTTTGATGAAGCAAGGCTTCAAAACTTTAGTAGAGTAGGGCTTCAAAACTTTGGTGGAGTAGGACTCCAAGTTTTTGATAAAGTAGGGCTCCAAGCTTTTGATAGAGTAAGGCTCTAATTTTTGGGTGGAGCAAGGCTTCAAAATTTTGGTAGAGTAAAGCTCCAAGTTTTTAAAGACTTTAATGGAGCATGGCTCTAAAGTTTTTTGTGGAGCAAGACTCTAAGTTTTTTATGGAGCAAGGCTCCAATTCTTTGATAAAGCAGGGCTCTAATTCTTTTATGGAGCAAGGCTTTAGGTCTTTAGCAGAGCAAGGCTCCTAGACTTTGGTAGAGCAAGGCTCTAAGTCTTTGGTGAGATAGGACTCTAAAATTTTCGTGGGGTAGGGCTCTAAAGTTTTTAGTGAGGTAAGGATAAGGATGAGGAATTTGAATGATCTAGGATCAAGCCCTAGAATCATGAATTTTTTCCTTTTTTTTTTAGGCATGCGACTTTTGGGGCATTATTTCTTATATTTGGCCAGCTTTAGATATGAGATTTAGATGAGGAAGATCTTAAGCAGCATATTTCTCAGATTGTTAAATTTTAAATTTTAAAATTTTAGAAAAAGAGGCTACAATTAATTTGTTGAAAGTGGGATTTAATCCCATTACTTTCCTTTCTCAAATTAAAACCTTAATATAATGTCTTGAACTAAGTTGGCCTTCTTAATTTGATGTGAAGTTTATCTTTTTATTTTCTTTTAATCACATGTGATGGCCTTACTTGGTCTTGAACTCATTCAGATTGGATTTTCACTATAATAGCGTTTGGTTTAATAAATTAGAAGATCGAGAGTCGAGCCAAATGACTGAGTTAAGATGATACATTTGATCCAATCATTAGTAATTAGATTTGTCGACTGAGTTTGAAGGTTAAATTTGATCCAATTATTAGTAATTAGGTTTACTGATCGAGCTCAAGACTTGAAATTGATCTAATTGGTATCAATTGGGGATACTAATCGAGCCTAAATATTTGATTTGATATAAATATGAAGATTTTGACCTAATATGCAGCCAAGTAAGCCAAATACCCAAGTTAGGGTACTGGATTAAATTCGATATCTAGACTGTATGCTCTAACTGGCACTTTGTCGTGATAGAAATATCAAAATTTCTCGATTGGTGCTTAAATCAACTCATTTTATAAGTGATGCATTGTTCATTAACATGTTTTGTTGATGATTTAGGATGATGACTAAAATTACCTTAAATAGCTATGCAATCAAATCTTCCACTATTGTGAACTATTGCTCCATTCTGCAGAACATGAAATATGTTTTTAGTTAGCTTTACCATAGAAATCCTTAAAAAGGTAGGCAAGGGGAATGGAAACTATCTAGCTATATCCCAAAATCTAATACTCTCCCTATTACCCAGCTTAAAGTGCCTATAATTCTGGAATACATCCAGATCCCTATAGATATTTTTCCAGATTGAAAAGGCTTTCTACAATCTACTCCTTCTTTGCATTACAAAATGAAATCTCGAATAATAAGATTTGAAAACAAACCTTTTCCAAGTATTATTCTCCTCACTGTGCCTGTTGAGGAACTTCCTAGCCTATCTAGTCAACGGAGCTACATTCATATTATTAAGGTTTCTGATGTCAAGCCTTCCTTTTTTATCCCTATGAATAGGTTCCTAGTTTACTAGATAGTGCAAGTTGCTAATCAATTCTCTACCTTTTTAGAGAAAAGCTCTTTTTTAGTTTATCTATTATGCCACTCATCCACTTTGGTAATCTAAGTATAGTTAGGAAGTAGGATGAGAGTGTTGTGAGCACTGAATTGATAAAACATAGTCTACTCTTTATTAAGAGTAGCCTATCCTTCAAAGAAGCAAGTCTTCTTTTCATTTTCTCTATAAGTAGCTATCAACATTGCTTACAAATTAT
The DNA here is from genome assembly GCA_017589505.3 of Metroxylon sagu. Classification (NCBI taxonomy): domain Eukaryota; kingdom Viridiplantae; phylum Streptophyta; class Magnoliopsida; order Arecales; family Arecaceae; genus Metroxylon; species Metroxylon sagu. Next base: position 274,950 of record JACVBY030000605.1, on the reverse strand, counting down.
TCAATCGCATAGCAAAAGACCTAAATATGTAATAAAAGACTACCTCTTTTGCAATTAAGAAGTATAGTGAAAGAAAGAGCCTCTTTTGAAATCTGATAGAATATTAACCTCTTGTAAAAGTTGATTTTGATATCTGATACGTTTTTCAAAAGTAAGGAGAGGAGCCTTAATTGTAGTAAGAATTTTGCTTTTTATGGTACAAAAAGAAGAGAATCATGAGCAAAATGCAAACTCCTCTTATCACAATGATAGGATGAATCACCCATGCTGTTGATAAGTCCAACAAATCCTATCTATTTTAGAAGCTTGATGAGCATAATCATCTAGAATGAACAAGCCAGGTGAGATGAACAAGCCAAGTGAAAGTAGATCATCCTGATGAAAATTTTGTTTATACCAAGTATTGATTATTATTCTAATTGCTGCACAATTAAGCAAAATCCTAGTTGTCCTATATGCTTTTGTAGAAACATGCATTTTTGACCGAATTCTTCCCATTTATCTAAAGGCGTCCAGGCTCGTAATCCCATCTCAAAAGGAAACTACTTTATTTGAATTCCATAGGAATTGTATACTTTCTTTTAAAAAAATTTATATTTAATGCTTTTAAATGATCAAAATACTTCTATTTTGAGAAAAAATGTTTATATTTGCAAGCATTAAATAGATTTTTAAAAAAAAAGTAAGGATAGAATGCGAATCTAAATAAAGTAAAATCCTTCGAACCTAAACATTTTTAGGCATACTTCTAAAAAATTCAACTATCGAAAATAAATAAAATACTTCTATTATTAGGAAAAAAAAATTTTTATATTTAATTAAATTAAATAAGACTCGACATATGGCAATTTTTTTAAAAAAAAATATAGAATTAATTTGGAATCTAAATAAAATAAAATCCTTCTGAGATGGAGTTAGAAATCAGGACGTTTTTCGTAAGCTTGTAAGAAATTTAATGATTCAAAATTACTGGAATAATTATATTATAAAAGAAAAAAAGTGTTCATTTAAAAACATTGAATAAGGCTTAAGATGTGATAGTTTTTGTAAAGATAGTGCGAAACCAAATAAAGTAGAATTCATTTTGGGATCTGGGCTGCGACGTTGAAAACATTGGAAGCTGAAGCAGAGGGACTGGTTAATCTTATCCGTTAGATTGAGGATTAACGGTATGATACTCCATTCCGAAACCTTGCTCTCTCGCTCGCTCGCTCGCTCGCCGGAGTTTTGGGTCGAAGGGGCTTCAAATTCTCGTGATCGCCGACCGGTGAGTCGGGACCCCTTCCAAATCCCCTTCTTTTTCTAATCTCTTTCAAGTAGCGCGGTATGATCTGGGGATGGTGTCATTAGGGTTTTCGGTGAGCTGGGGTTTTTAGGTTTGATGCGTCTCTGGATGCTGGTGATGGAGAGAAGATGTAGACGATGGAAATGGCGACTTGGATTAGGAGATGCGCGTTGGTCTGCTTTCCGAATAGCTCTCGTGCTCGAAAGAAATATTTTGGTGATAATTTTTTAACAGGAAAAAAAAAAAAAAAATGGATAACCTTTTCATGAGAGAGGAAGCATTTTGATAGCTTTGGAATTAGAATTATTTCTTTAATATTCTTTTGGGTTGCTCTCACAGTATTACCGGATGTTTTGAATTTTTTTTTTTTTTTTGAATTCGTTGGTGCTTTATTTTTGTGATCATCCTTGGGGTTTTGTTTATTTATTTGCACTGGAAAAATCTGAATTAAAAGAACAGTTTATTTATATCCTACCTAGCTGAGATCCATGGCTACTAAACCTACTTCCATTTTCTCCGATGCTCTCTAGGCTATTGAGTTGGAGACATGATCAAAAGACTGCTCACTCGATTACTCATGTATTGACTGCTAAACTTATTCTGAAGGAATTTTATTTTATTTTATTTTTTTGTGTGAATTACTGTAGACATAAAATATCTGTTGCTTGTGATAATAGCAAAAATTGATGTAATGATGTATGACTTCTCCTTTCACTTTTCATCCATATTTTCTCACACAGTTGTTCAGGCTGATGCCAAGAATTCTGTTGGATAGCTTTTGACTCTCTTGCCAATGATGCAGTTTCTTTTTTTTTTTTTTTTTTCCTTTTTTTTTTCCAGTTAATATCCTGGTTACTTTGAATCCCCAATGTTAAAATTATGACTCAGTGATGCCTTAACGCCCTCATCACTGATTGATCAATCCATCGACTTGATCTTCTTGCTTGGCTTGGCTTCCCAAATCGAGATAAATCCATAAATGGCAGTATACAGTTGCTTGCCCTGTCTCTCTCCTCCTCCTCCTCCTCCGAGCTTGTGGCAGCGGCGGCCGCCGGATCACTACCACCAGAGGTGCCTCTTTTCCACGCAGGCCCTTCCCCGCGTGGGTGTGCGGGCATCCCAGAGGCCATCCATAACTTCTCCGGCGGTTGTCCTGCCGACATCCCTCAGGCCATCATTCAAGGAGGTAGGTGTTTTCTTTAGCTCTTTTTCTTGATCTTCTTCTGATCTTCTTTCTCTATTTATTAATGAATTTTTGATTGATTGCTCGATCGTCTAGATCATAGAGTGGCTGATTGACCGGGTCAACCTATCCGAAGAGCAGGCTGAGGCATCTCTCGACCTTGTGCTCGTCGAGGATAATGAGGCTCTGATCAGTGCCTTCCTCGTCCTTCTCAGGGCTAAAGGAGAGACCTTTGAAGAGGTGACTGTTCTCCACTCCTCTTTTTCACCGTCCCCATTGAAGCATAGGACTTAGCTGCCCTGCATGATGACATCACCTTTTCTTTTGCTGATGCAGATTGCAGGATTCGCGAAGGCCATGATCAAGAGAAGCCTCAAGGTGGATGGACTGGATGATGCAGTTGACATTGTTGGAACCGGTGGCGATGGTGCCAACACTGTGAACATCTCCACAGGTGCTTCTATTCTGGCTGCAGCAGCTGGTGCAAGAGTTGCAAAGGTGAAAAACAAAGTCATGATTCATTGTTCTTGCATTAAGCTTGTTGCTTGAAATTTTCGATGTTGTATAGGTGATTGTATGATGCTTCTATGTCCCTTGCAGCAAGGAAATCGTGCCAGTTCTTCTGCTTGCGGGAGTGCAGATGTGTTGGATGCATTGGGTGTAAAAATTGAATTGGGCCCTGAGGTAGTATGGTCACTAGACAATGAATGATTGCTATGACTGAAGAAATTCTTCTGATAATAAGCTCCATTCTATCAGGCTGTCATTTTTTTAAAAAAAATTTATATAACACTGTGTCGTCTCATTGAGCAAGTGAGGAACACCTGAACTGGATAATCTCACTAACATAACAAAAACACACCCTCAAAGCTAAGCATGGCATCACATGGTCTTGATCATGTTGCTGCAATTTAGATCTTGTCTGATTTTATAGTCAGCGATATGCAATTATGTTTTTGTGTCTGATACTAATATTACATATATTGTATAAGGAGGTGAAAAGGTGTGTGAAGGAAGCGGGCATTGGGTTCATGATGGCTCCCAAATACCACCCAGCTATGAAAATTGTTGCTCCTGTGAGGAGAAGTCTTAAAGTGAAGACAGTATTTAACATTCTTGGTCCAATGTTGAATCCAGCACGGCCACCTTTTGCTGTTGTTGGTGTGTACAACAAAGATATTGTAAGTGGATATCATAGCAAATTTTAGTTTGATACTCTTTCTTCTGATTGCAACATTATTGATAGCATAATTTCTGAGTTTGTGCATCTTTTAAATATAATTCTTTAATTGATGGTACGATGCATGTGAGATAGTATTGATGTTATTTGTGCTATTCATTAGGGTTAATAATATTTTGCAAACTGAAAGCTTTTCTGAAGACAACAATTATTTAATGAGAGAAGAAACTAGCATTTGAGAATAAAGATACAACATACTCAGAAAAAATAGAGTAGAAGAAGCAAAACCCACCTGTCTTACATGCTAGATTGGCATTTATTAAATCAATTCTGGTGAATATAATAAGGGAAAACTACTCAGAACAAACGGATGGTGGGTTCCTTCCAATTTCAGAATGAGTTTAGGACAATGAAAGAGTAACTCATAAGTGGGTAAATCTTTTCCCCACACTTCAAATTTCATCACCACATTTGATGGTTGAGCAGGAAAGTCAACATCATCTAATAGATTTTGGGGTCAAAATCTGCATATTGGAAATGTTTGTTGCAGTTTAAGTTATTTTATTTGTTATTATGTTTTGTTTTTGGTTAATTTACTGCTTCGCTGAACCTACAGAGTCTTATAATTAAATATTTTAGGAGAAGGTTAGGATTTTCTAACTTTCTAGGGACTTTTTGTGGTCTTTTTGGGTGTTTTTAGTCCTATTATGAGGGGGAATATAATCTAAAAATCTTATTATTAGTATTTGGTTAAATTAGGAGGTCTTTTTTTTTTTAAAAAAAAAAACTCATTAGGATAGCAGTTTGAAGATAATTTCATGGCCTTTTATGTGGGTCTTATAAAATTGCAAGTTTTATTTTCGAAGAGTTTTGTGGCGATTCTTTTTGCTTCTTCTCCTTGGTCTTTATCCAGCTCAATGTCAACCTTCGGCTGCATTATAGTCCTCTCATCATGGTTGGTTTCATTTACTCACATTCCATTCCTTAAAGAATTTTTATTATTGTTATTATTTTTGAAAACAAAAGGTGACGGACCTTGAACTCGCCAAGTATAACTTTCACCTTAAGTTACAATGGGTCATTTTAAAACTCTCTTGCTGCTCATATTGAAGTACTATTTAGATGGTCAAGATTCTATCAGTCTCTATGAGTAATGTTTCAACCATCTTTTCTTAATATAACATTATCTGTGCTGCCAAATGTCTACTACTTTCATGCATTATGCTGATTTGGGTGGATGTAGGCATAAGCAATTCTGCTAATTCAAGGAATGCTAAATAAGCTTCCAAGAATTTGTAACACAGAATTGGTCTTGGCCAATGATTGATTTTGATTAGTTGAATATATTAGAGGAAATATTGATAACTTCTAATCGTTAGTTATTGTCTAAATTCTCATATTAAACTAATGACATTATATTTCAAAAGAAAACGTATGCTGCAATCCTATACCAAATGCCAATTTTTAACTAGTGAATCAAATCATATATATATTGTACCACAATTGTAATGGCATAGGTATAAGTATCATTCCTATTTTGTTGAAAATAATAACCTGAGAAGTCTCTTCTAAATATAAAGAAAAGCACCCTTTTGGGAGAGACTTGTCTAATCCAGTTATGTTTCTTGTGAGGAACCCCATGCCCTTCCAAGATTTTCTCTTGTGTGATCCTAATCTAACATTTGTTCTCTCAAATTTTTATGAAACTCAATGAATATAGATTTTTTTTTTTAAAATAGAAACATTGAATATAATTTTACATATTTAGAGTCTCATTATAAATTGAGGCAGTGTTTTGTTTTTCATGAGACTATGAATATAGATCCTTTTTTTATTGAATTGTTGAATAGAAATCTTTCTATTTAGAGTTACTATAAACTGAGTTAGTGCTTCAATTTTCATGTTGCTCCATGAATATAAATCCTTTTTTGAATGGGATCATTGAAAAGAATTTTTCTAATTAGAGTCTCATTATAAACCGAGGTAGTGCTTTGTTTTTCATAAGTCTATTAATATAATATATTTTTTATATAAGATCTCTGATAAAAAGAATGGATTGATATTAAAAATAAAGAAAGGAAGAATGATGAGGAATATAACTTTTCGTATTTAGAATCCGACTACCAACTGAGACAGTTTTTCATTTTCATGAGACTCTATTAGCAAAAATCTATTTTATAGAATCTCTAATAGAAAGAACGGATTGACATCAAAGGAAAAAGAAAAAAAGGGCGGCCATTTAATATCTAGAGTTTACCTATAAACTAAGGCAGTGCTTCATTTTTCATGAGATTCCATTAATGCAAATCTTTTTTATATAGGATCTTTGATAGAAAGAGTAGATTGCTATCAAAGACAAAGTAAGAAAAAGTGGCAAGGAGTAGTCTTTTCCTTATCCACACAATTTTCATTTAAGAATTCTCTATGGTTTTTTTTTTTTTTTAATGCTCGTTTGCATATTTATATTGAGTGCACTCAAAAACTGCTAGAAGCTATCAAGGATGGAATAATTAAACTTTTTAATAGAATAATTAGGTATTCTAAACAGAATAAACAAGAATGTGGGAGGATGTTGCACAAAATAAAACATGAAGAGCCTGATTTAAGGTACTAATTTAAGGTTAGTTTTGTTGCACAAGAAGTGGCTGCTAAATTAGTTTGTCTATCAAAGTTAAGTCCATCTTATCTGAACTAAGCCTACCTTTGTATCTTTGGTTTGGCTGTCCAGTTGAATTATTAAGCTAAAATTAATGGTAAAAGTGCTATAATGTTCCATATATCTAGTCTTTGCGGAACTAGATAGTGATCCAACCCGGTCATTTTTGCACTTGCAAACTCAAAAGAAAGAAGAAGTGACCTAGGCTTATATCATTGGATATGTTTAGCACTTCTGCTGAGAGACTCATGCATGCCCTATATATGTGTTTCTTCTGAATCAACCTCATCTTGATATTATTTAAAATTTATTTGTACATATTTGAAGGAAAATTTTATGAATTATAAAAGTTGGATTGATTGCTTGAATAGGTAATGAAGATGGCCAAAGCATTGCAACTGTTTGGAACGAAAAGAGCATTAGTAGTACATTCAGAGGGTTTGGATGAAATAAGTCCACTAGGTAAATCTCATATTACATCTTTATGTAGTCTGCTCTGAAATCATTCAACTCATTTGAAGTGCTTATCACATGAGGTCTTGATTTGATGAGTAGCTTTCTTTGCCATTTATCTTTGAACTCATAGCTGGCTTTGATTTTGTTACATCTTCACTCAGTGATTTGTATCAAACTACTTTGTTTTTGCAGGACCTGGATTTTTTCTTGATGTCACTCCTGAAAAGATTCAGAAATTTCACTTTGATCCATGTATGTAACTTTTCTGATTACTCTTTCTCAACACTTTCGATATGATGGAACTGAAGTAATAAATGCTGTTTTATAGATACATGTCTCTTGCAAACGCATTTTGTTGGAACTCTTATCAAACACAGCTACAGATAAAAGCTCATTGGCCTTGGTTTATGCTCCTACTAATTCAGTACTTGATGATGCAGTGGAATTTGGTATTCCTCGATGTGCTATTGAAAGCTTAAGAGGGGGAGATGCAGAATTCAACGCTAAAGTTCTCAGAGATGTACTGTCTGGTCAGAAGGGATCAATTGCAGATTCTTTCGTAAGGCACTCTATCTGAATTATCTGCTTCTTAAGGTTGATTTTGTTTCCTTCATTCTGTTTTCTAGGAGGCAAAGTTTTTCTGTTTTAATTGGTGATAACAAAGCACTAGCTACTTTTCAGTTTTATTTTGCTATTCAAAGCTCTATTGTGGGTTTTGTAGGATATTATGGTATCATTTTTAGTTTGATAAAATTGATCATTACTTTGTAAGGATAAACTAGACAGGCTTTTTCAAAGGTGCTCTGTTCTGTGAGGTTATGTTGGTATCACAACATATATAATGGTTTATTTCAAGGTTTGCAAAACCGGTATCGAGATCTATACTTGCACGTTTCTGGTTCAATATGATGTAGGTTACTACAATATAGCACACACCTCATATCAAGATAGGGTGCCTATTCTTTTTCATTCTTAATTATAATATCATTTAGTAGAGATTGGTACTGAGTGGTTCGGCTTGGTTCGAATCGGTTTGATTCATACTGAATCGTAATTTGATACTGTGTATGATATGGTCAGTATGGATTGGTATAGTGGAACTTGGCTTATTCTAATGATTTTCTAAGGTGTACTCATTTGATTAATTTGCAAAACTTTGATGAGCATGAAACCATCACATCGCCAATGAAAATAAAGTTGTGAGAAGGAAGGAGGATGTTTGACTTGCATATCTTATGGTTGTTGGACAAAATTTAACTTTAAAAGAAAAGAAGTTCGATGACGTTTGTCGTCACTTTTATTTTTTCTATTTTAAGAAATAAAAATAGAAAATTTGTTTTGCTGTTTCTAATTTTTAAAATATAAATATATTTGATATAGTCAATTATTTTGAAAAATAAACATGATGGTGGAGATGGTAGCCATAATAGAGGCAATAGAGGCCATGGTGGCATTGGTAATTGGTATGGAGGTAGTATAACGGAGGTGGCGATTGTGGTGGTGTTGGCAATGGTGGCGGTAGCAAGGGTGCCAATAATGTGGCAAAGATAATGATCATGGCAATAGTGGTATTATGGAGGCGGTCACAACAATGATAGTGATGATAATGGTGATGGTAGCAGAAGTGTTGGTGATATGGTGGAAGTAGTGATGATGGCAATGATCATACGGTAATGATGGCAAAGATGGCTGCAGTGGCAATCATAGTAGTGATAATAGTGCTAACAGAGGTGACGGCGGCAGCAACGGTGATGGTAAATAAAACATGAATTTTGCAAGCGAGCATTTTTTTTTTTTTTTACTTTCATTTTTTTCTAGAAATAATGAAAGCGACTAAAAAAATAGAAAATAAAAACAATAGTATCAAACATTGTTTTTCATGGTTTCTGTAATTTTATTTTCAAAAAAAAAAAAAAAAAAAACTAAGTAATAAAAGCGATACTAAACAAGGCATTAGTTTCATGTGAGGGGTTTTGATTATTATGATTTCCTCTCTAAGAAAATTGATTGCAGTGTGGAGAACATGTTGAAGTTTTACGTAACTCTGCAATTCAAACAAAATTGATATTGCTATCATCCATCATCTGATAACAAATGGTCTGCCAAAATGTGATAGTTCAAGAATATCAAGTTGATCATTACACTAAAAATTTAGCCTGATAGCTTCATTTGTGATCAATTTTTCAGATACAGTACTTTCAGTTCTATTCTTTTCTTTTTAAAACATGGCCAACTGGAAACAACCATGGAGTATTAGTTCATGTATGAAAGGCATTAGGGAGGATCTTTTCAGGGAGGATACTGGCATTCATTTTTGGTGAACATAGGTCTAAAAGCAGGTTGACAACATACCCGTCAACTAGATGCTTGGTTGTTATGATGGTTCCCCTACCCATCCTGCTTTATATTATGCAAGGCTGCTCATAATTCCAGTAGTTTTTTGATACAATGTCAGGACATACAGCTTGTCTTTGCCACAACCTATGGAATGAAAATAAAATGACTCTAAATTAAGTCAACAACAGTGGTGATCCCCCTTAGAGGGAGACTTAATTTGATAGGTTAAAGGGGAAAAGATTTGGTAGGCATGTCTCTGAATTGTTTTACTAATTTTCCTTGAACATTTAGGTACTGAATGCAGCAGCTGCACTTTTCGTCAGCGGTCGAGTGAGCACTTTAGCCGAAGGAGTGGCTCTAGCGCAAGAGACGCATCTGTCTGGCAAAGCCATTGATACACTGGAGTTATGGATGAGAATCTCCAATGCAAGTTCATTTACTCAATAAATGGCTGCTTAATTTATTCAGAAATTTGCATGAAAATGTTTATTTCAAACAGCTCTTAAAAGTTAAGTTGAAAGCTTCTCTCTTGTTACTTAAAGTTGTTTAGCTTATAATAGGTGATGACTTACTGAGCCCATGGCGCTGACCGGACCCCTCAGCACTATATCTGGGCAGAATTTTAATTTATATGTCAGATAATCACTCATGCATAGAATCACAGGGCAAGATTTTCATGACCAGTTTCCAAGTATAGCTGCATCAATGTGAGCAGGTCATGGAACTTATTCTTGCAGCCACCAATATGATTTCCACCAATAACAAGAATTTGGAGCTGTACCCTGTCCAGTCCATTCTGCCAGTTCTGATTGTATCTCAGATCCATCACCTTCATGGCCAGATGAAGCGAGTCAGTTATTAAAAATTAACCCCCCAAAAAAACCAATGGTCTAAGAAATTCCAGAGCAAAGTTGCATAGCAGAATTGCAACAATGATCAAAATATGATCTTCATCATGGTATGCTGTGGCGGTACATACCATCCTGAGACTCAACACTGAAACTTGGTATATTGAACTGATTACTGTACTAGATGCACCAATATTATACCTATTAGTGAAGGATCGGATGCTTGTGGACCTTAATCAAAAAAGTTGGGTTATTGAATCCAAACCCAAAATTGATGTCTATATGATCATCGTTCTATTTGGATAACGTTTTAAATAACTTATCATCGTATTCTTTATCTAGTGCTCTCTCTCTCTCTCTTTAAGACCATTACAGTTTGAAATTATAGGAAAATTTTTTGTAGCCACTGCTTCAACCTTGGACAAGATCTGAGTCAGCTAAAGTGGTACCGTTGTGAGCCCGAGTTTGGCTAGCTTGTGTTCCATGTTGAAAGGTGTTACACTCCAAATTCAGTGGTGGTGGCCCAGGGGTGACAATCCACCGCATGCTAGGCATGCAAGGCATCCAGTACAGTATCATTAATATAAGGAGAGGTAATAACTATATGTCATTCAAAATTTAAATCTTCCATAATACAAGTTACGTAGTGTTGGGCAATAAACTAAAATTTCAAAAATTCAGTTGGGGTTACATGTAACAAAATGTAATCTATTTATATCATGTAGTTTCCAACTACTGTTGTTGCCCTTGATAGTTTTGTGGCTCTGAAAAAATATTGTAAGATTTAAATGAGCTCACACTCAGTAAGTAAACCTGTTGTAACGTAATATAGCCATTTCAAGATTTTAACAAATCAGATGCATGTTATGCTTTCAAATTTAAAAACATTTCATCATATTATTGAATTATACAAATCACATGCTTAAATAAATTGGAAGCATATATTATGTAATAATATTTTAAAAATATCATTTCAATTCCAAATCGCTGTAAATCTCATTTTATATTAATGTCCCACGTCCACATAACAGAACATCTCAAAGATGTATCCTCTCTGTACGTTCCAAGTGAAGGAAGGGTTCCGAAGTCATTTAGTATATCATGTCATATCTTGTCAGAGCAGTGTTCTCCACATATTCTCCCTGTGGAGGTGGGTTCCAGAGTCATGTAACTTATCATGTGGACCGTGATGATATATAATAACACATTCTCAAAATATCATTTATATGTATTACTGCAAACATATAATCAACATACTTTTCACATTTTACCAAATTGGTAATTTCAAATAATCATGTCCATAATCAATTGCATGTATAAAATACCAATTATTTTACAGAAATTAGTAATAATCAAGTCAAATAGTCATTTACATGGATGTGGTACCACAAATACCATTTTTTAAATAATACTATAAATAAATTTCAGTATTCCAATAATGGCATAATTTAATAATGATTTATGAAAATCATTATAACTTGCTTACTTACCTTCCAACGCTAATCCCAAGGTACAAATTAGCTATTTGGACTCTTGTGTACCTACAATATAATTTTTTAGATTTTTAAATTCCAAAATTAGGATATCAAACTGACTCCTACACTCAATTCAATCTAATCATGGGCCCAATTTGGGGATTAAATATCTAGAATTATATCAGCCCAAATGAGGAAATAAAAATTTCTCAAGAAACTAGAATCAGAGCTGATCCAAACTCCATTTTTCTTTTATTGGGCCCGGCCCAATTTGAGGTCCAAAAATTAAACTCAATCAGGCTCACTGGACTGGGCCAAACCTAGGCCCAGTCCCCTTCTTTTTCACCCCTGGTTCACCTGAACCAGGGGAGGGCTGAGGATGGCCGGCGGCCTAGGGCGGCCGCCGTCCTTCTTGGGGGTTGGCTGGCTGCCGACGTCTGGCCCTAGGCCGGCCGCCGCCGCCGGTGGCCACCTCCTCTTCCTCTCCCTTTTTTTTTATTTTTCCCGTTTCCCCTTTCTCCTTGCTGGCGGCACGGCCGGCCTCCTCCGATCGGTCAGACCCCACCGGACGCCGCCCTGACGTCGGTGGGGCCGCCGCCCGCGCCGAGCCCGGTGAGCCGGCGGGCACGCCGCCGGCTCGAACCAAGCGCGAGAGCCGGTTCGGCTCCGGTGTTAGGGAGAGCCATCCAGCGACCCTCTCCCTCTCTCCCCCACTCTCTTCTCACCGACGACATGGCCGGCCGAACCCCACCGGAGGCCACCCTAGCGCCGGTGGGGGCTAACGCCCACAGCTCGGGCCCGGTGAGCCGGCGGGCACGCCGCTGGGCCCAAACTAAGCTTGGGAGCTGGTTCAGCTTTCGTGTCAGGGTAGGGCCATCTGGCGGCCCTCTCCCCCTCTCTCTTCTCTCCCCCTCTCTCCTCGCTGGCGGCACGGCCGACCTCCTACGGCCGGCCAGACACCACCGGACGCCACCCTAGCACCGGTGGGGGCTCCCGCTTGCAGCCCAGGCCCGGCGAGCCGGTGGGCACGCCGTCGGGCCCAAACAAAGCACGGGAGCCGAAGGCCGGCCGAACCCCACTGGACGCCGCCCTGGCGCCGGTGGGGCCGCCGCCGCAGCCCCGTGCCCGGCGAGCCGGCGGGCACGCTGTTGGGCCCGAACCAAGCGCGGGAGCCGAACCAACTCTCGCGTCAGGGTAGGGCCATCCGGCGGCCCTCTCCCTCTCTCTTCTCTCCCCCTCTCTCCTCGCTGGCGGCATGGCCGACCTCCTACAGCCGGTCGGACCCCACCAGATGCCGCCCTGGCGCCGATGGGGGCTGTCACCTGCAGCCCAGGCCCGGTGAGTCGGCGGGCACGCCACCGGGCCCGAACCAAGATCGGGAGCCAAAGGCCGGCCGAACCCCAACGGACGCTACCCTGGTGCCGTTGGGGGCTGCCACTTGCAGCCCAGGCCCGGCGAGCTGGTGGGCACGCCGCCGGTCCCGAACCAAGCACGGGAGCCGGTTCGGCTCCCGCATTAGGGGAGGGCCATCCGGCGGCCCTCTCCCTCTCTTTCCCTTGTTCTCTCTCTCTCCCCACTCTCCTCGCTGGTGAGGGGTTTACCTGATCGACGGCGAGGCGGCGAAGACGAGCGGAGTGGCAACAACGGCGACGGGCGGAGAGGGCGGAGGAGACGGAGGGGACCGGCATGGTGCACCCTTTTTACGGTGAGGGGAGGGCTCGCTCTTATAAAAATTTGGGGGATTACATCCTCCCTTCCTTATAAAAATTTCGGTCTTGAAATTAGTGCACACCATGCATAAAGCTTTTGAGACCCAAATTGGAAACTACAAGCTTTATTTATTTTTCTGATCAAAATACAAAGGTAGATACTCTTTTGTACATATATATATATATATATATCTACTAAGATACAAATATATAAGAATATTTCTTCTTCAAGTTCTCACGTAGCCTCCCACTCAGAATGTTTACTCCACTGAACCTTAACATAGGGAATGCTACGCTATCTCAGAACTTGATCTTTGTGGTCCACAATACGTACAGGATGCTCTTCATATGTCAAATCCTTCTTTAATAGTATGGGCTCCATTTCTATCACGTGGCTAGGGTCAGGAATGTACTTCCTCAACATAGAGACATGGAATACATTATGTAACCCAGAGAGTGCAGGAGGTAATGTCAGGCTATAAGCCACTTCCCCCACTCTGCTCAAGATCTCAAATGGCCCAATGTATCATGGACTCAATTTTTCTCTAAGCCCAAAGCTCATCACATCTTTGGTTGGTGATACTCTTAAGAAGACATGGTCCCCAACCTGAAATTTCAGCTCCTTTCTTCTAACAATAGCATAGCTTTTTAATCAGCTCTGAGCTGCCCGGAGTCTTTCTTTAATCAGCTGCACTTTTTCTACTGTTTGCTGAATCAGCTCAAGGCCCAACAATTTTCTTTCCCCCACATCATTCCAACATAAGGGAGATCTGCATTTCCTACCATATAGAGCTTCAAATGGAGCCATCTTGATACTGGCTTGGTAACTGTTGTTGTAAGAAAACTCCACCAATGGTAGGTAGTTGTCTCAAGCGCCACCCAAGTTCATCGCACAAGCTCGTAACATGTCCTCTCAAACTGTCCATTTGTCTGGGGGTGGAAATCTGTGCTGAAGTTTAGTTTGGTCCTCAGAGCCCTACGAAGACTCTTCCAAAACTAGGACACAAACCTAGTATCCCGATCTGACACAATCGACTCGAGGACACCATGAAGCCTCACGATCTGCTCAATGTACATAGTGGCCAATCTTTCACTAGAGACCCCAACTTTGAAAGGTAGGAAATAGGCTGACTTTGTTAATCTATCAATAATGACCCAGACCGCATCATTGCTCCTGCGAGTTTTGGGCAAACCCGTCACAAAATCCATAGTGATCTTTTCCCATTTCCACTGGGGAATCATCAAAGACTGAAGAGGTCCCGCATGCCTTTGATGTTCGGCCTTCACTTGTTGGCACACTAAGCACTTGGCCACAAATTGTGCAATCTCTCTTTTCATCCCTTTCTACCAAAAATTTTTCCTTAGGTCTCTGTACATCTTAATGCCTCCTGGGTGCACAGTATAGGAAGAGTAGTGAGTCTCCCTCAAAAGTTCTGCCTTTAGCTCTTCTACATTTGGTACACAGAGCCTACTATTAAATCTTAGAGATCCATCCTCCATTAATTTGAATTCATTCTGAACCCTTGACTGCATAGCTTCCTTAATCTTTTGCAGTTCCAAGTCTTCTTTCTGGGAAGACTTAATCCTGTCAATCAGGGTTGGCTGAAGTACAAGTGTTGCAATACGCCCATCAAACTGTTGTACTCGCAATCCAACCTTCAACTTCTCAAGGTCTCTATGAATGTGAAGCTGAGAAGTAATTATGGAAGATAGCTCTGAGGAGGACTTTCTGCTCAAGGCATCAGCTACCATATTGGCCTTCCCTGAGTGATAATGTAGGTTCATGTCATAATCCTTTAGTAGCTTCAGCCACCTCCTCTGCCTCAAGTTTAGCTTCTTCTGAGTAAAGATGTATTTCAGACATTGATGGTCTGTATACACGTCACTAGTCTGCCCATATAGATAATGCTGCCAAATTTTCAGAGCAAAGATCACGGCGGCCAACTCTAGGTCATGAGTAGGATAGTTCTGCTTATAGGGCTTCAGCTGCCTGGAGGCATAGGCATCACCTTCCCATTCCGCATCAGAACACCTCCCAATTCTTTTCGAGAGGCGTCAGTGAATAAAGTATATCGTCCAGATGTAGATGGAAGGGTAAGGATAGGGGCTGACACCAGGCGCTGCTTGAGCTCCTGAAAACTTCTCTCACACTCCTCTGCCCAAACAAACTTTGCTCACTTTTGGGTTAAGCGAGTCAAAGGTAAAGCAATGCGAGAGAAGCCTTCCACAAATCTGCGATAATAACCAGCTAGCCCCAAGAAACTTCTAACTTCTGATACATTGGAAGGCCGACACCAGTTCATGATAGCCTCAATCTTCTTAGGGTCTACAGATATGCCATCTTTGGATATGATATGACCCAAGAAGGATACTTGGCTCATCCAGATGTCACATTTCTACAGTTTGGCATAAAGTTTTTTCTCTCGAAGAGTCTGCAGAACAATCCTTAGGTAGTCTTCATGCTCCTTTTGACTTTTAGAGTATATCAAGATATCATCAATGAAGACCACTATAAACTGATCCAGGTATGGTTTAAAGATCCTGTGCATCAAGTCTATGAATGCTGCCGGGGCATTAGTCAACCCAAACGGCATCACCAAGAACTCATAATGGCCATACCTGGTTCTGAATGCAGTCTTAGGAACATCCTCAGCTTTTATCTTGAGCTGATGGTACCCTGATCGAAGATCAATCTTTGAGAATACCTGGGCTCCTTGGAGTTGATCAAATAAATCATCAATCCTCGGCAAAGGGTACTTGTTCCGCACTGTTACCTTATTAATTTCTCTATAATCAATGCAGAGCCGAAGACTGCCATCTTTCTTTTTGACAAATAATACTGGAGCACCCCAAGGAGAGACACTGGGTCTGATAAATCTTTGATCCAAAAGCTCCTGCAACCGACATTTTAGCTCCTTTAGCTCAGCTGGGGCCATGCGGTAAGGAGCCTTGGATAGTGGTCCAGTGCTAAGGGCTAAATCAACAATGAACTCGACTTCCCGATCCGAGGGTAATTCAGTCAATTCCTCCAGAAAGACATCAGGGAACTCCCAAGCCACTAGAATATGCTCCAACTTGTGCTCTTCCTGCTGAAGGTCTCTGACCACAGTAAGAAACCCTTGACCACCTTTTATTAGATATTTCCCAACTTACAGAGCTGACACCAATACTGAAGCCAGGTGTTCCTGACTCCCAATAAAACTGAATTCAGGAAGATTAGGAATTTTAAAAATCACCCTTTTCCTGAAACAGTTTATGGAAGCATGATAGGAGGCCAACCAGTCCATCCCCCGGATTACATCAAAGAACTTCAGTGGAAGGACTATCAAATCAGCATTCAACCTCCTATCTTCCATGTCAATCAGGTAGGATCTATATACTGAGTCTACCATCATGACATCTCCATTTGGGAATTTAATATGCAACTCTTGCTCTAGAGGAATGGGTGTCAAGGATGCATTCTTGGCAAGATAAGTATCAGATACAAATGAATGCGTGGCACCCGGATCAGTTAAAGTTTGAGCATAAGTGTTGCCTACTTTAATCATACCTGTCATAAAGATTAACTTAGCTTAGATGTCATGCAATTTCATATGTTTTTCCCTCTATCTACCATCATAATTTATGTATTACACCAGTTATGAATACAATAATTTTAAAGAAATATTAAGTTAACGGGCATACCTGTCACCACAGAATTAGAGGCAACAGCGTCCTGCTGAGTGAGGGTGTAGACCCTTCCTTGGTTCCTAGGTTGCTGCTGGCTCTTCCCCTGATCTGGAGAGGGTTGTTGGTCCTTTCGGAGGGGACATGTGGCCATCTTGTGATCCATCTTCTCACATATAAAGCAGGCACCAGTTAGTCTGTGGCACGCTTACCCGGATGGACATTCCCGCAATGAGAACAGCAGGTCTCCTTATCCTTTTATCTTGAGGGAGCCTGAAAGAAACCCTTCTTCTTCTTAGCCTGCCCTAAAAATTGGCCAAAAGAAAGTCTCCTCTTTTTCATCGCTTCTCTCTCACCTTTTGGATTGCATTCATGTCCCTCTCAATTATTAAAGCCTTACTCACCACAGCATTGTAAGTGGGGAGCTCAAATGCATTGACTGCTTGCCTCAGCTTGGGCTGCAGTCCCTCGGTGAACTTGGTGATCTTTGCTCTCTCAGTGATTACAAAATCAAGAGCAAATCGGGTCAGTCTTCTAAATTCAGCTTCATACTGGGCCACAGAGAGGTTCTTCTGCTCCAATCTCATAAAATTAGACTCCATCTGTCTCTGCACACTCCTGGGAAAGTATTAGTCATAAAAAGCCTCCTTAAACTGTCCCCAAGAAATAGCCCGGACATCAAATCGTTGCTCCTCCAGTAGCCACCAATCATAAGCTTCCCTCTGAAGGAGGTAGGTGGCAAATCTGATCCGCTCCTCCCCTTGGCTACCAAGGACCGCAAAGGCCTTCTCTATCTCTCTTATCCACCTCTCAGCATCAAGTGGGTTGGTGGATCCAATGAAGGGAGCAAGGGCCAGGCTCTTAAATTTAGTAAAGCTATGACCCCCTCCTTGCCAGGGCTGAAATGGCGTGGGCTAAGCAGGCTATTCGGGCTAGGCCGGTAGGGTCTGAGGAGTAGGAGGGGCAGGTTGAGTCTGCGGAGTGGTAGAGGAAGGTTAAGCAGGCAGTAATTGTTGAATCTGCTGCTGCATAGCCTGCACTACCTGAGTCACTCCCAAAAAGGCCCGGAGCAGCTCAACTTGCAACTGCTGTGGGCCGTTGCCAGCTAGGGCAACGGAACCCAAATCTCCAGAGGCTTCCTGGCCTCCTGCTGGCCAGGGTCACCTCATCATGTCGCTGACTTCTGGTGTGACGGGGCATTCTGAATTCCTGCCAAGGTTGGGTTCCAATTAATATCTTTATAAACCTTCAAATCTCAAGCATTTTTAAACAAGTCACTTGAATTTTCATAGAGTTATTACCCCATGTCAATATTTGGCCTAGAGTTAATCATGTGTTTGTCCCTAAGGTCAAACCTTGCTCTAATACCACTAAAAGCTGTCACGCCCCAGATCCAGTGGTGTGGCCCAGGGGTAACAACCCACCACATGCCAGGCATGCAAGGCATTCAGTACCGTATCATTAATACAAGGAGGGGTAATAACTATATGTCATTCAAAATTTAAATCCTCCATAATACAAGTTATGTAGTATTGGGCAACAAACCAAAATTTCAAAAATTCAGTTGGGGTTACATGTAACAAAATGTGATCTATTTACACCATGTAGCTTCGAACTACTCCTGTTATTGCCCTTGATAATTTTGTGGCTCTGAAAAAATATTGTAAGATTTAAATGAGCTCACACTCAGTAAGTAAACCTATTGTAACATAATATAGTCATTTCAAGATTTTAACAAATCAAATGCATGTTATGCTTCCAAATTCAAAAATATTTCATCATATTATTAAATTATACAAATCACATGCTTAAATAGATTGGAAGCAGATATTATGTAATAATATTTCAAAAATATCATTTCAATTCCAAATCGCTGTAAATCTCATTTTATACTAATATCCCACGTCCACGTAACAGAACATCTCAAAGATGTATCCTCCCTGTACGTCCCCAGTGAAGGAAGGGTTCCGAAGTCATTTAGCATATCATGCCATATCCTATCACAACACATCCCAAGGATGTGTGTTCTTCACATATTCCCTCCGTGAAGGTGGATCCCGAAGTCATGTAACTTATCATGTGGACCGTGACGACATATAATAACACATTCTCAAAATATCATTTATATGCATTACTGCAAACATATAATCAACATACTTTTCACATTTTACCAAATTGGTAATTTTAAATAATCATGTCCATAATCAATTGCATGTATAAAATGCCAATTATTTTAACAGAAATTAGCAATAATCAAGTCAAATAGTCATTTACATGGATATGGTACCACAAATACCATTTTTTAAATAATACTATAAATATATTTTGTTATTTCAATAATGGCATAATTCAATAATAATTTATGAAAATCATTATAACTGGCTTACTTACCTCCCAACGCTAATTTTGAGGTGCAAATCAACTATTTGGACTCCTAGGTACCTACAACATAATTTTTTAGATTTTTAAATTTTAAAATTAGGATGTCAAACTGACTCATACACTCAACCCAATCTAATCCTGAGCCCAACTTGGGGCTTAAATATCTAGAATTATGTCAGTCCAAATGAGGAAATAAAAATTCCTCAAGAAACTAGAATCAGAGCTGATCCAAACCCTATTTTTCTTTTATTGGGTCCGACCCAATTTGGAGCCCGAAAATTAAGCCCAATTGGGCTCACTGGACTGGGCCGAACTCGGGCCCAGTCCCCTTTCTTCTTCTTTTTCACCCCTAGTTCATCTGAACCAGGGAAGGGCTGAGGATGGCCGGCGGCCTGTTCGGCTCAGTCTCCTTTCTTCTTCTTTTTCACCCCTAGTTCATCTGAACCAGAGAAGGGCTGAGGATGACCGACGACCTAAGGCCGCCGTCGGCCTAGGGCCGCCGCTAACCCTTCCGAGGGGTTGGCTGGCCATCGACGTCTGGCCCTATGCCTGCTGCCGCCGGTGGCCACCCCCTTTTCCTCTCCCTTTTTTTTTTTTTCTTCTTTCTTTCTCCCGTTTCCCCTTCTCCTTGTCGGTGGACACGCCACCGGGCCCGAACCAAGCACGGGAGCCGGTTTGGCTCCCGCATCAGGGGAGGGCCATCCGGCGGCCCTCTCCCTCTCTCTCCCACTCCCTCTCTTCTCTCCCCCTCTCTCCTCACCGACGGCATGGCCAGCCGGACCCCACCGAACGCCGCACTGGTGCCGGTGGGGGCTGCCGCCCGCAGCCCGAGCCCGACGAGTTGGCGGGCACACCGCCGCGCCCGAACCAAGCGTAGGAGTCGAATCGGCTCCCGCGTCAAGGGAGGGCCATCTGGCGGCTCTCTCCCTTTCTCTCCTCCGTTCTCTCTCTCCCCACTTTTCTCGCCGGTGAGGGGTTTACCTGGTCGGCGGCGAGGCGGCAAAGACAAGCGGAGTGGCAACAGCCGCGACGGGCTAAGAGGGCGAAGGAGACGGAGGGGACCGGCATGATCCCCCTTTTTACGGTGAGGGGAGGGCCGAGCCCTCCCCTGCATCCTTGTGCGCGCGCGTTGGTATGCGCATGCTGGCGTGCGCGCGATGCACCGCATACCGTGACACGCGGCACCATGCATACATCCATGCGCTGGTGGGTGCGCAGTGCGATGCATGCCGTGACGCATCGCGTTGCCATGCACCCACGCAAATTATTATTATTATTATTATATTAATATTTATATTTGGGGGATTACAAAAGGTTTGTAACAACAAGCGAATGAACTGAAGTGGTAGTGTTGTTGGCCTGATTCCATATCAAAAGGCTTGTAGCTACAAGCGAATGAAGTGGTGGCATTGCTAGCTTGGATTCCATATCGAAAGGCTTGTAACAACAAGCGGAGATCCAAAAATGTAAATCAAAATCCTATACAATGGATAAACATCTGCAGCAAAATTCCATTTTGCAAATCACACACCGATTACTAGACCAAGGACATTCCACACATTATATAATGATTTCTTTCCCTGAATCCCAGGATATCTGAGGCAACAATCTTGATGAATAAAGCATCGCAGTGACCAAATCCCATCTTTCAATTTGATCAGGCATAGCATTACCTTATTCTGAACATTTAGTTAGATATGCCAAAATGACTTTTTTTTAGGTATCTCAATTACGCTTAGAGTTATCATTATTTATGATAACATTTACAAATAGTCAAAAGGAACATAAAATTTGCCTAGATTTAATTGTAAAATTATGTTATTTACATTTCCTTACCCTTTTTAAGGACTTGGGAAGAGGGAAGAAATTCATCTTATTATTTGAGTCTTTTATTTGATGCCAAAATTTGTATTAGCTTCAATTTTTTTAAAAAATAATTTTTGTGATTGTCTTTTAATTGACTCAGCTTGCTTGAACTTGACCGTTTTGACCTTCACATTGCCAAAATCAAGCTTAGCCATGCAGCCACCATCATGGCATGCACTATTTCCAAGGAAGAAATGCCCGAGCTAGAAGTATTGCATGCCAACCTATGACGCTTCTTTCAAAAACATAGGATTACATTTAGAGGTTGTTTGGATCATGATTATTTATCTTGATAATTTAAAATTATTTTATAAATTATCATATTTGATAATTAGATAGAATAATCTAAATGATAATATTTAATTCTTGATAATATAATATTATCATAAATCATAGTAATTAGATTCACATATAAAAGATGAATATTCGATATTACCAAAGTCTGATAAATTTAAATTATACTCTTAACTTTCATATAAATATTTATTAATACTTAATTTAATTATATATTTAATTTACACTAAATAATATTTAAATATTTAACATTATATTTATATTAAATATTAAATATTAAATATAATATTTTATAAAAATATTAAATTTAATATTAATATAATATTAAATACTTTAAAGACTATTATATATTTATATAATAATATGTAAGTATTAAATTTTAAATTATTAATATTTACGACCTTCTTGCATATTAAATTATTATATAATACATTACTAAATATTTATATATTATATATTTATATAATATATAATAAGATATCATAATATTTATATAATATATATTAAATTTATAATATTTAAATTTATAATATTTCTAAAATTAGTTTATAAAGAATTTTAATTTTTATCAGAATGTTTTTAGCAAAAAAAAAAAGAGAGGGTCACTTAAAAGAGAAAAAAGATATATAACAATTTAAATATGTTGCCCGGCTAAGCAACCCAAGAGGAGGGGTGAATTGGGTTCTTTTTAAAATTTTAACCAATATGTGCAATGTTTGCAAAGCTATAAGAGTGTGTGGGAGTGAAGTGTCAAACCTAACACAAACAGCAATAACAGTGGAAGACACACATAAACACAAGGATTTATAGTGGTTCGGTGCTAACCCTTGCACCTACATCCACTCTCCAAGAACCCCTTGGGAATTTTCTCCACTAATCGTTCTCCAACGATAACAACCTAGCTTACTCAGCTAGCTTCTTGTTTTCAGGCACAAGGGAGCCTTTACAACCACCAATTAAGGGTTTGGCACACCCTACACAAGTTTCAACCAAGTTGAAACTTAACAGTTTACAAGGTGAAATAAATTCAGCAAGTGTAGCTCCTTAATGAGCAAATAAAGACAATTCAGAGTACTTTACAAATTTGAAGCTTTTCTCCCTTGAATAAGCTTCACTTCTTTGAATGCTGGAGTTAAGAGTACTTGATGAAGCTTCTAGAGTGGTTGGTGGGAGCTTTGAATTGGCTTCAAAGAATTTTTAAACTTCAGCAACAGTAATTTTTGAAAACTGGATTAGGCTGAAATTTTGCTGGATTTGACTTGATAAATCTCTCTTTTTTCTCACTTGTAATCCTTCAAAAATCTATTTAAAAACTTACTAATCTATCCCATTAACTCGTATTTATAGTTGGTTAAGGGATTGGACCGTTGGAGTAACCGTTTCCGAACGTTGGAATGTCAGAACTAGCCGTTACAAGTTCACCCAGGGCGTTAGTCAGCTCCAGAGCCGCCTAACATGAGGTTAGTCGGCTCTAAAGCTGACTAACACAGGCAAACCTTCTATGTTTGTCGTAGTAGTTGGCTCTAGAGCCGACTACTTTGTGCTAGTTTACTGTATGGTCACAGTAGTCGGCTCTAGAGTCGACTAATCCAGGTTTTTCCTCTATAATGCCTTCTATGACACATTTTTGACTTTATGGTTTGCATGTGGGTCGGCTAAGGGCTTCAAGCATCCATTCCAAGTTCTCGTAGTTACCGTGGGAGTTGACTAGAGTCTCCAAAACTTGAAAAATCATTCCACAAACTTGGAAGACCATTGAATCAAGGAGGCTTAGTCCCACAACTTTTACAACTTGGATTTTCTTCATTTGAGAACATTGCCAAACATCTGAGATTCACTTAGGTTGACCTTGAATCCTTCTTCTCAGATCTTGGGATTCTCTTTCTTGAATCATATACTCATTTTGAGGTTTGAAATCCATTCAGATGCTTTTGGTGACTTTGTATACCTGCATGTCACATTGATTTACACTAAAGTCATCAGTAACCTGCTTAATTATTTTGTGATCATCAAAATCAATGCGGGATCAACAATCTCCCCCTTTTTGATGATGACAAAACCATTAAGTATAAAATTAAAATAGTAATTTAAAGCAATGCAGTATTGAACTTAGCATAAGGTTGAGATTATTTGGCTCATATCAGGAGAAATTTCTAAGTCAATTTCATATGTAGGATTTGTGCTAAAAATCTCAAAAAGAGTGCCAAAAGTTAGAATATGAGTCAAAAGTTAAAAATTTTCATCCGAGTATTTCAAAAACAATATAACATTCATTTTTCATGTTTTGAATTCAAAGAAATCAGATTTTTGGTGAGATTTATAGTGAATTTTGACTCAAAAAGCTGAATTTTCAGCAAAAATCTGAATTTTTCATGAAAAAGTTGAATTTTGTGCCAAAATGATTAAATTCAGTGCCACATGCAAAAGTTATGTGCTGGGGATGAAGATTTATGCCGATAAACTTTGTCTTCATGCTAAAATTATAATTTTGATTCTAAAAATTCAGAGTTTCGGCAGTTTATCAAGTATGTGCCAAAAGCGTGCCAAAAATCTACATAGTATGCCGAAACTTTGATTTTTGATGTCAAAATTTGTAATAAAAGTTTTTAAACGTAACTCAATCGTTTTAGAGGAAAGTAAGATGAAACCAATAAGTTTTGTCTCCCCTTTTTATTGTAAAATTTCAAAAAGACCATTTTATTCTCAAGAGGTTGAATTTTTCAAAACAGTTTTATGTTGTTGCATTTTTCTCCCCCTAAACATATGCTCAAAATGTTCCATTTTGAAACTTTTTAAAAGCTTACTGAAACATGATGTACAATTTTTGAAAACTTGGAAAACTTACTGAAACATGATGAATAGTTTTGAAAACTTTGCTGAAACTTATTGAAACATGCTGAGATTTTTGAAAATTTACTGAAGTATGATGAAAGATTTTTGAAACTTGCTGAACCATGATGAAAAAGTGTTGAAAAATTTGCTGAAACATGACAGAAAAGATCCTTCTCCTTTTTAAATGTGTGCTTACCCACTTTGATCTTTTCTTGGGTCCATTCTCTCCCTTTTTGTCATCAATCAAAAAGGAAGTGAAAGATTAAGCACTTAGTTTTATACATCTTATCCTTGATAGCTCATTATTGAAAATTTCCATGACAAATTTAAAATAGAAGATCTCATATAATTAATATGAAGCATTTCATAAGAAGAAAATTTTAAACACAGAATTATATAAAAGGAAACATTTTATTAAACATAAAATTTCATACATAGGATTTCATACAAAAGAGTTTCATAACATGACATTCTAAAGCAAGCATTACAAACATCAAGTTCTAACATAAACATTTTAATACATAGAAACCCTAGTATATTCTAAACACAATAAGACAACCTAAACTATTCTTTATCCGAGGATACAACAGAGAGCTGTGCAGAAGATCCAGAGCCACGTCCTTGTGGAGGAGGATGATAGGAAGCATGAGGTGGCCTGGAGCGGGGATGAGCAGATGTGAAGCCAGGCTAGGGAGGTGGCTGAGCAGGATGGATAGGTGGCTGAAATGCAACTGGAGCCAGCTGATCACTGAAGGTGGAGACCAAGTAGTGAAGAAGACCAATAGACATCTCCAGTCTCTCAGATCTTCCACCAAAGTTGACAATCTGAGCTCTTGCTGTCTCACTTCTTCAGCCACATGGGCTAACTCCTCAGAGTCACAGCTAGATCCAGATCCGTGACCTCTTATCTCTTGCATCAGCATCCTTCCATTAATAACATTTACAGAGTGCTTCAGCCTATCCAACCTCATCATCATCTGAGTCATGGTCTCATTTATAGTGAAAATATGGGGTACCATAGTAAAATCACCTGTAGATGAGCTACTATCCTCTAAACTCCTGCTGGAGAGAGCAGATGATACCTCTCTAACAATGTACTGCAGCTGATCCTGACTGAGCTCAATGGATGTCCTCTGGGGTGTAGTGGGCTCCTCAGGCTGCTGCCTAGTGCTAGGTCCAGCCTCCTCATGTGAGGAAGAAGATGGACCCTTAGCCTCAGCTGGCTCATCTGCCTCTGCATCTCTGCCTCTTCCTCTGGTCCACCTTCCATTAATCTTTACAAATCCCATTCGGCGCAAGGAGTGATCATTGTAGTAGTCCGAATGGTGTACCTTGGTGGATTCTTTACCCTTCAATCTTATTCCAAAATGTTTAAAGAAATGGGTGAGAAGCATACCATAGGAAAGTGCAGATCTGGCTCTGTTCACTGTTTCTCTCCACACAATCAACATCAACTCAGGGAAATCATAGGGAATGTCACTGACTATGTGGTACATGAGGGTCAGATCCTTCTCAGTGACCAAATGGAAGCTACTAGTCCTGGGGAGGAAAATCCTGGAGATTATATGATGGAGAAGTCTCATTTCCACATTTAGGGAGTTGGCCTCTAAGCGGTCTACTCCCTCTCTATCCTCAATACCAAGGATTGTCTCAATCCTATGAGCTCTATCCTCAGGAGAATCCTCACAGACTCTACCAACAGGGACTCTCAAAATATTGCCTATGGTGGCACGATCAAGCTCAATATTTACCCCTTTTACTATAGATGAAGTAGAGGTATAATCAACTGAAAGGTTTTGGTAAAACTTTCTTACCAATTTTGGATAGATAGTAACCTTAGTCTTGCACATATGGCTCCATCCCCTTTGTTGAAGCATCCACTCAATGGTGAACTGTTCCCGTGCAAAAAACCTAAAGTCCACGATTCTTCCATTGGAGATGGCTCTTGTGGACAGAGATTGGATGCCAGAGAACCTTGAGAGAGAGGGCACGATAGGGGCTTGTGCGCCTCCCTCACGAGAACTCTCCAAAACTTCTCCTTGCCGCACGCGGGGAACCTTCGTCCACGGAGCCATGGAGCTAGGGCACTAGATCTGGAGGAAGAGAGGGATCTAGAGAGGGTGGAGGGAGGGATTTAGAGGGTTCTAAGCTTTGGGGAAGGGTTTTGGAAGTATGGAGAAGAGATGAGAGAGAGGGAGGCCAAGAGGCATTCGGTCTCTCTTATAGACCGAATGTCTCATGGAGTTAGTCGGCTCCCATGCCAACTAACTCTATGTTAGTCGACTCCCCAGTCGACTAACATGGGAAGCATGACGCCTGGGTCCTAGAACGTCCACAAAATCCTAATGAAAATGATTTTTACAAGCTACGCATGTTATGGGATCATGAAGAGGGGTCAGTTGGGCTAATTGTCATGATTTTTAATTATTAAAAGCATATCCAAAAAAAATTTAAAAAATCCATCTATGTAGCTGACTCATTCTGATAGGATGTCAAACATACCAAGTTCTTTTCTAATTTCATAAAATTTATTTTCATCAAGGAGTTTTGTGAAAATATCAGCTAATTGCTTATCAGTACTAACAAATTCAAGTATTATATCTTCATTTTGAACATGATCTCTAATGAAATGATGTCTAATTTCAATGTGCTTGGTCCTAGAGTGCTGAATTGGATTTTTAGTCAAATTAATGGCACTAGTATTATCACATTTTATGGGAATGTCTTTAAGTTTAATGCCATAATATTCTAGTTGTTGCTTAATCCATAATATTTGAGCACAACAACTCCTAGCAGCTATGTATTCAGCCTTAGCTGTAGACAAAGCAACTGAAGTTTGTTTCTTGCTAAACCATGAGATTAAGTTAACTCCTAGAAATTGACAAGTTTCACTAGTTGATTTTCTATCAATTTTACAACCGACAAAATCAGAATCTGAGTAGCCAATCAGATCAACAAAGGATTGCTTAGCATACCAAAGATCAAGATTTTTAGTTCCATTTAAATATCTTAAGATTCTTTTATAGCATTTAAGTGTGTTTCTTTAGGATTAGCTTGAAATTTAGCACACATGCATACACTAAACAAAATATCAGGTCTACTAGCAGTTAAATATAAGAGAGATCCTATCATGCCTCTATAAAGCTTTAAATCTATTGATTTACTATTATCATTCATATCAAGTTTGCAAGATGAGCTCATAGGGGTACCGGCACATTTAGAATTCTCCATGCCAAATTTCTTTAGAATTTCTCTTGTATATTTGCTTTGGCTAATGAAGATTCCATCTACATTTTGCTTTATTTGAAGTTCGAGAAAATAGTTGAGTTCACCCATCATGCTCATCTCGAACTCTCCCTGCATGAACTTAGCAAAGTCTTGACACAAGATTTCATTAGTAGCACCAAAAATGATATCATCCATATAAATTTGCACAATAAGCATATCACTATTTTCTCTTTTTATAAATAATATAGTGTTCACATTTCTTCTAATAAAATTATTACTTATCAAGAATTTGCTCAATCTATCATACCATGCCTGGGGTGCTTGTTTCAAACCATACAAGGCTTTGTTCAATTTAAACACATAGTTTGGATGTTCATGATTTTTAAAACCGGATGGTTGTTCTACATATACTTTTTCTGCAATATATCCATTTAAGAAAGCACTTTTAACATCCATTTAAAATAATTTGAAGTTCATGAAATATGCAAAAGCAAATAATAATCTAATAGCTTCTAATCTTGCAACTGGAGCAAAGGTTTCATCAAAATCAATACTTTCTTCCTGATTAAGTTGTTCATTTGAGCCTTTTTTTTCCTTTAGTGTGATGTTGTGCACTCCTTCTTAAAGCAAACCTGCATCATCAATTATATCCTTCTTCCTTTATGGAAGTTTATTAGTTTCATCAAATACTATGTGAATGAATTCTTCTACCATTAATGTTTTCTTATTAAATACTCTATAAGCTCTACTATTAGTAGAATATCCAAAAAAAATTTCTTCATCAGATTTTGCATCAAATTTATCAAGATTTGTTTTGCCATTATCTAGAATAAAACATTTACATCCAAAAACATGAAAATATCCAATGTTTGATTTTCTTCCTTTCCAAAGTTCATAGAGGGTCTTTTTCAAAATAGATCTTATTAGAGCTCGATTCAAAACATAACATGCTGTATTGATCGCTTCAGTCCAAAAATATTTTAGGAGATTGCTTTCACACAGCATGGTTCGGGTCATTTCTTCAAGGGTTCTATTTTTCCTTTCAATGACACCATTTTGTTGAGGGGTTCTAGGTGTAGAAAAATTATGGCTAATTCCTTTTTCATTGCAAAAGCTTTCAAAATGTTGATTTTTAAATTCTTTACCATGATCACTACGAATAGATAAAACTTGAAGACCATTTTCATTTGTTGTTTTTCTGAAAAACCTTAAAAATACAGAAAAAGCTTCATCTTTGCTTGCTAAAAATAAAACCCAAGTAAAACAAGAAAAATTATCAATGATTACAAAACTATAACATTTACCACCTAGACTCGTGGTTCTAGTTGGTCCAAATAAATCCATGCGTAAAAGTTTCAAGGGCCTAGAAGTTAAAACCACATTTTTAGATTTGAATGAAACTCTAGTTTGTTTTCCAAACTGGCATGCATCACAAATTTTATCATTTTCAAAACTTAATTTTGGCAAGTCATTTACTAAATCTCTTTTGATTAGTTTGGAAAGCAAATCCATGCTGATATGAGCAAGTCTACGGTGCCATAACCAGCTAGATTCATTAAATTTAGAATTCATAGCAACTAGATATTCAATATTTTGGTCATTAAGCTCATTTAGATCTACTATATAAACATTTCCATGCCTATGACCAATAAATTTCATGCTATCATCAGCAGGAGTTGTAACCATGCAAACAGAAGATTCAAAAATGACTTTAAAACCTTTATCACATAATTGACTAATGCTTAACAAATTATGCTTTAATCCATCAACAAGAAGAACATTATCTATAAAGGTATGAGAAGTGATACTAATTTTGCCAATACCAATAATCCTTCCTTGAGCATTATCTCCAAAAGTAACCATTCCTCCATCCTTAGCTTCTAAAGTGATGAATTGAGATTCATCACCCATCATGTGTCTTGAGCACCCGCTATCCAAGTACCATCTTCTTTTTGCATTTCGGGACACAAGACACACCTGCAGCCACAATATCAAGTTATATTTTTAGGTACCCAAGTTTTCTTGGGTCCTTTGGGGTTAGCATGAATGGTTCCTTTAGGAACCCAAATCTTCTTGATATTCTTGTTGATATGAGAGTTACATGCATAGGCTTTATGTCCTGGTTTTTCACATTTGAAACAAGTAATTTTTGAAACGTTGTTTGGGGGAACAAAAATATTTTTTAAAAGCTTTTGCTTTTTCAAAGGATTATAACCTAATTCGACCTTATTAAAAACAGCTCTTTGGCTGTCAAGAATCATTTGTAATTTTGTGGAGCTTAATGTAAACTTGTCCACAATAGGTTTTAGTTTAGTTACTTCATTTTTCAAATTCAAGTTTTCCTTGGTCAAAACAGAATTTTCATTTGAAAGATTCTCTTTTTCAAAAAGCAGTTTTTGGACTTGATTTTTCAAATCTTTGTTTTTACTGCCCAACTTTTTGAATTCAGCAAGTAAATCATAGAATGCATCTTATAATTCATCAAATGTAAATTTAGTTTGAGAGTTAGAAATTATCTCTTCTTCACAGGCCATGAGACACAAGTTTGATGTTTCTTGTTTCTCATCATCTGAACTTGTTTCATCGCTGTCACTCCATGTTGCCATCAAGGCTTTCTTCTTAGCCTTTTTGGGACCTTTCTTTAATTGTGGACAGTCAGCCTTAAAGTATCCAGGCTTCTTGCATTCATAGCATGTGAGAGGCTGTTTCTTATCTTTCTCTTTGTTGAAGTCTCTTTTCAGTAGTGGCCTTCTCTTCACTCCTTGTTTCTTCTTTCTCATGAATCTTCTAAATTTTCTTGTGATGAGAGCAAGCTCATCATCCCCTTCACTCTCTTCTGAAGATTTCATCACATTCATCCTTTTGATCTGAGCACTTTAAGGCCATGATTCTCCTCTTTTTGGACTCCTCCTCATCAAGATGTTGTTTAACTTGAATTTCATGGGTTATCAGTGATCCCATGAGCTCTTCTAAAGAAAGAATGTTAAGGTCTTTTGCCTCTTGAATTGCAGTCATCTTAACTTTCCATGACCTATGCAAAGATCTCAAAATTTTTCTCACTAGATCACTGTTAGTATAAGACTTTTCAAGGCTTTTAAGACCATTCACAATATCAGCAAATCTAGTAAACATATCAGTAATGGATTCATTTGGTTCTATTTTAAACAGTTCATATCTATGTACAAGCATATTGATTTTAGATTCTTTCACTTGATTGGTGCCTTCATGGGTGACCTCAAGTCTATCCCAAATTTCTTTGGCAGAAATATAAGTGAAAATTTTATTAAACTCATTTACATCAAGTGAACAATATAAAACATTCATGGCTTTAGCATTTAGCTGTGCCATTTTCTTATCATGCTCATCCCAATCCGCTTCCGGTTTGGGTATTTCAAGACCATTTGACCTAAGAATGGGTGTGTGAGGGCCATTGACAATGATACTCCATAGATCATAATCAAGTGCTTGAATAAAGATTTTCATCCTAGCCTTTCAATATGTGTAATTTGTCCCATTGAATAAAGGTGGTATGTTTGTGGACTATCCTTCAGTCAACAAAGAACTCATTTGGGCTGCCATAGATCTTAGACTCTTTGTCGGTTAAGATAAATATAAGTAAGAGCACCTGCTCTGATACCACTTGTTGCCCAGCTAAGCAACTCAAGAGGGGGGGTGAATTGGGTTCTTTTTAAAATTTTAACCAATATGTGCAATGTTTGCAAAGCTATAAGAGTGTGTGGGAGTGAAGTGTCAAACCTAATACAAACAGCAATAACAGTGGAAGGCACACACAAACATAAGGATTTATAGTGGTTCGGTGCTAACCCTTGCACCTACATCCACTCTCCAAGAACCCCTTGGGAATTTTCTTCACTAATCGTTCTCCAATAATAACAACCTAGCTTACTCAGCTAGCTTCTTGTTTTCAGGTACAAGGGAGCCTTTACAACCACCAATTAAGGGTTTGGCACACTCTACACAAGTTTCAACCAAGTTGAAACTCAACAATTTACAAGGTGAAATAAATTTAGCAAGTGTAGCTTCTTAATGAGCAAATAAAGACAATTCAGAATACTTTACAAATTTGAAACTTTTCTCCTTTGAATGAGCTTCACTTCTTTGAATGCTGGAGTTAAGAGCACTTGATGAAGCTTCTAGAGTGGTTGGTGGGAGCTTTGAATTGGCTTCAAAGGATTTTTAAACTTCAGCAACAGTAATTTTTAAAAATTGGATTAGGCTAAAATTTTGCTGGATTTGACTTGGTAAATCTCTCTTTTTTCTCACTTGTAATCCTTCAAAAATCCACTTAAAAACTTACTAATCCATCCCATTAACTCGTATTTATAGTTGGTTGAGGGATTGGACCATTGGAGTGGCCGTTTCTGAACGTTGGAATGTCAGAACTAGCTGTTACAGGTTCACCCAGGGCGTTAGTCGGCTCCAGAGCCGACTAACATGGGGTTAGTCGGCTCTAGAGCCAACTAACATAGGCAAACCTTCTGTGTTTGCCACAGTAGTCGGCTCTAAAGCTGACTACTTTGTGCCAATTCACTGAATGGTCACAGTAGTCGGCTCTGGAGCCGATTAATCCAGGTTTTTCCTCTATAATGCCTTCTGTGACACATTTTTGACTTGATGGCTTGCATGTGGGTCGGCTAAGGGCTTCAAGCATCCATTCCAAGTTTCCGTAGTTGCTGTAGGAGTTGACTAGAGTCTTCAAAACTTGAAAAATCATTCCACGGACTTGGAAGATCATTGAATCAAGGAGGCTTAGTCCCACAACTTTCACAACTTGGATTTTCTTCATTTGAGAACATTGCCAAACATCTTAGATTCACTTAGATTGACCTTGAATCCTCCTTTTCAAATCTTGGGATTCTCTTTCTTGAATTATATACTCATTTTGAGATTTGGAATCCATTCAGATGCTTTTGATGACTTTGTATACCTGCATGTCACATTGATCTACATCAAAGTCATCAGTAACCTACTTAATTATTTTATGATCATCAAAATCAATATGGGGTCAACAAAATAAAATTTAAAAATAAGGTAAACTAATCACTATATTTTGTTATTATGAATTAAATATGGTAATTTTTCATTCCTGAGAACTTAATTATTAAGTATAAGATTATCGGGAATGTAAGATTTTTAATAATATTATATTACCGCGAACTAAATTCTATCTAAATGTAAAATCTCTCTCTAAGGAAGGACATTACCTTTTATTTGGTTAAGCCTAAGGGTTGTTGCATAGAGATATTGGAAGATTTTTTTTTTAAGACGAAAATATTAAGTCCACTCCACTCTAAGAAATGATCAATTTCTAAAAATTTAGATATGTGTAGCCGTGCTATGCATAGATGTCCCTTTCTTTTTCTAGTTCTATCTTGGGAAAAAAAAAAAATCTTCATTTTGCAGTCCAAACTCTAGACTACTATGGTAAAAGAAAAATATTCTAAAAAGAGTTATCTTATGTTAAAAAGATTTTACATCATCCATAGTGTTAGGGTTTCTTGTGCATGCCTAAGAGTGCAGTGAAAGTACATAGATTTCATAAATTTCTTAATGAGATCTATTTACATGAAACCCTTAATAACCAAGATCTCCTTAATGGTAACAATCAAATAAATAAATAGTATATGTAGGATAAGAAAAATACCTATAACGCTAAATCCAATATGTTGAAATATCCACAAGGTGCCCAAGTGTTCATCCTCCAACGTTGATCCACACAGGATCTGGGTTCAAGACTTTAGCTCCTTCAAAACTTTGATCCTTGATGCTTAATCATTCCAAAGGATTTGATTGGCTTGCTTTCTTTCCCTTCTAATTTTTTTTCTCTTACAAAAAACCCTTCAAAGCCTCTTGTCCTAAAAAAGACCTTCTTGTCCTGGTTTAGGTCTTGTCCTGAAGAAGACCTCCTTATCTTGATTTAGGACAAGACATATAAGAGAAATAAAATAAGAGAAGGAATTGATTTCTCTTCGAATGAATGGATTCCTGTATATTTATGAACCTCGAGATGCATTCCTATTTATAAGAGGTGAAGGGATGCATCACCAAGAGATGCATCCCATCCACACGCCCCATCATGATGAGGCGTGTCCTAAGGGTAGCGCCTCATCATGATAAGGCGCTAAGGGGAGGAGAGCATCTCAGAGAGAGCTGCCTTCTCATGCTGATAACCTCACCCCATACTATTTCATGATAATCCAATGGTTCAGATTAAGGCATCATCCAATGGTCCAAAAGCAAGGCGCCATCACTAATGGTCCAGATTCAGGCACCAACCAATGGTCCAGATTCAGGCAACAACCAATGGTCCAGATCGAGCCGTTGACTAATGATCCAGATCCATTATTCAAAGAGCCATCCAATGGTTCAGATTCAGGCGCCAACCAATGGTCCAGATTCAGGCAACAACCAATGGTCCAAATCGAGCCGTTGACCAATGGTCCAAATCCGTTATTCAAAGAGCCATCCAATGGTCCAAATAAAGCCAATTGGGTTCCAACTCTTAGCCAACCCACATTAGGTCATGATCTAATCCTATTAGATTAACCTCATATAAGAATCAGATTCGAATCCAATTCGAATCAGGAGCTAGGGTTTGCAATACGTGCTAGCATGTTTATCCTGCAAACATGATCTAATCTAATTAGACCCTTGATCAGCTCCTTTTGTGTGTGACCCATTGGGTTCTACATCTAGCCAGCAATAGATGTGGGTGCAAGTTGACCTATCATGATTAGAACATTTCTAATCCTTATAGGTCCAATCAATGCGATCCCAAACTTGATAATTAGAACCCTTTCTAATTGTTGATCAAATTAAACTCTTTAATTCAATCAAACCTACAAGACAAGACTGACGTCTAGCAACGTATCATATCTATCCGGAAGATATGGAATTTGATGGATATACCAAACATACCCTTCAGTGGCAAGTTACCGTGCAATTCAATCCTTCAATCATACTGCATCCCAAATAAGTATATGAGTATAGATTAATGTCAAATTCAATTACTTATTCATGTCTCTCTTAATATTCTAATGATAATTCAATTAACGAAACATTAGAAACTCTTTCTAATTTTTCATTCTGCTTTGATCAAAGACTTTCTGAATCATCATAAAATTAGAGCAAATAGGATGTGGTCTTCTCTTACTAGAAGTGATTGATTCCTTATTGATCTATTCACAATCTTTATACATAATCCACCATATCCAGAATACCTTGTACACAACTTAATGTCGTGAATGAGTGTAAAACAAAACATGGATTCATGTGCATAAGATACTATGGTGATCTCAAGTCTAAGGATCACTTGCACAACTCGTACTTAGAGAATCATCCTTTGACAAATGAGTAAGCATCCATAAGATGTTCTCTTGGTAGGTCAATTTAGTGAACTCATTCCTCTAATAAGCACCCACATCTTTGTATTAGTGTCTCACACAAGTGATTGTGAGATCAATCACCCTCTGCATCGAACATACATAAGATGTGCCGGTCTTTCCGGTAACATTGATCCCCGACTCAATGTACCAACGACTGGGAATGTTTTAGATTAGGGTTTTAAGGTTTAGGTCTCACTGATATGATCTCATCATAGTCCTAAAACTATTGCCCTAATTTATGGGGTTCATCATAATTATAAGAAGCAGCAAATGATGAAACATAATGCCTTTTATTTATAACCAAAATGTGATGTATATGATTTGAAAGAATAAAAAAAACCCTATCGCAATACAGATTGTGATTGACTTTTAGGGTACAACTCTTTCACATAGGGCTACTTAAAAAATGCTTTGCTCTTGCTTGTACGATAACGGCTTAATTCGAGCTCAAAACTACCTTTGATCATGTTCGAAAAAGTGATATTATCATAAAGAGTGGCTTAATTATGGTTTCCTCATGAGTTAATAAGGACAGTCCATGCATTCTTATTTAAGAAGAATTAAAATTATATCAAAGAAAGTTATAAATTTCAAATATCAAGTGGCATTTTTTTTTTTTTTTGACAGTAATGCGTCAAAAAAACTACTACATAGTATTTTCTTTGTAATAAAAAAAATGCTGGATATTTTTAAAATGAAAATTTGCTTTGGAAATAAAAGTGTGAAATGAATGATAAGTGCATCAAAATTCGTCAATAAGAATTTAACATCTTTAAATTAAAATGAAAGATTTATATTTTTAGATTTGATAATCTTAAAACTCCAAATTTAGTCCCGACTTCCGAACAACATATGCACACAAGGGAGGAGGAGGAGAGATTTTGAACTAATTACGGCATTTCGGGTCTCGCAATTGGTTCAAATAATGACGCTCACTTTGCCGGTGAATGGGCGCGGTCGCTGCCACCGCCGTCACCTGGCATGCAAACGAAGGCCTGTGCTGACTTTTTTTTTTTTTTTTTATAAGAAAGATTTTTAATTTTAAAAAAATCAAACGCTTGCATAAGTATGCGTGTAGTGTGACCGCGTTTGTTGTTTAAAATCTCTCCTATTCTAAGTCCATAAATAGGCTCAAATATTCAAGTTAAAAGTAATTCCAATAGCAGAATCTTTTCCTTAAGATTATTTTTATTTTCTTATTATCCTATTATTATTAATTTTCTTTTGAACATCTGAAGGAGTCATTGAAGTCGTTCAATTGTTGTAAAAGGTTCAGATCGAATCGGATCGTTGTACCTTATGACAGATCACCTACAACCTGCAATACAAAAAGGCGAAATCTAATCCTAGAAATAATAATAAATTTTAAATATAAATTATTTAGAAATTATTAAAAATTTTTAATTAAAAAAATTTAAATATAGAATTTAAATTAAAAGAAATTGAGAATCGTGCCTACACCGAAGCATGTTAGACATTGCCTGGACTTATTATGCAGTGTAAGATGCTCAAAAAAAATTTATGTTATATTGATTTTATTTTTTTTTTTATTTAAAACTTGAGGAGGGGGGATTGTTGACTTTTTTTTTTATTAGAAAAAAGGTTTTGAATTAAAAAAAAATCGAACACGAGTGTGAGCGTGCGTGTGATCGCTCGCAAATGGCCGCAAATGCTCGTGAACGTTCGCGGCTACTCGTGTTTAAAACCTTTGTACCGAGTTGATAAATAATCTCAAAGGTTCAGAATTGAAAATTTTCAATTGGAGAACCTCTTTTTAAAAATTATTTTTATTTTTTCATTAGCAAAAAATATATATTATTATCTACTAATACGGTTTTTGATAATAATGAAGATAAAATAAGAAAATTTATTGTGATCTGTTTAAGAGAATTATGCTTTCGGATAACCTCTTCGAATGAGTTGATCATCCAAAAAAAAATAGTAATATTATTTTTCACAATATTAAACCAGTACAGCTGTTATACAATTTATAAAAGGAAATAAATGTAAAGGAATTTTTCTTATTAGATTTTTTAAATTAATCAAATCTTATAAATAGCAAGGATTGAAAAGCCTATCATTCATTTAAAATAAAAAATATATAATTATACTATTTTATAGAAAGAAATTAAATTCTTAAATTTAGATACTGTTGAGTTGTATCTCCACGCAACCGTAGTAGAAGGATAGGATCGATTGCACCTTAAAATTAATTCTTAAGGCAGTATATAATATGCACGGTTCTCAACTTTTATTGATATAAATTTTTATATTTAAAATTTTAGATTAAAAATTTCGAATAATTTCTAAATAATTTAAATTCAAAATTCATTATTATTTTTAATAGCCTGGACGTTTGGTAAACTCAATGCCCACTAGCTGTTCGACGGTTCGCCGAGGTAAATAATTCTAGCAGCTCCCTTACTCCTCCTTCGTTCATGTTACCGGTCCTGAGCCGTTACGCCGCAGCAGTTTTGGATGCCCGGAATCTGCTGGTATTTTTTTTTGCTTTAGTTCTTGTCTTTTGCGTTTGAAACTATAAGAAGAAGATTTCTTGCACGGAAACTCCACCTGTCACGTATCTCTTGACCGTGTCCACTCATTCTTCCTTCCTCATCCAACCATCCCATTTCTAGTCATGGGCTCAAAAAGAAGAAGGAGAACTTGCAATACAAAATTATGTTCTACCATATGTCAATGTGGTTGAATACAAGAACTGTTCTTTTCCATTCATTTGTAAACAAGCTAAAAGTTTACACATGCATTCATTTTGGCTATTTGAGTTATTTGCAATGTCAAACTAATTTGTATGACATTGGTTGTATGAGTGTTTTCTGATGTGGGTTATATTTAATACATACATACATACATACATAGAAAAAGAGAGAGAGAAAGAGAGAGAAAGTTTGCAGAGACTTGCTAGAAAAATATTATGTAGACATGGTATTATTACCTTGTTGTTATCAATGAAAACGATGTGCCTCGACTTGTCAACCAGTGTTGGAGAATATGCTCTCTTTTTATCTGTTCACATTACCAATCATTTTCTGCCTTGCTTTCTTCATAGGTCCCCTCTCATTTTCTGTCTTCCCTTCGTCTTTCTTCCAAAAGCTGTGACACGCTTCCAATTCTTCCAAATGGGCCTTCGGGAAATTTTGCTTCTAATGATCTGTTTGGCTTTCTTAAGCGTTTCAACTGCTTGTTCTGATGGAAATTGCAAGGTAACTCCCTGTTCCTCCCTGTTCATCAACTTCAATTCTAGAACCTTATCATTAGAACTCAAGTCAATACTCACATTATATATTTTGAAAAAAATGTCATACTGTTGTAGCTACTTGATGAGTGCTCGTCGGACAGTGATTGCGAATCTGGGTTGTATTGCTTCTCCTGCCCACTTGGGTTCTCGGGTTCGAGTTGTGTTCGGTCTACAGGCACCAACCAATTTACCCTAGTGGTAATTTTCTTCCACTAATGCAGACTTAATTTTAATGATTCTTTTCTTGCTTAATTCTCTTTCTGAGACAGAATTTGCCTTTCTTCTCTTTTTTCCCTCATACAAGATGTAGCTCTTGCATAATAAATGGGAATTGTATTAGCTAAAATCTTCTCATATTAAAAAAGACAAAGGTTAAGCATGAAAATTTTAATTTAAAGGTTTATATTGAGAGTTATACTAGATTGATTTCCTTTCAACATTATGAATTTGGAGAAGTCGTCCTGAACTAGTTCAAAATTTTTATTCATTTTGCAAGGGCAGTATTATGATAGACTTTTGGCATGATCATCTCAATAGAGGTGTTAAATGAGAAGAAGGTTATGTTATTTACATTTCCTTGCCCTTTCTAAGGACTTGGGAAGAGAGAAAAAATTCATCTTATTATTCGATGCCAAAATTTTGTATTAGATGCAGTTTTTTTATAAAAAAAAATTATTATCTTTAATTGACTCAGCTTGCTAAATCTTGTCCACTTTAACCTTCAAATGCCTAAATCAAGCTTAGCCATGCAGCCACCATCACAGCATATGATATTTCTGAGCAAGAAAAGCCCAAGCAAGAAAAGCACCACATGCCAACCTATGACACCTCATGTCATAATCTTGGATGACATTAAATGTAAAATCTACCTCTAATGAAGGGCATTACCATCTATTTGGTCAAGCTTGGAGGTTGCTGCATAGAGATGCTGGATTTTTTTTTTTTTTTTTTTTTTTGCATTTTTATTCATGCAAGAGAAAAATATATATTAAGTCCACTCCACTCTAAGAAAGCCTTCTATTATTCTGCAACCAGAAATACTTAAAGCCTTCTATTATTCTGCAACCAGAAATATTTGCTTCATCATTTGATGCCCAGTGCCTTTACGTAATGACTCAGTGAATTTGCAGTGCTTCGTTTTTTTCTATCTTGCAATGTGCATTTGCCATTTTGATAATGGTGAGGCATCTATTTGCCTTACATCAGTCAAAATGGGGATTTAATTATTAGTCATCAACCACTTAATATATTGTTTGAATTACTATATTGCTTCTACTTTGCATCCAAATGTACTGTTTTGTGATGCTATTGGCATATTATAAGATGTCTCCATCCTGAGAAAATTAAGTAAATCCTTGTCTTTCCATTTGCCATAACAGTAGCATCAAATTACAGATTTTTGTAGTCAAATGTCTGGGATCCTCCATTACAACCTATCATGCAAAATATATCATCTACGTTTCTTGCTTGTTTCAAAATCTGCCATCATTGTGAATACTAACAAAGCAATATTTTAATTTTTGGTCTTTTTCTTTTAAGCAGAACAATTCATTGCCTTTCAATAAATATGCTTTTCTCACTACACACAACTCTTTTGCAATCAAAGGGGAACCATCTCACACTGGAGTTCCACGTGTTACCTTCGATAATCAAGAAGACTCTGTTACTCAACAATTAAATGTAAGACATACCCTCATAAGTGTATTCAAAAGCTTATTTTTTAGTTTCATTTTGATTTGCAGATTATAATTTCTTAACTTACCAATGTTTCATCTATTTAATTTGCAGAATGGCGTTCGAGCCTTAATGTTGGATACATATGACTTTGAAGATGATGTATGGTTGTGCCATTCAACTGAAGGAAACTGCTATGATTTTACTGCATTTGTGAGCATACTTCATCAGTCTTTTCAATGAACTATCAAGAAGCTTATAGATTTTTAATTCATTGATACTAACTCTGTTCATGGAACATCATATTAAGTTTGCATCATGAAGAAACTTTAGTTATGGTATTCTTGGATAAACCAGTCCTCTATTGATATCTTGAGATGGGAGGACTAGGATTGCTTTCATTTCTTCAATTTGATTCATCAGTTTCTTCCCTAGTTTTGTAGCATCACTCATTAACTTAGTAAAGTTGATGCACATTTATATCATCTTTATGCATGTTTAATGTGACTAAAGCAATTTATAATTGTAGGAACCGGCAATAGATACGATGAAGGAGATTGAAACCTTTTTGTCAGCAAATCCATCTGAGATTGTCACTCTAATCTTAGAAGATTATGTTAAAGCTCCAAATGGGTTAACGAAAGTCTTCAACGACTCAGGTTTGTTGAAGTATTGGTTTCCAGTTTCAAGAATGCCCCAGAATGGCCAAGACTGGCCATTGGTTAGTGACATGGTAGCTAGCAACCAACGCCTCATTGTCTTCACTTCTGTCAAATCCAAACAAGAATCTGAAGGGATAGCCTACCAGTGGAACTTCATGGTTGAAAACCAATGTAAGATGCGAATCTCTTCTTTTAAACAAAAAATTTTGCTTGAACAGTAGTCGTATCATTGCTGAAGAATAACTAGGAATGCCAAATTATAATCCACACCTACACAATAATTTTAGAAATGTTAATGTGACCTTTTTATATGAATGGGGGTGAAGAATTCAACTGACATATTAAGGTGGTTTTCTTTAAAGTTACGCAATTGCCAACCGAATCTTACATTGCCTAGGAAAGGCATCCAAAAGTTTTCTTATCCCCGCACATAACTACTCTCGTAAACCCTTACGTTAGCACAACCTTGATGGCAAAAACAGCCCATCGATTGTTTTGCAAAGTTTCAGATTCTTTTTAAATGTAATGTTGCTTATTTTCATTCTCCTAATTATTTTGAATTATACAACATTCATTTAGAGGCACCTTAACTGAATTCTATATGATGATTATTTAGATGGTGATGGTGGAATGAAAGATGGGAGCTGCTTTAATCGTGCAGAATCTGCTCCACTTAACGACACAAGCAAGCCACTCATCCTGGTTAACTATTTTCGGTCGATTCCTGTGAAGTTAGCAGCATGTGTACAGAATTCAGCAGACCTCATGGACATGCTTAATACATGCTATGGTGCAGCTGCCAACAGATGGGCTAACTTTGTGTCTGTTGATTACTACAAGGTACCTATATGAATGTATGAGTGCCACTGTTTAACTGTAGGAGTACTGAGACATTCATGAAACCACAACCCTGCAAAGCAAAGGCATACTTGCAAGTTAAATATATGGGTTGCTGCTGGGCTTGAAATATAGTCCACTTAGAAATGGCAAGACTTTCATAAAATAGAGTATCCAAGTTCTTATGCTTTGTTTCAGTAGTTGGGTGGAAAATCGCATTTAATGTTCCCTTTATCAATCATAGTTTATTGAGAAATTTACATCAGAAAATGGTCTCAAGCTCTTTATTCCCTTTACTTCATGGTCTTATTTGTATTAAGTACTTCTGGTAGTGCCCTTGGAATTTTATTATATTCAAAGGAGATTACAAAGAATTCTAAGAATTCAAATTGCATTGATTGCAGAGAAGTGAAGGAGGAGGAGCATTTCAAGCAACAGACATGCTTAATGGGAGGTTGTTGTGTGGATGCGATGATGTCCATGCTTGTGCAGTAAGATCACCTGTCTCAATTCTTTGAATCAGATAAAAAAGAAAAGCTTTGATAATAAAGTCTAATGGAATGAAGGATTAATATTATTCATCCTATTTGTGGCTACTGGATAAGTTGCTGCTCAGCATGGTCATGCTAGTATTCTAGTAGATGCTCTGACAGGAAACATAGATTTCATCTTGGTTAAATGAGACTGATGAAGGAACAATAGCTTCTGTATATCTTCAAGAAAAGCTCCATATGAACATATTTATTGCTTTATTCATTTAGGTCCCTTCCTCTCTCTCTCTCTCTCTCTCTCTCTCTCTCTCTCTCATGTGCGTGCACTCTCAATCTCTACTCTCTACTCTTCTTCCTTGCAGGCACATTGCATCATTGTTTTTCCCAACATCAGATGGCAAAATAGTACATAACTATATAGAAAAGATGCCATGACTTTGATAACATCATCTCTTTCACCCACACACATTGCGCGTGCGCGCACACAAAGAGAGAGAGAGAGAGAGAGAGTTCTATACAATTTTCAATATTTTCCCCTTTTAACCTCTTTTTTCCCCTCTACAAATAGTTCTTTTGTGTCATTTGTTGCTGGTTCTATTGAGGCTATATAGGGAAATGCTCCAATAAAATGGACAGCTCCAGACATTTGAAACAACTGGATATTGTCAAACCTTTGGGTTATGCATTTTGATGGTTCTTGATAATCAGATCATCATCTCTTCTTTTTTCTTTTATACTTGCAAAGTGCAAAGATACTGAAATGTAATTTTCTGACAACACTGAGGTTGTCAATGTTAGCAATCCAGCTCAAAAGCTTGAGTTGATAGGAGGATGGGCTCATGTGTATTTTAACGCCACCTGAAGTCCCTTGCTTATCCAATTTGGAAATAACCATCCCTCTCTTCAACATCCCCTCCTATGTGGAGAATCCATAGGATGAAATCTGAAAAAGGGCAACACATAAAAGCAAGGGGGGAGAAGACAAAAATAGATGGCTAAGGTCTTGGTATTAGAACTTATGCTCTAATAATATGTGGTTAACCAAGTGTGATGGTTAGTTGATATGGTATCAAAACCAAAGGCCATGGTATTAGAGATTATTTTCTGAGTCCTTCCTTCTCTGGACATTTTTTTTTGGATTGAAGGTTAGTCTCATGGTTTGGATTGAAGGTTAGTCTCATGGTTCATTTCTTTCACAATGTTCTGTAAAATAAATTAGTGTCCTGGCATTGGTCTTTTAGAATTTTCAAATTGAAAGGGGAGCCCTGAAGCACTGAAAAAATGGGTTTTTTCTCTCCATTTCAAAAAATGAAATGCAGATTTTCTTTTCTCCATGCCTAAATGGCACGTATCTGTTATTAAAAAGATTAAAAAAGAGAATCTAATAGGAGCTAATTCAATTTGGATAATGTGGGTAGAACTGAGGAATCATTTACAGAATTTACATCAAGCCATTGAGACTGGGCTTTTCTAACAAATCTCTTTCCTTCTTTTGCTTTATCAGCCAGGATCTACCTCTGGAACATGCTCTCCTCCATGATGGTAATGGTGGTGACTATTCCTTAACATGGAAGGAGGTAATATTGCTTGCAGAAAAATCCTTACATAACAAATTGTTGTAGCATTTTATTGTAATCTTGCAACACATTTCTAGTTTGTTTCTCCTTTCATCACTTCTCAAGGCAGTCAGTGTCATCTATCAATTATGAAGTTTATATGATACACAACTCACAACTTCTGAGAGTTGGGTCTAATAAATTGAGAGCTCAGTTGGAAGACTGACCAATTTACTTGCAGGATTATACAAAACCATCCATGCATTTGGAATCACTCTATTCTTCCACTCACCAAAACAAATTTTAATGTCGAAAATAATGTATCATCTTCTTCTTCTGGATGGTCATATGTGGTATGTAATACGGGCATCCCTTTATTCTGCATGAAAACAAGAACACATTACCACTGCTGAGAGGATGTACATAGGCCCATCAGAGCTACATATTTGGACTAATTGTGCTCTGGCTACAATAGAAAGCTAGTCTTCCATCTCTCATAGAGCTTGGAGCTGTGCTTATTGCTTACCATCACTTAACAATCAGGCTAAAGGAATGGCTTATAACCTTAGGAGTAAAATGGCATATAACCCTCCATAAATGAACACAGACTAAATCCAAGACTGCGTTAACATGCACTTATTTTCTTGTGTGTCTGATGAGCAGTCCTTGTAAAACTTTTTACAATGACCAAGCTTATAATTTGACAGCTGACTACAGGATTAATGATTTAAAGATCAATTGTTCGGACTTATTTGATTTAAGCTCTGATCCAGCCTCCATGTAAATGGTTTTCAGTTAGCTAGTCCAATGATAAGAACACATGTGCCCTCTTGTTTCTTTGCTTTTGCCGGTATAAAAAATGAATCATAATATCATACTTCAGTGCCTTTCTCATCCTATCTCATGCCACCAATCCTAACTTCTAATTGGACAGATGATATGGCTGCACATCTTTTTAATAAATTTCATAATAACACAAACTATAATTATAAATTCTAAAATCGAAGATTTCAACTAATGTAATAATAAAATTCTTCAATTATAATTTTATTTATCCATCTAGTATCAAAATAATCTAAAATACAAATATCATGTAAGCTAACAACTCAATATGAATCCCACATGTATCAATATAATTAATACAAATATAGGGAATAGTATAAAATAATGCCAAATTAAATGAAAAGTATCAAGAAATCACACAAAACGAATCAACACTTAAATAAATAAATATGCACATATA
Organism: Metroxylon sagu; assembly: GCA_017589505.3. Lineage (NCBI taxonomy): Eukaryota > Viridiplantae > Streptophyta > Magnoliopsida > Arecales > Arecaceae > Metroxylon > Metroxylon sagu. The sequence goes on along the minus strand of JACVBY030000605.1, from coordinate 230,428 downwards.
CATATCAAGCTCTATTAAAATTATATTATATATACATATATAATAATCTTTTCAATAATAGTAATCTCAAATAATTATCTTTCTTTTCTATTCAGCATGTTTGGATCTAACAATAATTATCTTTTTGACATGGGCCTAACTATTGCAATACATAGGCCTGTGATGGGCAAACGTCAATAATCCTCGATTACTTATATACCTATCGTTGATAGTAATCCATACTCAACATACTTACTGGTGATAGCCATCTCTAATACTACATACCGGCCTATGATAGGACTATTCAAAGTTTTCATATACGAGCTTGTGGTAACAACCTATAATTTTTACATACTAATTTATGGTGGCAATCCATAATTCAATGTGCCAGCTCAGGGCGGTGATCTATAATTTGTGGCTGCTTCAAATATCTCTCACTTAACAATTAATTTTTTAAAATTTCAATTTTTCTACTTGCCAAAGTGAAACATAATTTAATAATATATTATATTTAAAATTCAATGTAAATAATAGATATATCATGCAAACCAAAATCATCAACTTTCGATACATGTATACACAAAAATAAAAATATAACTATATGGCAATATTGTAAAGAGATTTTTACAAATTACATATTAAAATCATTGGCATAGAGTGTATATATATACAAAATATTTATGATTATTCAGGTGATAGTGCACAAGGATCCTTATAAGTATTTATCTTAATCATCAATATATGGCACAAATATATACAAAAGTATTTAAAATTTATACTGATAAAAGTGTATAGAAATTATTATCTTTATCAATACAAACTTAGATATAACATCATCAATCCATACCTTGCATGTCCAGTTAATTTAAAATTAATATAATATCAGCTCATCCTTTATCAACCATTAACTAATTGTTACCAATTCCTTTAACTTTGAGGCTCTAATATTCAAACTACCTTTTAACTCTAAGTTTGCCTATTCCAACCCAAATTAAAATTAAATAATTAAAAAGAATCAAGATTTTACCTCAGAATATAAAATCCCTTGCTCGGTAGCTTTTTATCCCATTGATTATAACCTTATATATTTGAATCTAATATGAAAGTAGATTATAGATCAAATATGGTTAATGGTGACAACAATACAAGAAGGTTAAAGCTGGCTAGTGTCCAACAACTTGGGTTGGTCAAATCTTGGTAAAAACTCACCAAATCAAGAAATAGAGAATCAATTTAAGCTAGAGTAGCATCACTGGGTCATCAACGATGGAAGTCTAATGATACTTGCAAGGGTTAGGGTAAGTGTCAACATCATAGAAGGTTATAAGTAATGTTCAAGATACACAACCAGCACATCAAGGAGAATAGAGCAAGGAATCCTCCATTAAGGTCTACTTGTGACCCATTTAGAGAGAGAAAGAATGAAGAGAGAAAGTAAGAAGAGTAAGAAAAGAGAGAAGAGAGAGAAATAGAGCGAGAACCTCCTTTCTAACCTCCCTCTCAAATGGGGGAAGAACAAGAGGAACAAGAGGGCAATAGCCATCAATGAGAGGTGGCAGACAACCCAATGATGACACTTTGAAAACCTAAGAGAAAGAGGTAAGGTGTCTTGTGCCAGTGAGGGTTGGCCTATTGATTGATATCGGTGGAATGCCAACAGGGCAAGATTGGGGTAGCACAAGGCTTTGCTAGAGGGAAAAATCGACTATTTTATTTGAAACAAGGTTGGAAATCTAAGAATGGAGGATCATGTATCTAGTCACCAATGGCAAATCAATGACTGCGTAATATTTAATAGGGCAAAAGAGTAGAGGAAGAGGGTAAAAGGTTGTTTGAGTTATTCAACGCTCAAATTGAAAAGAAGAAGAGAAAGATTGCCTACAATGGTTTGAATATGGCTCAAGAGCTATTGGTGACTAAATGCTTCTAAGGAGGGGAAAGAAGATTAAATAAAGAGGAGAATCCCATCCTCTCTTGGAATTCAGGAGAAATGAACTCTTACCAAACTTCGACGACCTTTTTATCCCCTCTCCTCCTCCTCCTCTTCTTCTTCTTCTTCTTCAACTCAAATTTGAATTTAAAATCTGACTCATTTCTACTTGAGTCAGCTTAGGGGAGATAGGCTAAATATACTCAATTGGGTTAACCAGATCAATTTTTCATATTTTTTATCCTTTTTAGTTTGAGCCAATCAAATGCATTAGGCTTCCGACTCATATCACCAGCCTAAAGGGCCCAGCCTTATATCCTATTATCTTAGCGAATGGCAATACCAAAAGGAACCAAGATATCGGCCTGCGTTAGCTAATACAAATATAAGATTCAAGATACTAAAATTTTGGCCAATATAATAAGGAAAATGTTTTGGGCATCTGCCATACTAACTTGAAAACTCAACATCCAAACTATTCCATATATCATACCAATTTCTACAATCAAATATCATGGCAAAGGAAGTCTTTATGTTTTAAATGGAGACTCCATAGCATTATTAACAAGATGAAATATCATCTCAAATGTTGATCTAAATATTTGTTACCCTCGAAAGAGTCTAGCCTTTTTAGTAGAGTGAGGAGTGCTAGACATGTAATAATGCATCTCTTCTAGAAAATCTTGCCTTGTGGGAAATCTTTTTATTTTTTTCAAAAAGACTCTCAGTAAACAAAGTAGAGTTTTATTTTTTTTCTCTATTTTGAACACAAAATTTTCTATTAATAGATAAAAAATATAAATTAGTTAAAATACATAAACATATTTTATTTTGCTGATGTCTCAAAGACTAATCAACTAAGCCTGCAAGATTTGATATTCTATAGTGAAGTTTGTAAAAAGAATCCCGTCAAAGATTGATTTTGCCAAAAAAAAGTAGGAATTTCTTTTGCAGATTTTGATATTTAGTGTCACCAAAGCACTTGACACCATGTATAAGTGATGGGTGATATCCATACATACATTGCCATAAATATTTGGGCAAAGATAGATTGGATTTGTCATCCCAATATCCTCTACCATGAAGTCGGCAAAGATCCAATGAGCTTGGCAATGTATGCCACTATAAGGCTAGCTCCAACATGTTTCTCAATGGATGGTCAAGTTGTGAAAGAATGGAACTCGGAGGGTTTTGAGCTGTTTCTTTAGGAAAGGAGACATGGAGAAGGATGACATCACCATGGAACTCAACCTTTGAAGAGGGCAGAGCTGGTGCTGAGCCTAGCAGGGAAGGCAAGGTTGGGACCATGGGCAATGTTGGTGTGGAAGTCAACAGTGAGTTTGATGATCTAGATGCTGGTTAGGGGTAGCAATGAAGTTGCAGGCAAAGTTGGGGTGCAAGGAGTGGATGGAGGATTGGTTAGTGTATTGAAAGAGTAGAAGGTGAAGAAGAGGAGTTGGAGGGAGACACAACAGAAGAGAAAGGAGGTGTGGAGGGGGTTGCAATGCTTTTAATGATAACTATTATTTATCATGTTGATACAAACTTTTTATTTTGGCATATGCTTTATAATTCAACAAAGACATCTTTTGATGATACACATTTTAGAACAATACTTATGTTCTATGTGACAATATATGCCTTCTGTATTTTAACATACGTATCAGACATCGAAATCACACAAACTTCTTGTAATTCCTTAATGGTTTCACATCAGATGGGTAAAAAAAATTTGCAACTTAAGTTCACCAACTACCAATTAACTTAACTTGTGTTTTTAAGGCTACATGGACTCGACCCACTAATAGAATAATTGAACCAGCAAGTAGGTTTGGGATGTTACAAATAGTATCAAAGTTAACTTAGATGTGTAGAAATTGGTGAAAAAGAGGAAAGAGCTACTCATAGGATGGTGACAAAGAAAATATAATATTCTTTTTTTTAACTAGGCATCGGTCATGCTTGCGACATGGTTAAGCTGTCATATTTCTGGCCCATGATGGGACAATAATCTAATATCACACTTTTGTCCTATGATAGGACAAAAATTTCATATCACATTCTCAATCCATTATGAAACAATCTAATGAGACTAGTTATCAAAAAAACATGCGCATGTCATCAACAACCCAACACAATCAAGCCAATGAACAATTATATAATGATAAAATTTATAACTTAATTAAAATATATATTTCAAAACTAAAACTTTATTTTATTTTAAAGCAATATTTTTTATTATAAATATTACAAGGACAATTTGATTATATTATCTAATTTCTATAAATTATACTTATGCACATAAAGTATTAATTCTTTTAAAATTTATGGCAGCATATAAGGCTACTTATCTCCTAGCTCTAACTAAACATTTATGATGTCGTGCAAAAGAAAGATTCTTTAGCTTGACCTCACCCTTTTTTCTTTTTCTTGCCCCAAATAATAGTCCCCTTTTTGGCCTAAATAGCAATCTTTTTTTTATAATTCAAATAGTGGTCCCTTTATGTGACAAGAAAAGAAGAAAACTGAATGAAGGAGAATGTGAAGATGAGAGGAGAGAGAGAGAGAGAGAGAGGAAGCAATATGAGAGAGAAAGAGATAGAGAAGATAGAGTGAAGGAGAGATAGGAGGCAGAAAGAGGTGAGAGAGGGGAGAAAGAGTAAGAGAGATAGAAGAGAGAGAGAAAGGATAACGATAGTTATCCGCAAAGAAAATTAGAGGTCAACTCATTTATGTTTACTAGATAAACACAAATGGCTAAAATATCTAGGCCCATATTCTATATATCATTTTTGCATGTGATCTATTACTTTAAAATATTTACATACCAAATATTATTTAATTTGGAAACCCCTAGCCTAGCCAAGTAGTTAAAGAAATTATTGATCATCTTAATTGATTGGCTTAGAGTATATGGAGTTATTTCCTTTTATGTTTGAATTTTGGTTCATTATATCAAATTTAATTTTTCCTACTTTGATCTAATTTTAAATGAATTTACTTTTACTTTCTTTTTTTTTAACGTGTCTCTCCATTCTGATTGGTTAGCTTAAAATTTGAGTAGTTTATGCCTTTGACCTATTTGAGTCTTAATTTGTTGAATCAAATTCCATCTTTCTAGTATTAGATTCCAAATGAATTGTATCATCTTTTTTTTCCATTATAGCTCTTCGTCCTAATTCATTAACTTAAAATTTGAAATGTCTATGCCCTTTAATGTCTATATCTTCGTTCAATGTATCAAATTCAATTCTTTTCCCATTGAATTCAGATTTGGATGAATAATACAATTTTTTTATCGAAGTCCTGATTCGCTTCATCAAATTCAATTTTTTTATATTAAATTGATCTCTAAATAAATTGTATTATTTTTTTCTTTATTGTCTCTTTTCATCTTAATTAAATTTTAAAAAGGATTAATTCCACCTATCCCCTCCTAAACTATTGGCATATTTGCACATCCTCCTTAAAGTAAAAAAAAAAAGGAAATTATAATTGATCCTTTAATTGTGATTTAGTTTATATGTCACTGCTACTATTCAAATATCTATTAAAGTTAATAAAAAAATGATTGCATAACTATCATATGACCACTCTTTAATGACCTCGATTAAATCAGCTTTAATTAAATCAACATATGTTATTTTTTGATTATTTTTAGCATTTGTTAATCCACTTAATTATTCTTGACATTTGTTAATCCAATTATTTTTGGCATTTATTAATCCATTTAATTATTTTTGGCATTTGTCAATCCACTTGATTATTTTTAGCATTTGTTAATTCATTTGATTATTTTTGGTATTTTTTAATCTATTCTTAGCAATCATTTAATTGCCAAATGAGAGTGCAAATTAAATTATAATTAGTAGGTTAATTATTATTATTAGTGCAAATTAAATTATAATTAGTAGGTTAATTATTATTATTATTATTATTATTATTATTTTAATTTAAGGGAGGTGAGTGCAAACATATCATAGATAAATTAACCCTTTTAAAAACGGTGTGCTACCCATAGAAAGGTCTTTATATATACAGCTACAAATTCTACATGGAGAGAAGCATAAGCTTATTTTAATTTAAGGGAGGTGAGTGCAAACATATCATAGATAAATTAACCCTTTTAAAAACGGTGCGCTACCCATAGAAAGGTCTTTATATATACAGCTACAAATTCTACATGGAGAGAAGCATAAGCAACCTATCCTATTTCTGAACCTTTTGACACGGTTTGAGAGCTGTTGGGGTGGAAAGATGGTGGTCTTGGAGGTGGTTCTTGCTCTGGCTCTTGGGCTACTGATCATTTGTGGTGGCTTATTGAGATGGAATGAGGTGAGGTACAAGAAGAAGGGGGTGCCACCAGGGACCATGGGGTGGCCAGTGTTTGGGGAGACCATAGACTTCACGAATCGAGGCCCTGACTTTATGAAGGAGAAGGGAGCAAGGTGAGTTTTAGTGGGCAATGGCCTTTTGTGGAGACTCTGTGACCCATATCAGAAGATCCTTTCAAACGATTCTTTCCTTCCTTTTTTTTTTTTCCTTTTGTTTTCTCGAATTGAATTTAGAAAGCTATGGAAAAGGTTTTTCTTTTCTTAATGGATGCAAGTCATATTTTTCTCTTCTAGGGCGGCGTGGGTATTCAAAGTAAAAAATTTTAGTTCTAGTTATGAATTTTGTGCATGGAGGAGGAAGGTGATGGTTTCATGGTTTTTATTGCAGTCTTTTGTTCTTATGAGGAGATTCAACGCCGACTTCCGCTCTAAAACTTAATATCAGAAACTCTTAGCCTTATTGAAGTTGTTTAGCACACCAATTTTTTAAATAAATATCCTAATTCCGTATTTTTACTAGTGACACTGTAGGTTCTTACAAATTCCATTAGGGATGAGGCATCTTAAAAATTCTATTCGATTTTAAAATGTAATATTTTAAAATGTAACATTTAATAATCTCATAATTTTACAAATTCACTATTTAGATAGTTATTTCTAAAAATAAAATTTTATCTCAAAATTATAAATTTTTTATAAATATTTTAAAATATTTACATAAATATTTTAATATTTTCATATAAATATTGAATATTTATGCAATAAATATTTAATATTTATTTTATCAAATATTAATATTCTATTTTTAAATGTTAAAAAATTAAAATATTTATTATTAATATTATTTTTCATAGCAATAATATTTATGTAATATTAAATTTTATAAATATATATTTACTAAAAATTATTAATGATTATTTTATGTAATTATTAATAATATACTTTAATGATATGTAGAATTAAACATATTTTTTAATAATAAAATAAAATATTTACAATATTAGAAATATTTTGAATTAAATTTATATTTTTGTTGTGAATATTTTATTAACTAAAAATAATTTTATTTGATAAAATATATAAATTAATAATAAAATATTTAATAACATAAATTGTAAATTAAATGTTAGTGTAATTACATAAATTTTTTAATTTAACAATATTTATATTAATAATTAGTATTATTAATAATACATTAAAGACATATATTATGAATAATATTAATTATTTTTAATAAATATTATTTTATTTACATAATATTTATTCATTAATAAATAAATGATACTTATGTAATATTAATATTTATTTTTATATTTATGTAAATTAATAATAAAATATTAGCATTTCAAATAAATATTTATGTAAATAAATATTTAATAAATAAATAATATAAATATGTAAAAAAAATGCTTTAATGTAAAATAAAATAAATATTTATGTAATATATGTAAATAAAAATTTTGAAATATTTATGTAAATATTTTGGTACGTAAATAAAATTAAATATTTTTACTATTGTCAAGAAGATTTTTAGAAGGAATTTGTAAATGATGCATCTAGAGTGAAATTCATATATGATTATTTTGAGAAATTTCTAAATTTTATGAAATTTTAATGCATGATTATTTTGAGGAAAGCTCAATATGTGTGTAGGGCATAATTTGGAAAAAGGCCGTGCAGGGCATAATTTTGGAAAGCTCAAAACTCTCATTTTTTTTACTTTGGGCCTCCACAGGTATGGGAGTCTGTTCACAACACACATATTGGGATGTCCTACAGTAGTTTGTCTGGATCCAGAGCTCAACAGGTACATGCTTATGAATGAAGGGAAGGGCTTTGTTCCTGGCTATCCACAATCGATGCATGATGTGATGGGTCAATGGAACATTTCGCATGTTCATGGTCCTCTCCATAAGCTTATGAGGAGTGTTTTGCTCCATCACATTGGCCCCAATATGATCAAAGAACAACTAATTTCAAAGTTTGATGAATTCGTGAGATCGTATCTCAGCAACTGGAGTGGCAGAGTCATTGATATCCAGGAGAAGACCAAAGAGGTTGGTAGGACTGGACCACCTAATTAAACAATAGTTTTAGCTTCAATACCCAAGAAACAATAGAGTCACTGACACCACTTATATAGAGACACACAGGACATGGAGATTTGGAAGCTACAGTGCTAGAGTAGCATTCCTAGCTCTGTTCTTGTTATGCTTTGCAACTTTGCTTTGACCATTGGAAGCCTCAGTCTTAGCTTTGTAAGAGCAATTAGCACTGCAACTTGACTAGAAAAAGAGATGCACTATGCTCTAACAACAGGCTTCGCAATCATATTCTATGAAATTAACTAGAAATTTGGAAGATGACATTTTTTGCTCTTCATTTCCAGTTTTGGTTTCTCTCAATTTTGAAGCTAGTTGCTGGCGTTGAAGAAGATCAAGTTGCCAATGAAATCAAATCAGAGCTTGTGCTCTTAGGTTTAGGATCTCTGAGCTTGCCTATAAATTTCCCAGGTACAAGATATTACCGCGGGATCCAGGTAATTAACAAGGTTTTCTGCCACCTCTCCTGATCTTTTATCACCTGGCTGCTTGCACTTCATGCCAAGTACCATTTCTGCAGGCAAGAAAAAGGATTGTAAGCATCTTGGAGAAATTAATTAAGGAGAGAAAAGCCTCACCAACCTCCCAGAATTACATGATTACCTCCCTTGTGAGAAATGATGATGACACAAAGGCAAAATTCAGTGATGAGCAGATTGTTGATCAGTTCATCACTCTCGCCCATTCAGGGTTTGAAACTGTCTCTACCACTACAATGATGACTGTCAAGTTCCTAACCGAGAACCCGAAAGCTCTTGAAGAATTAAGAGTAAGAAAAAAGTTGTCAATCTAGTTTTCTTTTGAGACTTTCACTGCATTATATTTGTTTTGTTTCTATCCATGGTAATGCATATTGGGCATAACCATACTATACCGGCACCGATACGGAGGGTATACCGATACTCAGTATGCCTCTATACCAAGTATACCGGGCATACTGACACTGTTATAATTTTACTAGTATGCCTTTTGGGACCAAGATGGTAAACCATGTTTCTAACTGATTGATTGCTTCGATTTCTAGAATGAGCAATTTGACATCAGAAAAGGGAAGTCACCTGAGGACATGTTAGACTGGAATGATTACAAATCCATGACTTTTACTCGTGCGGTTCGTAGATGAGTTCAAACATGGGCTTTCTTTGATCTACAATGTAGGCAGTGCTTTGGTATGGCAGTTCGGTCTTATTTATGCTTCTTGCAGGTAATCTTAGAAACTCTGAGATTAGCCACAGTCATTCATGGGGTGCTGAGGAAAACAACTCAAGATGTGGAACTGAAAGGTTGGTCAAGAAACTGAATCAAGTAAAATGAAATGAACCTATCATCATTCCAAGCTAAGCAAAGGAATTCTTTCTCATTATACATTTGATGCAATTGATAAGCTTTTGTAATATTTTAACTACTCTATTAAGGAAAACACATTTATTGATCATTAATGTATGCCACATCTTTTACCGTTATCAGATTACATTATTCCAAAAGGGTGGAGAATCTATCTTTACATAAGGGAGATCAACTATGATCCCTTTAGCTATCCAGAACCTCTGTCCTTCAATCCTTGGAGATGGCTGGTGAGTGAGCATGAGACTTGCTAATGAAATTTTTCTATATCTTATCTTATTTTCAATAATCCACTATTTCTCTTATGGATCACTACACTGAACTCTCTTTTGAAATTACTGAAGCTTCACTTGTTGATTTAACCCTGTCACCTATAACAGGATGGGAACCCAGAGTCTCACCGATACTTCCTGGTGTTTGGGGATGGCACTAGGGTGTGTCCAGGGAAAGAAATGGGGATAGCAGAAGTTGCAGTGTTTCTTCATCACTTTGTAACTAAATACAGGTGAGGCTACACTATTTTGACTTTTAATTTCTCCTAACTGCTTGTTGTTTAGAATGAATGAGACTATCTAACAACCATGAGTGAATGTGGTCTTTTATTTTTACTAGCTCCCAAACCATAGTAAATTGAACCACAAAAGAAGGTGCTTGCAGTGCATCTATATAAATAAATAAATAAATAATCTGTAACAAGTGTAATTAGATATATATCAATCTTTTTTTTTTCTTTTCTTTTCTTTTTTTGACATTTTCTCACCTTCCATCTCAATAATGAAGACAGCACTTGTTCTCACTTTCCAATGCTTCTCCAATCAAATTCTTGTCCTCTTTTTTTTCCTTTTTGTGAACAAATTCATCTATCATATCTTTCTGTGGATCTTATTGCTGCAGATGGGAAGAAGTTGGAGTTAATAGATTAAGGAAATTTCCAAGAGTTGAAGCGCCGAATGGGCTAAATATCCGGATATGGGATTACTGAATGCGTATTATGCATAGATCTCAGAATGTAAACTGAAAAATGAACAAAGGCTGATCTCTGCCTGTCTTTGGTGGCTGAATCAATAAGTGAAGAAAACTACCATTATATATCTTAATGTTCTTCTCTTCCTACTTGCACCAACTAATGTGTCATTAGGAGCTAACTGCGGCAATTGTAATGACACAGCACATACTGGCTGGAATTTTTTTTCAGACACTGCATCAAAGGTTGCATATGAACATGTTACAGTAAATCCTAGATTGCACAATATGTAGGGTGCAAATGAATGAAGACAATTGGAAAAAGGAATAAAAGGAAAGAACATAAGACAATAGAATTAATATGGTTCAGGCTTACATCCATGGGCAAAAAAGAGCAGAGAAATCCTAACCTCAAATACTCTCAATCAATCGGTCTAAGCCCTACGCTACAACTACAGATCTCATAAAAATTTTCATAGCAAAGCTCAAGGGAAAAAATTTTTGCTATTGCTCACATACTTTATTCTAGTCACTGATGTTCTATCTAGGTTACTCAGGTAGGTTGGCTCAATTAGGCTCATATAGGGTATCAAAAGAAATCAATATTTTACTGGCAACAAAAGCTTACGTTTTACAAATGATACTCTTCTTTTCTTTGTGTAAGGAAAGGGGATTGTATTATGGCAGTGAAAGCAATTCTACTTGCTTTTGAAATTGAAGTACTACAGGTTTAAAGATAATTCTTTTGCAACAGCTTGATGCTTTATGTGACCATCGAAGAAAGAGAAGCATCAAGCTACAATGTTGAATTGCAAGAGGCAAGCTCCCTTTTAGCAGCTTAGAAATGAAAACTCCTTTCAGTGAGAGGAAGGATCCCTCTTATTAACTCAATTTTATCTGCTCCCCCATCCTACTATGTGTCAAACTTCAAATTGCCAAAATGTGTTGCACTTCAAATTGCCAAAATGTGTTGCTAACAAGATTGACCAAATGATGCTTGTTTTTTCTTTAGAAGGGAAAATGTTTGTCATGATAAAAAGGAAGGAGCCATAGGTATTAAGAATATTAGAGACATGAATATATGAGGGAACTGAATGGGCTTAGAAATTGTTAGAAAACGCTAAAGCTATAATTGGATTAGGATAGGCCTTTTTCAACTGAATCTGTCATAGCCTACATCATCAGTACTTCCTCAGAATCAAGTAGAAGAATTATATTAATATTTCCTACTACTCTAAAAGAAAACTCGGAATATAAGTTAAAGGATCTTTGGTCAAGCCTTCACTACTCTCGAAAGGTATTGCAAGGAGCTAGAAGCCTTTTGGAATTATACCTCTTTTAAATCAGAAAGCCAAAAGAACTTCATATTTTGGAAGGACAACTAGATTAGGCCAATTCTACTCTCTTCCAATTAGAATTGGAGAACCTCGAGGTGGACTGTCAAATTAAAGGGTCCTCTTACACTCCAGGAATCAAGACAACTAGAGCTACTTCAGGATCTCTTATTGGCCATCAGGTTCACAAGATATGCAGATGTGCCAATTTGGAAACCATCCAAAAACAGTAGCTTCAGTTTGGATTCATACTATACATTCATCAACAATGGAGGTGTTCTTTGGCTTTTCTGTAGTCATTTTGGATGGTTGTGGTGCCAGAAAAAGATAAGGTTTTTTTTTTTTTTTTTTGGCTTGCATTAAATAATAGATAGCACACAAGTGAAATCTTAGAAGAAAAGGATGGACGTTAAGCTCTGGATGCCTTCTCTATGATACCAGTGCTCAAATCATGTCCCATTTGTTAGACAGATGCCCCTTCAAAAGATGTGTGAATCTGCTTTGAAATCGTCTTCAAATCTACTCATGACTTCGAAATTTTCAAGCTCTCTAAACAACCTAGAAGTGAAATAAAAATGCCTTCCTTGCTTTAGAAAGTTTGGGATCAACTTATAATGGCACTCAGTTAGCAAATTTGGTATGAGTGAAATTAAAGATTTTTTCTAACGAAAAAGAACTCAATCAATATGGTCCTTCATAAATATATTCATGCTTTTCAGCTGTGGGGCAACCTATATTTAAGAAAAATCAATAGAGTCATAGTAGATTTTTTAATCTCTTGTCACCATTGATGCAGAATGGCCCTCAAGATCAACCCATTCAAGTTGGTTTGCATCAAAGCCTCAATTGAATCTTGTACTCACTTCATTATTGCTCTTCATCTTCTTTCTCTTTTCTTCTCCTTTTATTATCAAATCATTGGTACTTTATTCTTTTACTAATAAACTAGGGGAAGTGACTCACTTTCCCAAATTCTAGTTTAAAAAAAAAAAAAAAAAAAGTTCAAACACCCTGGTATCAATGAGTTTTCTACATGATTGGCTAAGTCCATCTTGAATTTATTTCAAGCATCCTTGCTAGTGACTAGGGCTGTTAAATGTGTAAATTGCTTGCTAGCTAGCTTGTTTTCAGTAGAAAATTTAGCTCAATTTTAATTTATCTTGCATGATTGGTATAAATATGTGAATTTGTATAAATGGGTTGGCCAAGCTTGGCTGGATTAGAAAATTATCGAGGCACAAGTTGAGCTAGAGCTAGGCCTAGCTTACTTCAGCTCACTTATTTAACAAAATATATTTCTCTTTCCTCTCTATTACAAAGGAATTTGCTTATTTGCTCATCAAATCATTTACATCTACAAATCACAATATAATCATTGATACTTAAATAAATCCATGATTACATATGCAATTGGGATTATCAATATATGTGCCTATCCAACAATTGTAAATAATTTTCATGTTAAAAAGAAATAAATGTAATCTCTTTAAATTCAGATCTTTATATTGGACTTTATTATAATGAACACAAGCTTTTATGAAATGTTATTATGGTAAATATTAATTGTAAACCCCCCCTCTTGTTAAGAAATTTTTATAATTAAGCGGCGTGGGTGCGCGACACGCGGCGCGCTGCATGCGCGCCCACGCGCGCGCACATGGAGGTGCAGGGGAGGGCTCAGCCCTCCCCTCGTTAAAAGAAAAGAAATTACAGGGGAGAGGACCGAAGCCTCTCCCCCTATCTTCTTCCTCCCTTCTTCCTGCTCGTCGCGAACTTCTGTCACTGAGTCGCCCTCCGCTCGTCCCCGCCACCTCGCCGCCATCCGGTAAGCCCCCCCTTCACCGGCGAGGAGAGGGAGAGAGAGAGAGAGCGTGAGAGTGAGGGAGAGGGCCGCAGGAGGCCCTCCCCTGACGCGGGAGCCAAGCAGGCTCCCGCGCTTGGTTCGGGCCCGGCGGCGCGTGCTCCGCCGGCTCGCCGGGCCCGGGCCTTGGGCGGTAGCCCCCACCGGTGCCGGGCGGCGTCCGGTGGGGTCCGGCCGGCCGGGGGTGGCCGGCCGTGCCACCAAGAAGGAAGAAAGGGGGGAGGGCCGTTCCACGGCCCTCCCTTCCTTGTGGGTTCGGGCCGGCGGCGTGCCCGCGGGCCCGCCGGCCCGAGCCTTGGTCGGCGACCCCGCCGGCGCCGGGGCGGCGTCCGGCGGGGTCCGGCCGGCCGGCGGTGGCCGGCGGGTCGCCGGCGTGGCTCGAAGCAACGGAGAGGGCCGAATGGCCCTCCCCCGCCGCGGGAGCCAAACCGGCTCCCGCGTTGGTCCGGCCCGGCGGCGTGCCCGCCGACTCGCCGGGCCGGGCTCGGCCGGTGGCCCTCACCGGCGCCGGGCGGCGTCCGTGAGGTCCGGCCGGCCAACGGTGGCCGGCCGTGCCGCCGGCACGCGTCGAAAGAGGAGAAGAAACGGAGAAGAAGAAAAGAAAGAAGAAGAAAGGGAAGAGAAAGGGGCCGGCGGCCGGCCGGCGGCCGGCCCGGGCGCCGGCCGTCGGCGGCCGGCCGACCCTCGGAGGAGGGGCGGCGGTGGCCCTAGGCCGCCGGCCACCAGCCACCCCCACCCGGTTCGGGTGAACCAAGGGTGAAGCGAGGAAGAGAAAAAAAAAAAAAAATCGGGACGGGCCGGGTTCGGCTCCCGATTCTAGCCCCTTTGAGCTGAATTTTCGGGCTCCAATTTGGGCTCGGCCCAATAAAAGGAAAATATGGTCGGGATCAGCGTTGATCCTAGTTTGTCGGGGAATTTTTATTTCCCCATTAGGGCTTCTATATTTGGAGATATTCAAGCCCCAAGTTGGGCCCAAGATTAGATTGGGTTAAGTATAGGAGTCAGTTTGACATCCAAAAATTGAAATTTAAAAATCTGAAAAATTATGTTGTAGGTACCCAGAGATCCCTATAGCTGATTTACGCTTTTGGATTAGCGTTGTGAGGTAAGTAAGCCAGTTATAATGATTTTTCTTAAATCATTATTAAATTATGCCATTATTGAAATAATGAATTGATTTATAGTATTATTTGAAAAATGATAGTTGTGGTACCACATTTTCGTAAATGAATATTTGACTTGATTATTATTAATTTTGATGAATTAAATTGGTATTTGATACATGCATCTAGTTGTTACATGATTATGAAAAATTACCAAATTTTGGTAAAACATGAAAAGTAAATTGATACATGTTTGCTATTATGCGAATAAATGCTATTTGTGATTGTTGA
Source organism: Metroxylon sagu (assembly GCA_017589505.3). Lineage (NCBI taxonomy): Eukaryota > Viridiplantae > Streptophyta > Magnoliopsida > Arecales > Arecaceae > Metroxylon > Metroxylon sagu. The sequence continues at coordinate 215,187 of JACVBY030000605.1, read as the reverse complement.
TATTATATGTCGTCACGGTCCACACTACATGTTACATGACTCCGGGACCCACCTCCACAGGGGGAATATGTGGAGAACACACATCCTAGGGATGTGCTGTGACAGGATATAGCATTAGATGCTAATTGACTCCGGCACCCTTCCTCCACTGGGGGCGTACAGGGAGGTTACATCCTTGGGATGTTATTACGTGGACGTGGGACATTAGTATGAAATGGGATTTACAGTGATTTGAAATTGAAATGGTATTTTGAAATATTATTTCATATTAATTGCTTCCAATTTATTCGAATATGAGTTTTGTACAATTCTATAATATGACGAAACGTTTTTTTAAATTGGAAGCATGACATGTATTTGACTTGATAAAAAAATTCTTATTTGGCTATAATATGTAATAGTAGGCTTACTTACTGAGTGTAAACTCATTAAATCTTACAATGTTTTTCCAGAGCCACAGAATTATCAGGGGCAACAACAGGGGTAATTGGGGGTTTCTTGATGTAAATGGATTTTATTTTGTTATATGTAACCCCATTTGGAATAATTTTGGAACTTTGGTTTGTTGCCCAATATTACATAATTTGTACATGAAGGATTAAACTTTGTATATTATATAGTTGTTAACTCTCCTTGTTTATAATTGATATTGTATTGGATGCCTTGCATGCCTGGCATGCGGCGGGCTGTCACCCCTGGGCCACCACCAGCTGGGTCCGGGGCGTGACAGCTTGTAGTGGTATCAGAGCAAGGTTTGACATTAGGGCCAAACACATGATTTACATTAGGCCAAATATTGACATGACATCAGGAGGGTAATAACATTAGAAAAATTCAAGTGACTTGTTTAAATAAATACTTGAGATTTGAGGATTTATTATGATATTGATTGGAATCTAACCATGGCAGATTTCATAATGCATCGTCGCACCAGTGATCAGCGACATGAGGGGGACTCTCAGGCTGGTGACCCTGACCAGCAGGGAGGCCCGGGAGCCTCACCAGATACGGGTTCCGTTGCCCCTGTTGGCAACGACCCACAGCAGCTGCAGGCCGAGTTACTCCGGGCATTCTTGGGGGTGACTCAGGCGGTTCGAGCCATGCGAGCGAGCGGATTCGGCGAATGCGCACGCTATATCCGGCTGCTCGCTATTCCGCAGACTCCATCTGCCCCTCCTACTCCTCAGACCCAGCCGGCCCAGCTCGATCAGTCTACTCAGCCCGCTCCATCTCAGCCCTGGCAGGGAGGGGGTCGTAGCTACTCTGAGTTTAAGAGCTTGGCCCCTCCTCCCTTCTCTGGATCCACCGACCCACTTGATGCGGAGAGGTGGATAAGAGAGATGGAGAAGGCCTTTACGGCCCTTGGTAGCCCGGAGGAGGAGCGGATCAGATTTGCCGCCTACCTCCTCCAGGGGGAGGCATACGATTGGTGGCTGATGTTGGAGCAGCACTCTGGAGGGCGGGCCATCTCTTGGGAACATTTTAAGGAGGCCTTTTATCGCCAGTATTTTCCCAGGAGTGTTCAGAGACAGATGGAGTCTGAGTTTATGAGGTTAGAGCAGAGGAACCTTTCTGTGGCCCAGTATGAAGCCGAGTTTAGACGATTGGCCAGATTTGCCCCAGATTTTGTTATGACCGAGAGAGCCAAGATCACCAAATTCACTGAGGGACTGCACCCCAGGCTGAGGCAGGCAGTCAATGCATTTGAGCTCCCCACTTACAGTGAAGTGGTGAGCAAGGCTCTGGTCATTGAGAGGGACATGACTGCCATTCAGCAGATGAGAGAGCAACAGATGAAGAGGAGAGGACCTCCTTCTGGCCAGTCTTCAGGGCAGGCTAAGAAGAAGAAGGGTTTCCTTCAGGCTCCCTCAGGACAGAAGGATAAGGAGACCCGTTGTCCTCATTGCGGGAAGGCCCATCAGGGCAAGCAGTGCCGCAGGCTGACTGGTGCCTGCTTTATTTGTGGGAAGATGGACCACAAAATGGCCACCTGTCCCCTCCGAAAGGATCAGCAGCCCCCTCCAGATCAGGGGAAGAGCCAGCAGCAGCCCAGGACCCAAGGGAGGGTCTTTACCCTCACTCAGCAGGACGCTGCTGCCTCTAACACTGTGGTGACAGGTATGTCTGTTAAATTAAATTATTTCCTTAAAAAATTATTGCATTCATACCTGGTATAATGCATGGATTATGGTAGTAGATAGAGGAAAAACATATGATGCTGCATGACATCTAAGTTAAGTTAATCTTTATGACAGGTATGTTTAAAGTAGGCAACACTTATGCTCAAACTTTAATTGATCCGGGTGCCACACATTCATTTATAGCTGATAGTTTTCTTGCCAAGAATGCATCATTGACACCCGTTCCTCTAGAGCAAGAGTTGCATATTGCATTTCCTAATGGAGATGTCATAATGGTAGACTCAGTGTGTAAATCTTGCCTGATTGACTTGGAAGATAGGAGGTTGAACGCTGATCTGATAGTCCTCCCACTGAAATTCTTTGATGTAATCCTAGGGATGGATTGGTTGGCCTCCTATCATGCTTCTATTGACTGTTTCAGGAAAAGGGTAATCTTTAAAATTCCTAATCTTCCTGAATTCAGTTTTAGTGGGAGTCAGGAACATCTGGCTTCGGTATTAGTGTCAGCTCTGCAAGCTGGGAAATACTTGAGAAAAAGTGGTCAGGGGTTTCTTGCTATGGTTAGGGACCTTCAGCAGGATGAACATCAGTTGGAAGATATTCCAGTGGCTCGAGAGTTTCTCGATGTCTTTCCGAAGGAATTGACGGAATTACCCCCGGATCGTGAAGTCGAGTTCACTGTTGATTTAGCCCCTGGCACTGGACCTATATCCAAAGCTCCTTACCGTATGGCTCCAGCTGAGTTAAAAGAGTTAAAATGTCAGTTGCAGGAGCTTCTGGATCGAGGATTTATTAGACCTAGTGTCTCTCCTTGGGGTGCTCCGCATTATTTGTTAAAAAGAAGGATGGCGCCTTCGGCTCCGCATTGATTACCGAGAAATTAATAAGGTAACAAAGTGCGGAACAAGTACCCTTTGCCGAGGATTGATGATCTATTTGATCGGCTTCAAGGAGCTCGGTATTCTCAAAAATTGATCTTCGATCGTGGTACCATCACTCAAGATAAAGGCCGAGGATGTTTCTAAGATCGCATTCGAACCGTGTACGGCCATTATGAGTTCTTGGTGATGCCGTTTGGGTTGACTAATGCCCTCGCGCATTCATGGACTTGATGCACGTAATCTTCAAACCATACCCGGATCGGTTTATAGTGGTCTTTATTGATGATATCTTGATTTATTCTAAAAGTCATATGGAGCATGAAAACCACTTAAGGATTGTTCCAGACTCTTCGGGAAAAGAAACTTTATGCCAAGTCGAAATGTGACTTCTAGATGAGCCAAATATCCTTCTTGGGTCATATCGTATCCAAAGACGGTGATATCAAGGTAGACCCTAAGAAGATTGAGGCCGTCGTGAACCGGTGTCGGCCTTCCAATGTATCGGAAGTCGAAGCTTCTTGGGGCCCCAAAATGGCAATGGTTATTATCGCATTCGTGGAAGGCTTCTCTCGCATTGCTTTGCTCTCCGACTCGCTTAACTCAAAAGCGAGCAAAGTTTGTTTGGTCAGAGGAGTGTGAGGAAAGTTTCCAGGAACTCAAGCAGCGCCTGGTGTCAGCCCCTATCCTTACTCTTCCATCTATATCTGGAGGATATATTTTATTCACTGACGCCTCTCGAAAGGGATTGGGAGGTGTTCTGATGCAGGAAGGGAAGGTGATAGCCTATGCCTCCAGGCAGCTGAAGCCTTATGAGCAGAACTATCCTACTCATGACCTGGAGTTAGCCGCCGTAATCTTTGCACTGAAAATTTGGCGGCATTATCTGTATGGGGAGACTTGTGATGTGTATACAGACCATCAAAGTCTAAAATACATTTTCACCCAGAAAGAGCTAAACTTGAGGCAGAGGAGGTGGCTGGAGCTATTAAAGGACTATGACCTGAACCTGCATTATCATCCAGGGAAGGCCAATGTGGTAGCTGATGCCTTAAGCAGGAAGTCCTCCTCAGAGTTAGCTTCCATAATTACTTCTCAGCCTCATATTCGTAGAGACCTTGAAAAATTGGAGGTTGGTTTGCGAGTACAGCAATCTGATGGGCTTCTTGCAACGCTTGTACTTCAGCCAACCCTGATTGACAGGATTAAGTCTTCCCAGAAAGAAGACTTGGAACTACAAAGGATAAAGGCAGCTGTGCAATCAGGGGTTCAGAATGAATTCAGAATAAATGAGGATGGATCCCTGAGATTTAATACTAGGCTCTGTGTGCCAAATGTGGAAGATCTGAGGGCTGAAATTTTGAGGGAGGCTCATTATTCTCCCTATACTGTTCACCCAGGAGGCACTAAAATGTACAGAGACCTACGAGAAAATTTCTGGTGGAAAGGAATGAAAAGAGAAATTGCTCAATATGTGGCCAAGTGCTTAGTGTGCCAACAAGTGAAGGCCGAACATCAAAGGCCTGCGGGACCTCTTCAGTCTCTAATGATCCCTCAGTGGAAATGGGAGAAGATCACCATGGATTTTGTGACTGGTTTACCCAAAACTCCCAGAAGCAATGATGCGGTCTGGGTTATTATTGATAGATTGACCAAGTCAGCCCATTTTCTGCCGTTCAGAGTTGGGGTCTCAAGCGAGAGATTGGCCACCATGTACATTGAGCAGATAGTGAGACTTCATGGTGTCCCCGAGTCGATTGTGTCAGATCGGGATACCAGGTTTGTGTCCCAGTTTTGGAAGAGTCTTCATAGGGCTCTGGGGACCAAACTGAATTTCGCACAAACCTTTTCACCCCCGCACGGTATGGACAATGCGAGAGGACCATACGGATCTTAGAGGACATGTTGCGAGCCTGTGTAATGGACTTGGGTGGTGCTTGGGACAACCACCTACCTTTGGTGGAGTTTGCTTACAATAACAGTTACCAAGCCAGTATCAAAATGGCTCCATTTGAAGCTTTGTATGGTAGAAAATGCAGATCTCCCTTGTGTTGGAATGATGTGGGGGAAAGAAAATTGTTGGGCCCTGAGCTGATTCAGCAGACAGTAGAAAAAGTGCAGCTGATTAAGGAGAGACTCCGAGTAGCTCAGAGCCGACAGAAAAGTTATGCTGATGTTAGAAGAAGGGAGCTGGAATTTCAGGTTGGGGACCATGTCTTTTTAAGGGTTTCACCAACCAAAGATGTGATGAGGTTTGGGCTTAAAGGAAAATTGAGTCCACGATACGTTGGTCCATTTGAGATCTTGAGCAGAGTGGGGGAAGTGGCTTATAGTCTCGCACTACCTCCTGCACTCTCTGGGGTACATAATGTATTCCATGTCTCTATGTTGAGGAAATACATTTCTGACCCCAGTCATGTCATAGAAGCGGAGCCCATTTTGTTAAAGAAGAATTTGACATACGAAGAGCATCCGATACGTATTGTGGACCATAAAGACCAAGTTCTGAGACGACGTAGCATTCCCTATGTTAAGGTTCAGTGGAGTAATCATTCTGAACGGGAGGCTACGTGGGAACTTGAAGAGGAGGTGAAAAAGAAATATCCTCATCTATTTGTATCTGAATAGATATTTGTATATAAGCACAAAAGTGTAATTACTGTTGTATTTTGATCAGAAGGATAGATAAATACAGTTAGTAATTTTTATTTCGGGCCTCAAAAATTTTATTCGTGTTGTACATTAATTTCGAGGCCGAAATTTTTATAAGGAGGGGAGGATGTAAACCCCCCTCCCGTTAAGAAATTTTTTATAATTAAGCGGCGTGGGTGCGCGACACGCGGCGCGCTGCATGCGCGCCAGCGCGCGCGCGCCCACGCGCGCGCACATGGAGGTGCAGGGGAGGGCTCAGCCCTCCCCTCGTTAAAAGAAAAGAAATTACAGGGGAGAGGACCGAAGCCTCTCCCCCTATCTTCTTCCTCCCTTCTTCCTGCTCGTCGCGAACTCCTGTCACTGAGTCGCCCTCCGCTCGTCCCCGCCACCTCGCCGCCGTCCGGTAAGCCCCCCCCGTCACCGGCGAGGAGAGGGAGAGAGAGAGAGAGCGTGAGAGTGAGGGAGAGGGCCGCAGGAGGCCCTCCCCTGACGCGGGAGCCAAGCAGGCTCCCGCGCTTGGTTCGGGCCCGGCGGCGTGCCCGCCGGCTCGCCGGGCCCAGTCCTTGGGCGGTAGCCCCCACCGGCGCCGGGCGGCGTCCGTGGGGTCCGGCCGGCCGGGGGTGGCCGGCCGTGCCGCCGCAAGGAAGAAGGGGGGAGGGCCGTTCCCACGGCCCTCCCTTCATCGTGGGTTCGGGGCCGGCGGCGTGCTCCGCGGGCCCGCCGGCCCGAGCCTTGGTCGGCGACCCCCGCCGGCCGGCGCGGGGACATTCGGCGGGTCCCGCCGGCCCCCGGTGGCCGGCCGGGTCGCCGGCGTGGCTCGAAGCAACGGGAGAGGGCCGAATGGCCCTCCCCCGCCGCGGGAGCCAAACCGGCTCCCGCGTTGGTCCGGCCCGACGGCGTGCCCGCCGGCTCGCCGGCCCGGCTCGTCGGTGGCCCTCACCGGCGCCGGGCGGCGTCCGAGGAGGTCCGGCCGGCCAACGGTGGCCGGCCGTGCCGCCGGCAGCCGCGCGTCTGCGAAAGAGGAGAAGAAACGGGAGAAGAAGAAAAGAAAGAAGAAAGGGAAGAGAAAGGGGCCGGCCGGCCGGCGGCCGGCCCGGGCGCCGGTCGTCGGGCCGGGCGGCCAGCCGACCTCGGGGAGGGCCGGCGGCGGCCCTAGGCCGCCGGCCACCAGCCACCCCCCGGTCGGGTGAACCAGGGGTGAAGCAGGGGAAGGGGAAAAAAAAAAAGGAAAAAAAATCGGGATCGGGCCGGGTCGGCCCGATCCCGGTTAGGGCCTCTTTGGGCTGAATTTTCGGGCCCCAATTTGGGCTCGGCCCAATAAAAGAAAAATATGGTCGGGATCAGCGTTGATCCTAGTTTGTCGGGAAATTTTTATTTCCCCATTTGGGCTTCTATATTTGGAGATATTCAAGCCCCAAGTTGGGCCCAGGATTAGATTGGGTTAAGTATAGGAGTCAGTTTGACATCCAAAAATTGAAATTTAAAAATCTGAAAAATTATGTTGTAGGTACCCAGAGATCCCTACAGCTGATTTACGCTTTTGGATTAGCGTTGTGAGGTAAGTAAGCCAGTTATAATGATTTTTCTTAAATCATTATTAAATTATGCCATTATTGAAATAATGAATTGATTTATAGTATTATTTGAAAAATGATAGTTGTGGTACCACATTTTCGTAAATGAATATTTGACTTGATTATTATTAATTTTGATGAATTAAATTGGCATTTGATACATGCATCTAGTTGTTACATGATTATGAAAAATTACCAAATTTTGGTAAAACATGAAAAGTAAATTGATACATGTTTGCTATTATGCGAATAAATGCTATTTGTGATTGTTGATATTATATGTCGTCACGGTCCACACTACATGTTACATGACTCCGGGACCCACCTCCACAGGGGGAATATGTGGAGAACACACATCCTAGGGATGTGCTGTGACAGGATATAGCATTAGATGCTAATTGACTCTGGCACCCTTCCTCCACTGGGGGCGTACAGGGAGGTTACATCCTTGGGATGTTATTACGTGGACGTGGGACATTAGTATGAAATGGGATTTACAGTGATTTGAAATTGAAATGGTATTTTGAAATATTATTTCATATTAATTGCTTCCAATTTATTCGAATATGAGTTTTGTACAATTCTATAATATGACGAAACGTTTTTTTAAATTGGAAGCATGACATGTATTTGACTTGATAAAAAATTCTTATTTGGCTATAATATGTAATAGTAGGCTTACTTACTGAGTGTAAACTCATTAAATCTTACAATGTTTTTCCAGAGCCACAGAATTATCAGGGGCAACAACAGGGGTAATTGGGGGTTTCTTGATGTAAATGGATTTTATTTTGTTATATGTAACCCCATTTGGAATAATTTTGGAACTTTGGTTTGTTGCCCAATATTACATAATTTGTACATGAAGGATTAAACTTTGTATATTATATAGTTGTTAACTCTCCTTGTTTATAATTGATATTGTATTGGATGCCTTGCATGCCTGGCATGCGGCGGGCTGTCACCCCTGGGCCACCATCAGCTGGGTCCGGGGCGTGACATTAATAGATATCGCATTCTTAATATGATCCAGGGTACAATACTCCAATCAAAATATGTCATAAATAAGATGGTTGCCATTTGAGGAAATATTAAGGGAAGTGTCACATGAAATAATAGTTTAAAGAAACGGTTGTTAGTATGCACATGATGTCCAATGACTGTGACCATTGCTATTGGGTGGACATCTCACTTGAGCATGTATTTTAAGGTGCAATTTGAAGTCCAAATTATCTATAAGTTGATCCTTCATCCAATTGATCCTGCCCAGTCTGAAGATCAACCTAAATAATGAATCAGGTGGACACTAAGCAATAAGTTCACACCATGATCCATTACAATGTAGGCTAAATGAAGAGGCTTTTGCTGTACTCCATACACTTTTTTTTCCCTTTTCTTCTTGTAATTTTTCATAATCATTGGATTTATATTTAGTGTATCGAATTAAGTGAAAGAATAACCGGTTAGACCAATAGTATGTGTAGCTGGTGTATGTAAATAAAATAAAATAAAATAAAATTTGCTATGACACATGGCCATCAGAAATACGCTTAAGTGAAAAGATAGAGGAGGAGCATGTGGCATCTACTTATATATTGATTCAATTGATGAATCCAACCTTATAGGGCTTCGCTGATGAGGTGACACCGCTCTCAAAGAAGAAGGAAGTATCTGTATAAGTCAACCATGCTTAAGTTTTTTCTCCTTTTATTCTTTTTTTTTTTTTTTCATTGCTTGTCTCTATCATAGATTTTTTCTATTTGTTTTCTTAAGTCTCGAATTGATCTTTTGTTTCTTTTTTCCTTTATATTCAATGGAAGAAAAAAAATACAACAATGGTCTAGATTGAAAAGATGATGCATCTCTTAGTGGAGAGGGTTCGGAAGCTTGGTCTAGTAACAGCATTAGCTCTTACATTAGAATTCAAAGGATGACATGTGAAACAAAGAGAAGTTTATTTTAAAATAAAATATAATCGGATGACCTGAAGTGTAATTGGATGACCTAGAGAATAAACAAATGGCCTAATTAATTAGTTCATTTGTTAAAACATCAATAATTTTATTTTAATGAACGATTAAAATGACTTTAAAAATAACGAAAAAATATTGTAACAAACCTCTAATTTAGAATGGTATTCCTCATCAATTACCTATATATAAGCCAGCTTCTCGATCAAAATGGCCTTGATCATGGTGTTTCAATCCTAGCCCCCATTTTCCTCTCTTGACAACTTAGAAACCTTAAAGCTGATTTTGATGCATGAGAAGACCAAGCCCCATGTCCTTTCTTCATCCCTATCTACGATGGATGAACTTATACTGAAATAGAATAATAGCTAAGCATTAATCAATGAAGAGAATCTCGCAAAGGTTGCTCTTAAGAGAATCCAAGACGGTGTGTTATCACTAGTTTGCAAACTCCAAAGCTTTCCTTGTTCTCTCCGTTCGTTTTTTTCTTCATCTAAAGCCATCTATTTGATACAAACTTGTGTTATTTATTATTCTGCCGGCCTCTTTGCATGCTCCTTCTATACAGCCTTAGCTATGCTTTCATTATCTTAATGCTTCGTGTAACAATGGTGCTGTACTCTGACAACCTTAACTTTAAGCTCACGTTCTTGGAGTGAGACACTACCACATGCATAAAGAAGAAGGAAAATGGTCCAGAGACCCACTTTTTGATCACAAGAAACTGATACCACTGGCCAATCACACGAAGTCCATGTGTCACTAGTGAGTTGGAATGCCCTTGGTGATGGGATGAACCCAAGCATGAAAAGAGGAAACGTTAGCATTGCCTTTAAGTTTAGCCACATAAACAAGTTAAAATTAATGAAATAATAGGCATGATACCCTGACACACAACTATATAGATAGTCACTTATTTTACATGACAAATTAATGAAAGCTCAAATAATGGTCCATGTGTCCGTATCAGAGCAACATCTGTTCTATGGATTTTAACTGGGGCTCCAAACAGTGGATGCTAGAAATATAATGTTTTTAAAGTATAAAAACTAAATTATAAGAACTTAAAATTTGAGGACCAAAACAATTTTAAGTAAAAGTTGAAGGATCAAAAAGTATATTTTTACCTATCACATACTTTTCTATGAGAAATTAGGTCATGGAGGTACCACCTTGGACGGACCATTTCTTCCAAACATGTCATGCCTTTGCCTTGGAGATCAAGACACGTGAACTTGATGCATGGGTGCCACCACATATGAGCTAGCAAAGGAACTCTAGTACAAGTGGCTCATAGAGGAGGGGTCAAACAAAAATAGGACAAACGAGAGAAGAACTAGCGTCAATGCTCTTTAATTCTTCACTTTTGCCATGATATTTTCGACTGTACGTAAATGGATGCTGTAATTTTGAAAAAGACAATGCATATAAGGCAATAAAATGTAGGTTAGAAATATATATATATATATATATATCGTAGTATCAAAACCTTAATTCTTTTCTTAGACGTACCTTCTTCCACGGTCCTTCTTAGATTAGAAGTGGTTGAACAAAAGAGGAGGAAACCCCCAACTTCGAAGGTTTCTTCTGAACCCGTTCAAAGTCCGGTCCATGTCGGACCGGCGGCCTACGGTGCCGGTCGGTTTCAAGGGAGTCGAAGCTCATGCAACTTTCACCGCTGGTGGGGGTGGGCGTACCGCTCCGATCCCAAGGAGGGGATCCCTGGACGCGCTTCCTTATTTTATGCTGCCGACAAGCGCCACGAAATGGCGCGCATTCCGCTCCGAGATACGCGGCTCCCCACGCGGCCCGCATGGTCCAAGCCTCAACCGCCGCGAGCGGTTCAGATTTTATTTTAAGACATCTCACGGTTAAAGAACCCGGATTTCGGCCGTTCGATCTAAGGGCTCCACCGCAAGTACGTGTACGTATCTAGACGTACTCAAATCTTCAGTTAATATATATATATATATGGATGGATGGATGTAATATTATATTTTATTAATAAAATAATGATTATTTTGGAAAATCAAAAAAAAAAAAAATCATCTTAAAGTTATATAGAATCTAAGTAAAATACATTAAAATAGATTTAGTGATGGGTATGCAAAAATATCAAAACAAATGCCAAAAAGAAAAAAATAAAAATCTAACGCTGCATCTTTCATTCATCATCATTATTTTCGAGTCAGTCCTTGTAATAATTAAGCTCATGCTTCACACACAATTTCAACGATTTTCAAAACTAATGGTGCATAGATACATATAAGAACAGGGACTGAACATAAAATGGTCGTAAAATCTACGTGCCAAGATAGACAATAGCCATGAAATCTTCAGCCAAGATGGATAAGGATCATAAAATCTTCAATAAAGATCGAACAAGTTGATAAAAAATCTTCGATCAGCGTGGATTTGAATCACCTCATACCAAAGCGTTTCCCCGTTTCACGTTCGCTTTTACCTCGTTTCCTCTGTCCGGACCGACCGAGGAGGACACCGTCCTCACCTGGCCGGCCCCTATTCACGTGCGAGACACCGCTTTTCGATGCGTATTTCTACTCGCTTTGCTCTGCTCGCCTCCCCTGGACCTCCTCCTCCTTCTTCTTCTTCTCCTCCTCTCTCTCTCTCTCTCTCTCTCTCTCTCTCTCGCATTGATTTCGATCTCCAGAAAGGTTGGATCTTTGGAGAGCAATGGCGTGGAAAGAAAGCTCCGAGGCGGTCCCAAGTAATCCGTTGCTGAAGGACGAGCTGGACATCGTGATCCCGACGATCCGGAACCTGGACTTCCTCGAGAAGTGGCGCGCCTTCTTTGAGCCCTACCACCTGATCATCATCCAGGACGGCGACCCTTCCAATACCATCAGGGTCCCCAGTGGCTTCGACTACGAGCTCTACAACCGCAACGACATCACCCGCATCCTCGGCCCCAGGGCCATTTGCATCTCCTTCAAGGACTCCGCCTGCCGCTGCTTTGGTTTCCTCATCTCCAAGAAGAAGTACATCTTCACCATCGATGACGACTGCTTCGTGAGTCTTTTTCTCATGATCAACAATTCCCTTTTCTTCCCTTCCCCTGTTGTTCGTTTCTTGTTGCTGGGTTTTGGGTTTCCGGAGAAAGGTGGAATCTTTTTTAGTGTTGATGGTTGGTTTGGTATGGGGCGGGGAGGGACGCATTTGTTTAGTGAATCTTGGGGAAATTTGCGGTTGATTAGGTATTCTGTAGAACAAAAATTTCATCTTGCTCTTAAAAATTGTTTCTTTTTAAATTTTTTACGCGGGTGAATTTTTTTTTCTTTTTGGTGGGGATTTTCTTGTATTGGTTATGATTGTGTCGATAGGATGGTCGGTTTCAGATTTTCTTAGATAGGGGTAGTTTTCCCTGTCTGATCTGTTTGTTGGATTCTTCTCTTTAGATTTTGTTCTACGAGTTGCTGGGCTATTCTGTGAGTGATTTGTGAAGGTGTTTATTCAGACTGTGTAATGTGTTACTTCAATTTTGCTCACCCTCTCTTTTGATGTATCTGATGCAGTTTTTCTTGTATATCATGTTCTGTCATAACTTTTTGCTGCATCCTCGTTGAATTCTGAAGTTGATGATGCTGCCTTTTTTGAAAAAATATATATATATATATATCTTTTTGGTGTTTTGAAACAAATAATTGTGAATGAAATGTAAGTGATATGGTTATTGAACTTAATTGTATATGGTATCTGCAGCATTGCTTTTGATCTCTGACCTCGCAGTGTAATGTGCATCCGTGCAGCAAGAAGTTTTTGCTGCGGATGTTTGCAGTAGATTTTCCATGTTGAAGTTATAGAAATTGGAGGCTTTTTGTTGGATATTTAGTTGTCCTTCAGAAATAACAGTTTGCATGATGAGAAGTAATGAATGAATGCTTTTTTTCTGTGAGCATGAATCGCCAACTTCCTTAAGGAAAATATTTATGTCCTCATCTTTTCTATTTTGAAATTGATGCCTTTAGCTTCTTGTTCAATCTGCGTTATCTTTTGATTTTCTTTATGTCATTTAGTGAACTGCAATATTGGTTGCAAGATCTTAGTGGTTGACTAGGTGCCCAGCTGCTTTGGCTTAGGAAGGTTTTATTCTGAAAGTGGGTTGCTTTATGGTTTGGGCGTATCTTGCAACTTAAAGAGTAATTAATAAGTTATGGACAAGTTAAACATGTAAGTTCTTTTTGATTTTTGATGTTTGTAAGAAACAGAAACAGAACATTGTTGATATGGTACTATTTTTTTCAATTGATACATATCTTTAACATATGCTATTAGGAGAATCCAGTTATGGGCAAGGCACCTGCATAATATGTTTTAATTTGAAAATCCACGATCCACATAAGTGAGCTCACTTCATCCATATCTTATTTGTTTTATGAAAAGTTTGATCTTACTTTTGGATTAAGCTTTCTTCTTGCGTCTTTCCTGCATAACACTCATTGTTCATGTAATTCTTCTGTTTGTTATTATTAGGAGAAAGCATTCAAGTCATCAGGTTTTCTACAAGACTGTTACACATCTTGTGTCACATCTGCCTACATGATCAACATATGATCAATGATCATCCTTTGACATTGTAATATTGTAATGGTCATGAATTTTGCATGTTTAGGCAATAATACAATAAGAGGAAATGTTATCATTATGTTAATACCCCCATGGACTCATGAGACAAGCAGATCCATCAAGTGTGCAATGAAGTAATATCATCATTCATTTTCTTCTAGATGTGCTTTTATAATCCTTTTTTTGGTTTTGACCAATATCAGTGCATTGTGATGCATGAGCAAGCAAGATTAAAATTCGACTCCACAGTTTTGGATCAAAGAATAAAAAATACAATGCCCTGTTTATGGTTTGCAGATTGCTGAGTTTACTTTTTTCCAGTTCTAAACATGAATATGTTCTTTATTGTAGTCTAAATTGATTGGATTCATTTGAAGGATGCATGGTCTTATGTGTAACAGATAGCTTTATGATATACTTCATTCTTGATTTGAATATGATTCAGCTTTTGTTAATCTAATAAAATGTTTTCTGTTCTTTTTTGAATAGGTTGCCCAGGATCCATCTGGCAAGGATATCAATGCACTTCAGCAGCATATAGAGAATCTCCTTAGCCCTTCAACTCCCTTCTTCTTTAACACTTTGTATGATCCTTTCCGTAAAGGTGCAGATTTTGTTCGTGGATATCCTTTCAGTCTCCGTGAAGGTGTTCAAACTGCTGTGTCTCATGGCCTTTGGCTCAACATTCCGGACTATGATGCACCTACTCAGCTTGTTAAGCCTCTCGAGAGAAATACCAGGTAGCATATCCTAACGTGGAAGGTATTGTTGTAGAAGTTTGAAACTGCTTTGGACGCTCATTCTATGTTACTTGTCTTTTGAACAGGTATGTGGATGCAGTTCTCACCGTTCCAAAGGGAGCCTTATTTCCCATGTGTGGGATGAATCTGGCATTCAACCGTCAGCTGATTGGCCCTGCAATGTACTTTGGACTAATGGGCGAGGGCCAACCTATCGGCCGTTATGACGATATGTGGGCAGGATGGTGCAGTAAGGTCAACCATTTTTATTTAATGCAGTGTGCTGGTATCTTATTTCCAAGTTAGTTTTTTTATAATTTTGTGGTTTCAAGTTCTTTTTCCAAAGAAGTTATTCTTACTTATGACGAAAATCCAGAAGACTAGTACATGTCTTCATTCACTTGATGTTTTTGTGGTAGAGTCACCAATCATCAAAAGTAAGTCCTCTAATTCTAGGAAACATAATGCGACATTTTAGACTGATTAGTGTGGTTATTTTGCAGGTGATATGTGATCATTTGGGATTGGGAGTCAAGACTGGCCTACCTTACATATGGCATAGCAAGGCAAGCAATGCATTTATGAACCTCAGAAAGGAGTTAAACGGAATCTACTGGCAGGAAGAGATAGTCCCTTTCTTCCAATCCACAACCTTTCCAAAGGATTGCACCACTGTTCAGAAATGCTATATTGAGCTCTCCAAGCAGGTTAGGGCAAGGCTTGGGAAGGTGGACCCCTACTTCAACAAGCTCGCTGATGCCATGGTGACATGGATTGAGGCCTGGAATGATCTCAACCCATCTGAAGCTGCTGCTGCTGCTGCTGCTATCCTCCCCAATGGCCCAGGCAAGGGGAAATAGATTAGATAGCGTGGGCATCTATCATTTATATTTCCTCAGTTTCTTATGGTGTTGTCAGACTTAGCCTACTGTAGATGAACTGTAATTTTTTCTTGACTGATCCAAAATCTCATTGCAGAGGCTTAAATTATTCAGTTAGTGGTTGGGTTAATGCAGTGTTTTGTTTATTTGAGGTGACAATAAGACATCATTTGATCTGATAGCTGGTTATATAGAACCGCATGGTGGTGTGATTATAGCATATGATTGGGTTGTGTTTAATATTATGTTCTTGATTATTCCTTTTTAAAGATTATGTTGGAGTTGACTTGCTCTTTGATCTACCATTCCATGAGATGGTTTCAAGTAGCCTCTTTTTTTTTTTTTTTTTTTAGAATAACTCTTAAGCTTCAAGAAAGTCTTGAATGCGATTCTTTGTGGAAGAAAATGATGCAATGTGCTTGCATTCTAATTTCACAATTGACTATTTTCTGAATGCCATGTCACCTGCAACTCTCTGGTGACCTACTCTTAAGACAATAGAGACAGGGTTGGCAGCTTGGCATTAGTTAAGCTAACATGACTTAAAAGGCCTCAGGTTGGCAGAACTGCACTGCAGGGTAGGCTTTGGCGTTGGTGCATTTTTGCAGCAAGATGATCCTGTCCATCTGATTTTGAGCTCCGGTTCTTGGGATTTGATCTTTAGCAAACATCAAACATCACATGATCTTGTGTGGAACCTTTTCTCAAGGAACGGAACACTACCCTTAGCTTCTTTCAGCTGGTTTCAGGGGGTGGATCATCAGCAGTCCGGGTGACACACTTGAGACTTATCAGACTGAAAAGATCTCCTGTTCACTAAATACAATCAGAAACAGATCCCTGTCTACATGGCGTTTGTTGCCAAACAACTATTATATCAATTGTAAAATATTGTCACAAATCCATTGTGAAACATTGTGATAGTGGTCAGGACTTGATTGATGCCATGGACATATCTAGCTCATGAGACATCAAAAATCTCAGCTGACACAAAAGAACACTAGCAGAATTGCCTTAATCACCTTCTAGTTTGGAGAAGCAGCAAGCCGAAGCCTACCATGTTGGTGCTCTATGGTGCCAATGGCCTACATTTCTCTACTTTGGGAGTACGTTTTACCAGATAATGTTTAAGCAACTTCTAAATGAGCTTGTAAGTTACCGCAGTTTCCTTGTTGTCCATGTTGACTCCATCCATATTGAGTCCATTCCATATTGAATCCATCCGTCTTTGATCTTTCTAAATTGCAGCTCAAATTTGTTTTATTCATGGCAGCTACTAAAACATCCCCAAATGGATTTGGTCCAGGTTTTACCATCGCCATGTAGATTTTGCTTTAAGCTAAGCAGTCCCCAGCTTGAGCTCATTTTCTTGTGAAATGAACTGACTAGAATTCCTCTTTGTTCCTTGATTGAAAAGCTAGTCCTGCAGATCCAACAATCATTTTAACATCAGTTGATTTCATATCACTCATATGTTGATCATTCATGATATGCTCCTCTTCCATTACTGTTATCGGCATTGTTGGATGTAGCTTATGATCTAAAATTTCTTGCATGGACTGTTGTGCTAGTCTGGAGTGGGAGTGGAAAATCTACTGTTATTGCTTCATCAAAAAGTTTTCAGCATCCTCGATCCAGCAAGATTGTCATATGGAGTTGAAATTGAAAATTTTAATATCAGTTAGCTTGGCCAATGGAGGTTTGGTGGGCCAAAAACCCTTGTTGAACAACAGGCTCCTTGCCAGCATAGCATGTGGAAAGCAACATCCACATAGCAACTGCATGATTGATTCTCAAAGACCCTAGGATTCTTCTACTTTGTGAATTGATGAGCACTTCATATATATATATATATATATATATATATATAATAGTTCTAAAATTAAATTATAGGAGAGTTTAGCCATTTTTAGCTTTGGTCGTACCTATGTAATCATCCAAAAGATATCTTTAATATAATTTTTCATAATATCCTGAAATAATCTAAATAAATACATGTAAACATACTGTTCTCTCAATGTTTGATTTCCCCACTTCTATATCTAAGTTACAAAATGTAATATACAACTCCTAAATTATCTGGTACATAAATAAACTCTAAATTAACCTATCATAAATAGTCTTTTTTAGCCATTTTCCTTTATAACTCAACAATGAATTTTATTCAAAATAATAAGTTTTCTATTATTCATAACCTTTATCATAAGCAATACACTTCCCATCAATTTGTAGCTCCTTTGATTATAATGATATTTTTTTCCCTCCTCTTCATCTTCTATCATAGCTAAAAAAGGAATACCCTAATTCTTCTCATTAATATCACTCTAATGTCAGGAAAAGAATGGGTGAAAGATTTTGTTTCAAAAAAAGATTAAATTAATTTCCTATAAATAATTAATTTGTCTTTCTTTACCTATATCTTCATTATAAATTAGCAACTAATTTTATTAGATATAATAAATATCCTATTATTTATAATCTTTGTTATAAACAATAAATTTCCTATTAATTGTAATCTCTTTGTCACAATGACATCTTTCTCTCCTATTCACCTTCTATCATAACTAGAGAAAGAATATCTTAATTTTTTTCATTAGTATTACTCTAGTCCGAAATATGTGGTCCTGGACCAGTGAAGAAAAAGAAAAACCAATGACCTCCATGTCTTTTCTCTAACATCTTTAATTATCATTTAATCCTTCCTTGCTTAACTCTTCCTTTCCAAAATGATACCAAGAAATGTATTATTTAATCATCATTGAATTGTGCATTTCTCTTGCAAGCTTCTGTAGATTCTGCAACATGGCAAGTGATGCTGTTCACGTCCAATCTAAAGCATTGTCCTTAGACGAAATACCAACACAAGGCAAAGTCCTGTTGAAGAGTAGTAGAATTGAAGATAACTTTATCGCAGTCTAGATCCATGATTTGACCGAGTCCATCAACTTCACTGCCGTCTCTCCCAGACCTTAATCCAGAAGCAGTCAAAGCCTGAAGACATGCGATAAGCAAGAAAAAAGTTTAAGATTGAGTTCAATTTTCAGGTGGATTTAAAAATAAGAACATGGGTGAAGAACTTTCAACATTTCGTAAGGAAAAAAATTAAATATGCACCTCAAGGACTCTTGGTTCCTTGAATTCTTCCTTTACTTTGGAAGCAACAGTGTTTTGAGATTCGCTGGAGATGTTCCTTCAAAAAAAAAAATATTCGCTGGAGATGGTTTCCACTCCACCTAACACTGATTCAGCTTCATCTCACAATCTTCAATTGGTTCTTCATCTTGAATGATGCTTGATTCCTCTCATATGGGTCTGGGATGTGTACCCTCTGGCATCTTTGATTCTAGCTGTGCCTTTCTACTTAACTTTGTAGCATGTTCTTCCTTGCATGTTGAGATAGAAACATATCTCTGTTAATAACCTGATCACAGATATAAAAATTGTCATCAGGCAAAGAATTAACACAAGTGAGGCACACAGTAGTAGCGTTTTGGCATAGCAAGATAAAATATTATGCATGCTATGATGAAAACTGCAGCAGGAAAGGGGGGATAAAGGAAAGAAAACTTCAAACCCAAGTTTTATGGCATGGATCAACATTGTAAAATATCAATTTATCCAGCAACTTGTCCAGTTTAACCAAAGCAAGAAGCTTGCAATTAGAAAAAGTAGTGACCCCATTGGCTAATGAAAAGCCATAATCTTATCGTGCTAGTCTTTTTGTCAACTGATGCATTTAGTAAACACAAAACTTAATTCACTCTCATTTGTTCCACATTGGGCACATAGCACACAATTGGAGGTAATACCATTCGGATTATTTCTAAATATATGAAAAAAGAATTCCTCAGGACATAATTAACTAAGATATGAATAATATAACTAATTCAACATCTGACCAGGGATTCACATTGATATCAATGCAAAAGGAACAAACTTTCTTAAGAAAACAACCAAATCAAACAAAAAGAACCAATCTTCACCAAAAGCAACAAGGAAGAACCCAAAACAGCACAGGAACTGCTAAAAAACCACCAAAAAAAAAAAAAGAAAGGGGGAAGGGAGGGATGAGGAGCCGGCACCTGGGCGTTGCTATAGAAGACGCGGTTGCCGGAATGGAAGAGGATCTTGGCGTCCCCTTCTTTGACGACGGTCTAATCTTCGAGCTTCTCTCCGGCGTCGCCCATGTCGAACTCCGAAAGGGATTGTTCGAGGTGGGGGAATCAAAGGCTGGAGGCCGAGGAAGAGAAGGAAGATTCGATTTTGACGGAATTCGACGCGATTTCGGAGCTGCTCCGACGAGGAAAAGCATCCCATCGGAGTAAACGAAGCCCAAATTCGAAAGGAATCACCCCGTTGGCGCCATGTTACCGAAGGCCGAAACCTCACCATAAACCCCAATTTCTCGCAGCTGGCGCACGTTAGATTTTAGCTATGAAATTTTGCTAAAGTGAACGAAGTAAGGCCCAAGAATAATGTGGGCCCTAATGAGTAGATCATGACAAGTTGGGCTGGTTTTCCAATGATAGGCATTAAGTCGCCTATTAGAATGGAAATATTGAGGGGTCTTTATCTCTGACTTTATCTTGAGTAAAATACAAATTACTACCCTAATCATTATTAAATTAGGGTTTGAAGTTTTGCACTACACTTAACTATCATACGTTTTAAACACAACGAAATTACATCCGTACGAAAGTTTGAGCATATTAAATAAAGCTTAAGTAAGTTTAAAACACATAGATAATTAACTATAATATTTTAAACTACATGAGTGCAATTTGATAGCGTTTAAATATATATTAATTAATCACATGACCATACTTTGATAGCAATTAAAATATATTGTAATTAGTGCAATTTAATCATGCTTAAACCATATGATAGTAATATGTATTTTACCTTATTATCTTAGCATGACGAATATTACCTCTACTAGAAAACTTCCACCATTTAAGCATCGACTTTAGTTTTCATTTATTTCTAATATGCCTTCACTTTTTCACCGCATCAATTGCATCAATTGAACTCATTTTCATTTTAAACCAAGTCATCTTAAGTAGGGTCTCTTTTTTTTTTTTTTTTTTTTTTCTGCTCTCCTTCTTTTTCCTTTTGTTTGCTTTTTTCAATAGGCTTGATTTCTCATGGTGCTCATATCTATCCTTGCCATACTTCTAAAAGGACCGATTTGTCTAAAATATTTTCTTTGTTTGTTTTGGACCTCATGTTTCCTTCTTAACCATGAGCTAAATGCACGCATATAATTTGTTTGCCATCCCAACGGTGACTACAATTGACTATTTGTGTTATTCTAAATGCCCAAGTTTCATGTGCTGAAAATTTACCATTTGGTGAGCATCATAAGCTTGATTTTGGAAACATATCTCATAAAGAAAATATGGAAATATGCTTTTCATAAAACTAAATCTTTGAATATATCTTGATATAGGGATGTGTAAGAAAATCGACTAAACCATAAAATTAATCAAAATCATGATTTTAGTTTGGTTTCAATCATTTTTTTTTTATCTCTCGATCTTAGTTTAAAAATTTCTAAAGTCAAAAAAGTTGGTTCAATTTTAGTTTGATTTTTTTAAAAAAATATAAATTAAATTGAATCATGTGTATATATTGTATGAGCTTTTATTTATATTGCAGTTAAAACTGGGATACTATAGGCATATGTATATCATTAGGTTATTTAACAGTTATATTATTTTTTATTATGAATAATTAGGCTGTCATATCATTATATAAAATTTGTTATAGAAATTACTCTCATGATCATTCAAACAGATACAGATAAACCGATAAACTAAATTGAAATCAAATTAAATTTGTTGATTCAATTCAGTTTGATCTATTGAAACAATCAATTTAGTTTTGATTTTGATTTTAAGAAATCGATTCAAATTAATTTAGTTAAAAAAATATTCCTGAACAACTTGTTTTGTTCTATGGGCACCTCTATCTTCATGTGATTTTTCAGCATTTAATTATCATCACTCATACTAGGTAGCTTATCAGATATTTTATAAGATCGATTAGCATACATATTTCAAAATCTTTTGTCTCTCTCTTCACGTGCATCCTCTAGCTACATTGAAGTACTATGCTTTTTTGTCAGCATTTTCTTAAAATTTGTATTATCTACGAAGTCAAGACAGCACATCGTCAACAAGGAATCTTAGTTGTTGATTTAGTACCATTGAGACAATTAAAGCTGGACGTTGGGTACTATCAGACCCAGGCAAGACAAAAAAATGGAACAAAAAACACTATGACACCAAACAACCATGGGAGGAGGCGATTTGGAAGTCATTCCAAACCATTTCAACCCTTATCTTCTTTGTGAGCTAAATCCTTTGTCAAACAAAGGCCAAGGGCAAATATGGCTTTTGGTTGACCAGGCATTTGAATTTATTTCAAACTTTATTAGAATTAGAATCGAAATTACTCATTCCATTTAGCTCATAAAGAAATCAGAATTAGAGTCAGAACCTTATATAAGTTAGATTTTTAAAAGTATATGCTAAAATATATCAACAATTATAAAAAATATCTACAAAATCAAACTCAACATGAATAAAAGGAAAAAAATAATTTTATGCTTTTACAATTTATCGAAATTTAGTAAAAAATAGTATAAAATATCAATACAAAAATTGGTTCAACTTTACCAGCGGTTTGATTGAAGGCTTACGAGGGCATTGGATGAGAAGAAAGAAAGAGAGGTATCAAATGATTAAAAAATAATTGAAGGAGGATGCATTGGGATTATAATTGACTGAAATAAATATATAATTCTGAGTGGGGGGACTAAAAGCCAAATCTTTCTAATGCAAGATTTGAATTTTTCATGGAATCAGAATCATATTTTAATTCTATCCAAATAAATGATGAGAATCAAAATCAATGGTTTTGATTTTAATACTGAATGATCATTCTTACATATCGGAACGAGCCCTCAAGCCCTCAGTTTCGATTAGTAGGTGTGGTGAACTAAACTACATAATCATGGGATAAAGCAGCATTTTTTTACTCTGACAAGAGGCATACAAGTGTTTGGCGGGCAAGTGTTTCCAGCTTTAACTCTGAGGACCACTGCTAAAATTGAAACATCAAAGAGCACAACATACTTATATGATGTTCATGAAAACCATGTACTTACAAGTCGTATACATGCACATGAAAAACTTGTACTTGAAAGTTTTAAAGTTGCCAGAAGGACTGGCTGGGGCACCACCACCTCAAAATTTGCACTTTGGAAAAGTACCGGTTTTAAGCATCCTGCTAAGTGATCTCAATTCATATATTTAAAATTTACGTACACAATCAGATCAGCCTCATAAGATAATTAATTTTAGCTTTTAATATAGAACTCCTTCTAGCTGTATATAGATAATGTTATAAATAAAAAAAAATTTAAAACATAAGAGGGTGATATAAAAAGGTTGAAAGTATTGAATGAAATTTTGAATGGATAGAATTAAAATATTTTTTTAAAAAAAATATAAAAGTACTTTAGTTGAATCCTTAGTATTAATAGATGGAGAATAATAATATCTAAGAGGTTATCTAGGTTCGGGCAAAATTGATAGAATGCACTATAAGGTAGAAAAAGTTAATAAAATGGATTATTCAGTTTGTTTAACCTAACTTCAAGTTTTATCAGTATCAATATATATAGAACTTTTTTAAATAAAGTTTCATCATTGATCATTGCTTCATAATCTAATTTTAAAGAAAATACATGGTATAAAATATATAAAAAAAATTTTGAAAACCTTCATGCAATGTACGTTGAACCATTTCAAACCATTCGATTTTGACCGTACCAAATCAAACCAATGAGGAACTGGAATGGTTAACCATTTAGAAATGATACGAGGCCACACCATCGCATCACACCTCATACCACTTTCATACCATCCTGAAATAGTATTGAAATAGTATGGTACATCTATACTGTATTGTACCATAATAAGATGGTATTAAAACGGTATTGTTTTTCGGTAAGATAAACCTTACTCTTGTGTTAATCTCTTCTTACTCAATAAAATTTTATTTATGCCCATGGAGCACATAAGACTTCCATCCTAGCTAGCTTTGTGATGAGGATTCTTCAAGACATGGTTTGTCCTATCTTTATAATTCATTAAAATATTAGTTATGTCTAAATAATATCCATATATCTCTCGTCTCAAGAAAAAAAATGCTTGACCCACTTTAGTTCTAGGAATTGCTAATAAAAACAATCCATGAGAGTTGTTGCATTGTCTATGCACGACTAAGAGATTAAGTAAGGGATGAAAAACAAATGCAGACACTTAATTCGATACTAAATCACTAGGTCTTGCCTCAAACTTGGTTAATCAACTATATGTACCTTTTTCTTCCTAGAGAAAGTGGAAGTACTCCAAAGATGGGTCTACTGTACGTATGTTCTTATCCATACCTTGTCTTAGCTGGTCTATTGTGCCTAACAACCAGATAAAAATATGCCATCATGGTGTCAGCTTAAAATCTCAACATCTATGAATTGACCTGAAGAATCTCCCTTCGGATTGGCTCCAGAACACCTAAGGCTCACTGAAAGAGAAGAACCTTTTAGGTGGCCCAAGGGATATGGACATATCAGAGAAGCATGGGTAAACAAAAGGGAGCAAAGGTGGTATTCCAATTTGTATTGGAGCAACTGTTTTCAGGTTCATGCCAACATGGAGTCAGAGAAAGATGCAGCCACCATGACCAGTTGGGTGCAGTCCTCATGGACCATTGTGGGGCTCAATACAAGTCCCAGCATGAGGCTATGATTGGAGCAATGAACAGTGTTAGAGATCATACCACACACTGGGAAAATGGACTAAAGTTTACCTAGGAATGACACATGCCATTCAAGATTTGCTTGTTCCAATGATTGACTTAAAATGCAATAGGGGTGGTAAAGAGAGATTGATCCTGAAAAAGAACTTTTAGCATCTGTCACGTTTGAAATCAAACATAGGGCACTTTTATATCAAATCAAGTGTGGATGTCCTGCCAGTGCTTGCAGATACTCCTGGAAAGCCGCAGGAATTTTAAAAAGAAAAATTCATTCTCTGTATTTCTTTTTTTTTTATTTTTTCTCGTTTTTGAAGTCATTCTCCTGGATGAAAATAGTACATAAGAATCAATGTTGAGCATGTGCTGTCCATCAAGGCTGCATCAATGATGGCATATCCCACCACTAAAAGATTTCTCTTCAGATGAGTACAAGGACCATCCTATTCCACAAACATCTCTTATGGCACTTTCTAAACGTCCACATCTCCTCCACTGGGATCTAAATCTATGTTTGGTGGTTGGTCAGAGGGAAGGACAGCATAAAGACTCATAAAGACTCAAAGCCCAAGTCTTATCACCTATGTGAGTAGTATGCTGCTTTGGTAAAACTAGGCTGCATGTAGATGCATAGCTTCATGCTGGTATCTTTGCCGTCCACTAAGTGGGCACTGCTTTCCTATCATGCCAATGTCTTCTACAAAGTGACATACGGCACCATTCTTTCGTTTTTCTTTTTTTCTTTCCCTTTACACCTATTATAGAGAGAGTATTTGTTCTTCTATGAAGAAACAGATGATCAGTCATAATAGAAGAAATAAAAATCCAATACAATAGAAATAAGAAAATATCACTCTAACTAGAAAAGCCTTCATATACAAGTTAGAACTGAATATAACTTGAAAATCCATTGAGTTCAATCTAACCCTTCTTCTCAACTTCTTTGCAACAGGCCATGATGTATAAGTTAGAAACTAATATATTTAAAAGTTTTAACTATCAAATTGTAAACCTAATCATTTATATGAATCTATTTACCTCCTATTAACTCTTTCATATATATATATATATATATAATTAAATCTCACACATGCTTAATCATTTATATCAATTCATTTATCTTCTGCTAATTATTCATTAGGGACTCCATAATCTCTCTCTTTAATCATGAGATGATTTAATTCTCATTGTTACTGCACTATAATATAGAGAGTTTAAGTCCAACTAAATGAAGGCTTGGATGTACAAAGTTAGAATCTAACATCACTTAAAATTTTAAATTGTTAAGTTTTGAGCCCAATCATCTATATTCACTAATTATTGCATATAGAATTAAACATCATACATGAATTTTAATCTATTCATGGAGATATTTATTGATATCAAAAGATTACAATATAGGAGTGGCTTGACAACCCATGTAACATTTTGAAAGTTAGTCTTTATCATTACACCACTCCCTACTTGCCAACACACATGATGATTTTTTTGCAAACAATTTTGAGATGTAATGTTTACCATATTGACATAAATGCAATGAAGCACCTACCAAATTGCTCATCCATTACTTGTGCAGCTGGTATGAGATGAATGCTTTTCATAAGTGTTGTTGGTTTCTTTCTTTATGATAGATCTCATTTTTTATGGTGCCAATTATATGGAGCAATGTAGTGGTGCTCCATATTTTTTTTTGCTTTTGCCAAAATAATTTTTTGAGTATTTTTTTCTTCATCTTCATTTATCTAGAATAGCAAACTAAGGAAAACTTGTCTCTAGAGAGAGGAGAACTTAAGTAAACAATCCATCTAAACCTCAAAGCAAAAAACTAGTTAAACACATCAATCAACGGGTAGAGATTTCAAACATTAAGTTATTTTGGAAGTTGACTGAAGGTAAAAACTTTTGAGGTAGCTCATCAAGTGCTAGTAAAATTAAATTCTTAGAACACTCATTTAGACATGATAAAATGATACCAGTTTTGATAGACCATTACCCATACAACACAACTTGTACAATAAGCTACTATTGTAAGCATAGCCATAATTCTAGTTTTCACTTTTATATTAGCATAGAAAGCTTTTGTATATGGCAATATTTAGGTTTTCATAGAAAGCATTTGAAGAATATTCAAAAAAAAATAAAAATGTTAAATTCCAAGTAGAAATATTGGATAAAAAAATGAAGAAAATTGGTTAATTATCTTAATTAAATAGGGAATTAATTAGGAGGAATGGATATGGTGTTAATATCAAGAGTTTGAAACTTGACTTAGTCTTTGTGAACATATTTTTGTAGCTTTTCAACTTTTAGAAAAGATTCATAATCATAAGGATCTAGTCCTAATGCCTTTTAAAACCTTCATCCCCTCGCCCCACAACCGACATTCTCAATGATCACCAATTAGGACTTATTGAGAATGGTTTGACCATCTTATGATCAAGAAACTCTCCTGAATAAATGTCTTTGCTAAGCAAACTTTAATCACATATTAAGTATATGGTCCATATTAAACAATCGACTTGTTTTAGAAACAACTTTGGAGATTTTAATCTGGTAAGTGATTAAAAAAGCGGCATTTTTTATGGCATTGGCCAGTCAACTTATATATATTTGTCTAATTTGTATGATTAAAAAATTCAAGACCTAATTTTGCATTAGGGAAGCAAACAATCTTATCAACTTTGTTGCTGAATGACTTGGGATTACCTTTGCTATTACTTGGAAATAAATAACTTGACATCATCCATTTGCCTATTGTTATCAAAAGTCTAAGCTCATTTGAACAATCCAGTAAGAATGATTGAAAGAAGACGTTTTCGATACATTGAAATAAATATAATAATCTTTTCTATTTTTTTTAAGAAGATAGTTAGGTATATTTATTGTCTCAAATATATTTTATGATTCTTATCATCTCCTATGCAAGGATTCAAGTATTCAAAATTTTAACTTCATATATACACACATGATCAATGATGAGAGCCATAGGAATTAAATTATTTTTTTAAATAATTCAGAAACTAAACACTAAAAGAATAATTAAAATAAATATATGAGATTATAATAATGAATAATATAAAATAAATACAAGAAAGAATGTTAAAAAGCAGAACGGAACAATACCCACTCTGGTCAAATCCCCCTAGTAGGAGGTGGGTTGGGAGTTGGGATGGCAGCCCCTCCTCTGAGCCGGGCTGTCTAATCACCCATGCCTTCCAAAAATAGGAGAAAGTGGCGACTGCATTGGTCCTAATGATTGTGCCCAAATCCGTTAAAGGTGACAAGCACCCCATTCCTGCCCTTAGATACAGATGAAGACCTAGACCCCTATATAGCTAGCAGTAGACGAAGGAACAAAAGATCCAGCTACCACTGGTCTACTCCCAAGCTTAAAGCCTTAAGGTTCAGTGGAGACCACTAAGTGGGCTCATGGAGGGACACACAAAAAAGAAAAGAAAAAAAAAAAAAAAAGACACCTAGAAGAAAAGGATAAGATAGAAGAACTGCAAGGAGGGTGGGTGGGTGGGCGGTGGAGGCAGCGGCTGGCATCGCCTTGGTAAAGACGCAGTTATACGAAGCCGGCAAGCGTAGGAGCGTGGGGGGAGGGATGCCAACTTTTACCCCCATTGGAAACCGAGGAATCGTCACATCACCGCGGGCTCTCTCACTGGCCAACACACCCCCCCCCCCCCCCACCTGGATAGCGACAACTGATCCCTCCCCCTCTTCCCGCTTTCTCGCTCCCTCCTTATCTTCTCGTGATATCTACTTTGATATCTTCTTCACCACCCACTAAGATTGGCGGACAGGGGGATGGGTGGTTCGTGTTCGTTGTTCTCTATGGATCACATTGCCTAAACTTGATCTTGGTGTAGATGCTGTAATAACTCTTGACTTAACTCTTTAGTCCAGTACTTTTGATATCATGAAAGTTGTTGAGTTTGTACGTGCTAGATCTACTGAGCAATGTGATGCTGTCCGTGACTGGGTTTGATGGAGACCCATGCAAGCTCTTCGCATCCTTTATTTGTGGGTGGTGTATCGTTGTTTTTGACGACTGTGTTCCAAATTGAACGAGATCATGTGGCGTATGATTTGCGCTTTAATCGCTGAATGTGACTTTTATGATGAACTCAGACCGCATGTCCTTCTTCTTTTGAGTTTAGTTTTACAAAAATCTTGTAGGGCTGAATTGATATAATCATCTAAGCTCTTGGTACGTTTATCTTTTTGTTTAGATTTTCTTTAGTAGAATGCGACTTGCTTTTAAATGTTTGGTATCCAATGTATCATAAAAATTGGATGCATAAGAGTTGACTGAAAGTCCTTGCCTGGCTTTCATGCTCGAGTTAGATCATCCTCATCGCATGCCCACAGTTAGATAAAGAACTCTATTAGTAAATTTTGATAAAATCCAAATGATGGCCATAAGCATTAATCATTGGCATGGCTGCCGATCATATTATCTATTTTTGTATACCATTACAATGAGAGTTTCAACATTCTCACAAAAGAGAGAGAGTTAGAACATATGATTACCATAAACAAGTTGCTAACCTTCCATGTTCATGCTGCCATTTTCTATGTCTTCTATTTGGATAATGCTGTCAGTTAAATTATAATGAGCAAAAATTTATGCTACATGTCTTATATATCAGAATGCATCCGTGGCACGATATCCACAAGAAATCTTATTGTCTACTTTTTGTAATTACTTGCCCTCTTGTCTGGCAAGCCAATTACCCGGTTACTTGCTTTTGCGATACATGTGGCAGCAGTAACACTTTTAAGGCATCTAAAATCTCAACTTTGTCACTTTCTCAAAAGACCCAGATGGCTAGCAGCATAAGATTGAGCAATTCAAGGCCTAATGAATCATATTTTTGATTTATAAGCTCCAAGTATTAAGGATGGCAAATCATCAACTTATAAACCGACTGTGTCAATTTAAAAGTATAACAGCACATGCATCAATCCAAACCTAACTCATTTATTAATTGTATAAGAAATCTAGATCTAAATACTATATATATATATATATATATATATATATATATAATCTGAGTTACATAACATGAACCGTATAACTTGTTTAACAAATATATCGTGTTCAGATTGATACAAATACATGGTTATTTTTAACCCATGTAATCGAAAATCAGGTTTTACTCCATTTAATCTATGTTTTATGATTTATCTGATGAAGTACTAAAATACCAAAACATCCTTCATTTTGGGTTTGTAGGTCATGTTACTCGAATTAAACTATTTAATGATTGTGTCCATTATGGATCAATTTTCGATTAACAAATCATCTGAAACACTACTTATTTATTAATAATATTTAATGAATCAATTCATTTTTGACTCAAATTTATTATGCTCAATCCAAACACACTAATTTTGTACCAAATTTGAGTCATATTTACAAAACAATGTCTAAAATTGCCACCTACTGATCAAAGGTCGTATGCATGGTGGTTAAATTCCCATTATTTGGTCCAAGAGCCCCACATAATCTTGTTAAACATGCATCTTAAATTACTCCATCGATCACGAGGATCATAAATATGACAACTTGGAAATTATATCTTGCTTGCTACCAAGAAATTTAACCTGCAACCTAGATAGAAGCCATGTAAAAAGTTGAAAAAAAGAAAGCCTCTTCCCCTAAGCAAGCATTAGCTTCTCCCAAATAGAAACATGAGCAGATAAAAGTCGAGCCCCTCCATCTTTACTTTCTTCGAGGGATATATCGCGAGAAATAGTAACCCGTACACGTCTTGTTTTCTAGTAGCCTGGGGTGGGCTCGGCCGTACGTTCCATGTGTGTGGGTTCCCCCGGGCATTATTGCTAGAATGGAAACCCTAGTCACCATGTCCATTTTCCCCTGGAACCTCCCTTCTTTTCAACCCAAGAGGCCACCACTCCCCCCATCCTCTTTTTCTTAGCCTCCTTTGCTTCTCCTGTCTTCCTCCTTGTACTGACACTTCCAATGGATTTGGTTTCTCCCACCGAGCACGTATGCTATGTCCGTTGCACCTACTGCAACACTGTTCTTGCGGTAATCTCTTCAGTTCACATACAAAGAGACCAGCCCATGAAGTGTTCTTGGATATATCCACAGATGAAAGAAAGCCGTCGATATTTATCCACCATATGTGTGCTTGGTTTTAACATAGATGGCATATAAGAAGCCCAGTTCAAAGAAGTTTTGAGAATTATTCTCCTATGATCGCCTTTTCCCTTCCTCACTCCATATATATATTTCTTGTATAACACTTAGTTTAGCTTCCTCTTTCTTCATAGGGGTACACCCTTGAAAGTCACCTCACCTATGAAATTTTTGGAGTTATATACATGAAAAAAGAGCACTTTCTTCAACAATTTGTTCTTCGTTTCAGACATTTAATATGTGTTGTAGAAATACAAGATGATTACTTAAAAGTACAGCTAGAGAGCTTCCAATTACCTTTTCAAATCCTCTCGAGATATATTTTCATTTTGTTTCATCTACTTCAGTTTTGTCATCTAGTTTTGCATCATAAGAGCACACATCTTTTTTCCCCCTTTTTAGCTTTCATCATCTCTTAACCTAGACATTGGACATGGAAGGGCCTATTTGAAACTATGCTTTGTTTCGTTAGTACTCTCCTAGTTTAAAACACCTAGCTAAAGAATTGCAGTGACCAACCTGAGATTTCTTCCTGCCCTCCGAAAGAAAACCTTCATATGGGCATATTATCATCTCTACACTCCCTTTTTCTGGGTAAAGAAAAATCTCTAGTCTCTTACATTGCGGAAAAAATGCAGAACCTGTTTGCAAATAGGAGCCTCTAAGGGGGAGGGGGGCGGGGGGGGTGGGCCGGGGGAAGAGAGAGAGAGATCGTGATACAGGAATTTTGTACATATACCTCTGCAAATTTTGCAACTCTTTTGTCTTGATGACAGCTTTGGGGGTTGCAGGTGGGGGTGCCATGCAAACGGCTTATGGACACAGTGACTGTGAAATGTGGCCATTGCAACCATCTGTCATTCCTTAGCCCCAGACCCATGATGCAATCCCTTTGCCCCACCGACCACCAGATGGCATTTCAGGTTTATTTTACTGCAGTCCTCCTTACTTCTTTCGCCCATTACTGTTGAAACTAACCTGATGCTTCTAATATCATGTCGAATTCATGGTTGTGCTTGACAGAATCTCTCTCTTCTGTGATTTAGAATTCGATAAAAATGGTGCAAATGGACTGATGATATATCTCGATATAAGCTAGACAAAAGGATTTTTTTTTTCTTTTCTTTTCTTTCTTTCCTTCTTTCTTTTTTTTTTTTTTTTTTCTTTTTTTTTTTTTGTGAGAAACGGCATGATGCATAGGGTTGGTTAATAATTTATAGCTTTTTTCTCCGGAATTTTTCTTCTTTTTTTTTTTTTTTTTTCCATTAGCTTTTCTTCGCTAAGTTACATTGTAGGTTGTTATCGCTTCCATGTGTTCATGATAAGACTTTCATAACCCCACATTCTCTCTATTTAAAAGAAGGCACTCATTTATATCAGTGCCAATGCTAACTTCTATGACAGTAGCATTGATATCAGCATCTAGAAAATGCTAGGCCATAGGCCTACAGATTCCCTCTTTATATTTTCCATATTACTTTTAAATCGGTTTCCGAGTAAGAGAGAAAGATAGGAGTGTGTAATTCCATGTGCCATTGCTTTTCATTGTGAATTAGGGTCCCTGCGATGACTGTAGGAGGGGTCAGCCTTCGCCAACATCTTCATCGACCTCAAGAGAACAAATAATCCCCAAGGCACCATTTGTTGTGAAACGTAATATATTTCCATCTTTTCTATATTTCTTCCATTTCTCTGGCTGTATCCTGTACTGCTATCTATTTTGGCTGATTTTTTGATGGCAGCTCCAGAGAAGAAACACCGACTTCCATCAGCTTACAATCGCTTCATGAAGTAAGAAACAAAGATGTTACATTACCACTTATGTGCCCTGTTAATTTGCTTTCCAGTCGTGCATGCCATGAATAAGCTTACTATTGGATTTGAGGTCATTATAAAGGTCACTCACATGAGAAAAATGCAATCATACCATGAAAATGATACTGCGTTATATATATTATCATAGCCATTGCTGGGAAAAATGTGAAGGTGATCAGGCGGCAGTGAAGCACTAAAATAAAACCAGGGACAATTATATCCTTAGGAGATCTGAAACTTTTTTCCGATTTCATGGA
Source organism: Metroxylon sagu (assembly GCA_017589505.3). NCBI lineage: Eukaryota > Viridiplantae > Streptophyta > Magnoliopsida > Arecales > Arecaceae > Metroxylon > Metroxylon sagu. The sequence goes on along the minus strand of JACVBY030000605.1, from coordinate 182,697 downwards.
CTGTACGTTTCTACTAATCTAACTCACATGCAACATGATCTTATATTATTTGAGGATTAGATAAACTATATATTGTTACATTCCCTTATTTCGGCATTCTAATCTCTATACAAGTTTCCTCTTGTTTCTGTTTCATTTTTCCTTTTCTTTTGAAGCTTACATGAGAGCCTATTACTAATGAACCAGGACCTTCCAATACACATCATGAAACAGAATACCTGAGACCTCAATCAAGCTAACTGAAATATATGGTGTTAATCCTGAAGAACTCTAATGTATTTTAACAAGCTCTTGGTTTAACTTCACACACACACACACACACACACACAGAGAGAGAGAGAGAGAGAGAGAGAGAGAGAGAGAGAGAGAGAGAGAGAGAGGATCCAACAAAATTAAGCCTTGATGACCATCCTAACATTGTATGGCATCCTTGAACGGAAAGCTGTCACCTCTAGCATGAGCTAGTGCACCATATATACTGAACGAAACAAGTTTTGCTGTCTTGTTCTATATTAGAATAAACAAAATAAGTTTTGTTGGTTGAATTAATATTGGAGAGTGTTGTTGGCTAACCAAAGAGTTGAGATGCTTAAATTGGAAGCTTAGTAGGCTGTGGGATAGGCCAGTTACTCAAACTCAAACGGCCTTGTGAACACTTCCAACAAAAAAAATATCCATGCGATATCATTATTGGGGTGCAACCAACTACACCATTCTTTTTATAGCTTTTGTTAGAATCAAGAGAATTCTTTTAATCATAACAGGGAAGAAATACAGCGTATCAAAGCTGCCAAACCTGACATTCCTCATCGAGAAGCATTTAGCATGGCTGCAAAGAATGTAAGTTATCCTATGGACACTAATTTTAACAAAAGCTTAGCTGGTATTGCACCATAACCAGTTCTTATTCTTGTCTTATGTTTTATGCTTTTCTTTTGATCCCCTCATGATCCACAAATCATAGTGGGCTAAGTGTGATCCACGCTGCTCGACAAGTGTTTCAACGTCTGATAACAGTGGAGCAGTAAGAACAGTTACCCTTCCGCATATAAGTGCGGTAAAACCCTTCTATCGCTTGTACAAAAATAGCAGTATTTTAGATGGTATCAAGTCATGGTCGACAAACTATCTTTTTGTGTTGAATGGTGCAGGAAAGCGAGAATGGCCTTACAGTGGAACGTTTTGATGTTTTCGAGCAATTGGAGCACAAAGACTAGGCTCCTAATCAGCTTTTCAGATTACCTAATCAACACATCAAACTCTTTATGTCTTGCTTGAATGATGTGTTTTATGGTGTATGTTTTTGATGGAAATCTTCTCTATGATATATGAAACTCTAGCTAATATATATAGTATTATGTAGTAATCTGATGCTATGATTGGTTTCCATTTTGATCTCTCTCTCTCTCTCTCTCTCTCTCTCTCTCTCTCTCTCTCTCTCTCTCTCACACACACACACACACACACTCTCTTTAGAGAGAAAGAGAGAGAGAGAGAGAGAGAGATTGAAATAAGAGGACTGTCACTGGTACGATAAAAGATTAAATGATCTTCCTTTATTGAGAAACGTTTGCATTCTCTGGGGAGAGAGAGAGAGAGGTAGAGTTATCCCACATCAGACTTATTGCTCAATGCTTCCTATCCTCTGTCTCTTGTGCTGTCCAAAATATGTCAGATCAATATAAGAAGCTTTAGATAAAACAACAGGTGAAGCTCACGAGGAGATTTTGGGGGAGGGGCACATTTATGCAAATCAAATTAAGATTCGGTTGTGGAAATTTTGGTATGGTTTTGTTTATCATCATGTTCTTTTCCTGGCATTAGGTATCACAGAAATATTCATACACAAATTTCTTACCTGAGTTTATATCCAGAGAAATTTCTTTCATATTCAATTGATAGTCGCTTAAATCTACAACGCTTCGTATTACATTAGCATGTATAGCCCATTCTCTTTCCGTTGGCTTACCTAATGTGGCCTCGTCCTGATAACTGCATCAGCAATCATAGAATATTTCTGTGTAGTTTTAATATTGTGATCTGTGTCTTCCTTGATGGTTGTGATGGTGTTCTTTAACCATGTTATAGGAGCTCTTGCCATCTCTTTTCAAGTGACTGTCTATAGGAGACATGCCAGATCTTCTTTGATATGCACAATTGAAGAGCTATATTCAGTAGTTTGGTTTCATCAGGAGTAATAAAGTAAAACGAGTTCACTATTATGGTCAACTTTTAGCCATGTTTTCTGCTAAATTCTAATTAAATTTTCAACTGAACTAGTGGTTTTATTTACTTTCTGGAAATGGTTCTTCATGAAGATTAAGTTGATCATACATTAGTCTTCATTTTGGCTAACTTTAGAGGGGCAATTTTTTTAATTCAAAGGATAAAATGATGTAAAAGTCTTAAATGGACTAGGAGTTTGGTGAAAGATGGATCAGAGGAAGTTGACTGTTGATAGGGTTGTACAGGAGTTCTGTACCCGTTTTTAAAGTCCTAGGGCGAGCGGATCAGTCCTACTTTGGTTTCAGCTTCGGTTGAGAGAATCCTAGGGTCATCTGGAAATTTTTATTTTATTTTTTATTTAAGTAGAAGGTGAATTAACACCTTATAACCAATCCCCCTGGCATCCACCTCCAAGAAAGAGGACCAAAGCTTACTTTGGGAGGTAGATGAGGCAAAAATTTTTCTGTAGCTTGATTTGCTTGAATAAGCACATGTGAGCTTTACAATATTGGAATACCCTAAATATGGTACTTGATGCTTCGTAGAAGGATGCATAAAGCCTAAACTTCCAATGATCCAAGATAGAACAGTGGTTGGATGATCTTCAAGGATGATATTGATGTCATGAGAAGCACCATTAGTTGTCATCAATCCATACCATGCAATATAAAGCTTAGCACATAGTATAGTATTGAGGTAGTTGTTAAAGGAATAGCTACAGGAAGAAGAGGTTTTCTAAAATTTGAGAATAGGTAGTTGTTAAAGCCTAAACTTTGTTAATTTTAATAACTTTTGGTTGTGAGGACTGCCAAGCAACAAAAATAGGATGGTGAAGGCATAGAAAATTGGACTTACAGGCACCCAAATACCAAAGTTAAGAGAGAATTTGGGATCCTTTGATTGAATAAATTCCATTATTAATATGCTAGCATGCCTAATTACGAAATATGATTTAAAAATAGCATTTTGGAAGATTACCTCATTCTGCCCTTTTTAGATTAATCATAACAGATAGGTGACGAAAGCCTACAAAGATCTCAACTAAGAGCTAGTTGGTCCACCGATACAATATTGAACGTATGACTTAGTGTACTCTAGATCAGAGAAAATCTTTTACATTAGAAGAAAAGATAATCAAGGTCTTCTATATCATTTTTGTAACTCCGGCATAAAAGAAAAAAGAAAAGGATTCTGCTATGCAAAAGATTTGAAGTAGGGAGGCTCCCATGAAATAGCTTCCAAATAAAGTGAAGAACTTTACATTGAGCTGGCAACTTTCTTAATATAGTGAAATTGATGACAAGAGCAATCTCAAAAAAAGAATTCATGCTCTAACACATGCTTCACAATGATCTTGAAACTAAATTCTAAACCTCAACATACAATATTTAGCAAGAAGAGTAGATAAAATGCTCTCGATGGACAGTAGGGGAAAACAATGAGTAAGCACCTAAATCTCTCATTTTTCTTTAGGAGATATAAGTTTATTCACTATGGAGAGTTTATTCACGATTGGTTAGCAATATCAATATCTATCCCACTTCCATTTGAGCAGATGAATTTATTTTTAATAAGATATGAGGACTTACAAATGACATGCCAAATTAGAGAGCACTGTCGAGGTGGCCTGTAGCATGTCCAATCACCTTGAAAGTGATACATGAAATATAATAATCGAGTTACCTGCAATCTTACTCCTTAAGGCTAACTACCATTGGTGGATATCAGAAATACCTAGGCTACCGTATAACTTTTTCTCTCTGCAAATGCTACTCCAATATAAGGTATGAAAACCTTTTCTTCACAAATTATGCCCCTAGAGAAAAATCCTTATAATTTTCTCAAACCAAATCATAAAATTGATTGGAATTGTAGGATTTAAAATAATATGGATAGGAATAGAACAAAGGACCAACCTAGCTAGGGTGTATCTTTCAGCAAAAGATAAGGATCTACATTTCCACATCTCTAATTTAGCATGAATCTTGTCCTTAGGAGGTTGGAGATCTTTCTTTAGACTAATTCTTTTAAGTGGGATACTGAGATACATACCAAAATCATCCATCCTTCTATTCCCTAGAAAGGAAGAAACTCTAAAGCCAAGACAGTGTTGAGCTTGGGAGTAAAAAGAACCATGAAATTTTCAAGGTTAACTAATTAATCAAATTGAAGACAATAATCTAAAATCTTATCTTAAGATGCTTGCAATTAGCAACCCTTACTTTAGATAGAAGTAAGCAATCGTCAGTAAATAAAAGATGACTAATCAAAGGCTCTCTTTTGTTAGGTTGATAGCTATGAACTAGAATTTTGGTATCTCGAAATAAACCATCGAGATCTAACTTTCATAATTATCATTTTGGTGATATCAAATAATATTTTACGTTTTATAGTCTTTATCTCAAATCCAATGAAATAGAGATATAGATGTTCGTCGAATCTAGAAAAGGGGTAATAAAAAATAAGAAATTATCCTAATACCAATAAAATTCTTTTTTTTTCTCCTCTTAGGACCAGCTTTATATTATTGTTTTCCATCCTGCTTGTTTTATACTCACAAATCCTTGTATGCTCCTATCTTCCCATTCACTTCATCATTTTTTGAGGGAACTCTCCTTCCCTTCATTTTAACCATTGATGGGCAAGTTTTTTCTGCATAACATCCTAGAGATATAATATATGGCATACTAATATCATAATTTTGATTTCACAAGGAACTATGCCCATGCAATTATTATATGTAAAAACCTATATTGGCATGTATTTATCTGATGCCCTGACCTAGTAAATATAAGCTAAAAAGATACTTCACCAGAATTAATATAGTTAAAATTTTCAAGCAAGTCCAACTTCATGAAATCTGATGTTGAGTTAGTTTTGTAGTGCATCATGAATCATCTAAAATAAAGCTCGAATGAAAAAGGTTATAAGCATGAATATATATTAGTATTAACAAACTTTTAGGAAACTATGAAAATGTCATTCAAAAATTTATAATTTAATAATGATTTTTTTGAGTTTTATTCAAAATTTATATTTATTTCTTCTAGAAACTCATGTTAGATGAGCTAAAAATATAATAGAAATAAGGAATCTATTTTTAGATATTTATTTGATATTCATCTCTTTAATTTTTTTAGAAAAAAGAAGTCCTAATAAAAGTAGGAAATCTATTAATTTTAGAAAATTAGTATTCTATAGAAAGTAGGAAATTTATTAACTTTAGAAAAACTTTTTATAAATATGCCCTAATTAAAATATTTTGATATAAAAATTTATCAATTAATCTCTTGAAGGTTTTTTTCTAACTTAGAATTTTCACTTGTCGAAGTGCAATACCTCAATCCTACAAAAAATGATCAATGTAAAGATAATGATTATCTTTTTCAAGTAAGTTTGTCTGCATTAGTAATAATTTAATACCATTATTTCTCTTGAGAGAATCTTGTAATGATTTTGACTTGTATTCTATTGATGACATTCAAAGTTAGTTGTACTTGTCTAATAGTCTTACCCATAAATTAAGTGATAGGTTCTGCAAGGTAAAATTAGAATTAATTAAGATTATTATGACTCATACTACTAAGGTAAGTGATGATCTATCTTTTTATATTTTTCATACATACATACAAGCATGCATATATTTATATATATTAATGTAATATTGATATCAAAGCAGCATACTTGATTCATGGATTTTATGAGCGCATGTTTCCTAATTACATATGTAAGTTTTATTTTTACTAACGAATCTTATGCATATATGATTGGAATCTAATTTTGAACATGTTTTCTAGCCATGAATTAATATTTATATGAATTGTGATTGGATATAACATTTTATTGATTGAAACCCAACCAACTATGTTCAATGTCTATCAGTGGAAGTTGTATGTCAACTAATATTTTGCTAGAAAGAATTATATCTGGTCAATATCTTGCCAGTAGTGATTGTATCTCACTGATGCCCTACTAGTAAGGATTATACTTGGCTAATGCCCTAGCAGTAGGTATTATATACTGGTTGATACTTTACTAGTGAATGTTGTACACTGACACCTAATTGATTCTAAGCTCATAATTTCTAACATAATCAAGCTAGTTGAGATGAAATATAATTGATATGATTTATCATTTTTATATATAAATTGAGTATTTAAAGGTCAAGAATTTTCTTTTGTTACTGTAATTAGATACAATGGCTTACCCATATGTACAACATGCTTATTATTGATTTACTATATGAGTTACCTAGTTAAGATGATCATTACTTACTGGACTATTATACTTACTTTTCTGTTATTTCTTTCCTTTCAAATCTAGTATAATAGAATTATTAGGGCATTGATGGGAGGGTTTTTAGTCAAGCAAAATCAAAAAAAGTGCACCGTAATCTAGGATCAATTCGATTGAATCATAATTTTCATCGATGGTATATTTCAAATTATTGAAGATTTATGTTGGAAAAGAAAAACACTAAATTTAGATTTTATTTCATTGTTTAATTATTTGATAATATTATGATGGATGCATTACATACTTAAAAGATTATACCTTATGGATATCGATGGTTATCACATTTCTAGCTTGAGATTTCACATTAGAGGCATGATAGTTTAGTCCCATACCTTCTTAGCTAGCTTTTTTAGATAAGATACTAAATTATTATAAATGATATTAGAGTAGATCGAGCCTATGATATACATTGATTAAGGGATACTTTGTCGCTGATTATAGGCCCATCATAATATTTATGATTTAATTTATTTGTGATCGATTTGTGATTGAATTTATTTGTGATTGATTTGACTGGATTTGGATTCTTAGTGGAACATATGTAAGAAATTGTGTTAACATGTATTTAGTCTCATAATAGATCACAAAACCCAAGTGATATCTTTTTGGCTAGCCTTGTTCGATGAGATCTCACGTTAGAATTTGTAAAAAATGATGATGCCATGTCTTATCTAAAATTCTGAGCTAGAGACATGACAATCATCACATACCTAAAAGACATGACCTCATAAATATGTAAGGCATCCATCAAATTAAGCAACAAAATAAAATTTAAATTTGATATTTAAACATGTCCAAAGCAAATCTCCATAGTCTAAGTTACATCACTAATATTGCTCAATACTAAATATGATATAATCCCCTATTAGTGCCCCATTGAACCTACAACTTTGGATTTGTAAAAAGAAAAAAGATAGAATAATAAACATGATAGCCTAGTAAGCAATTAGCATCTTAATTAGATAATTCACATAATAACTCAATACATTTTCTTTATATTCATATCATGCATATAAATAAGTCATTATATTCAAATACATTAAAGATAAGAGGATCCATAATTCTCAAACATTCATTTCATATTCATAATGATAATTTAGATCAATCATAATTTATGCCAATAATCAGCTCAAATATATCCTGAATCATGAACTTGAAATCGACCACATACCAATGCATAACTCCTAATTGGCAAGATATCCATCCAATGCATAATCTTTGTTAGTAAGATATTTGACATCGTTGGTTAGAATCAAAATCTAAAACATACCTCATAGTCTACATTAATTTATAAATAGATAAGTGCGTTCAAAACCAGATTCCATAACAATTACATATAATTTCTTATAGTAAAAATAATATATTTATATTTGATTAGAAATATGCATTTATTAAATTGTTAAATTATATATTTATCAATTATAATGCTTTTGATATTGATATTTCATTAAAACAAGGTATATATGAAAAATCTAAAAAAGATGAGTCATTACTTACTTTACAGGCATGATTATCAAACAAACCTAATTAACTTTAAGCGTTACTATCAGGATACAAAATCAAAATCAATGTGAGTTCTTTGGAGAGAAATGGTAGCATTAAATTATTGATGTGGATAAGACTACATAAAACAAATAACTATGGCCTTGCACTAATTATCTCTTATGGTTTCATACTTCGTTGAACAAAAAATCTCTTCAAATTAAGAATTGAAAAAAATCTTGAAGAACATCATTGAGAAATTTTTTATATCAAAAAATTTTAATTAGAGACTATTTAGAACTCTAAAGTCAATAAGTTTTCTACTTCTAATAGGATACCAACTTCCCAAGTAAAACTAGAAAAATAGATATTAAGAAAATATGTAAAATTAGATTCCAAACTCTAATCACTTCTAACTCACCTAACAAGAATTTCTAAATTAAGAAAACATAAAAATATAAGAAAAATAGTCTAAGTTATGGACCATAAAGTGGCATTTTTATAATTTTTAAGTTTATTACCATGGTCATATGCCCATTAAATTGCTTTTAATTTTCTCATCTATCTGATATGACATGAGCTACAAAGCTAACTCGATGCGGACACTATGAAAGCGGATTTACTTGTAAATTATATTTATATTAGCTCTTGTGAAGCTTTGCTTTTAACCAACGTATTCTAGACTGGTGTATCATGGATGACCTTCACATTATTTAACATTGTCATCCATGATGAGCTTCACATAACATCCTTTTGAGCGTATCAGTAAGCCGTCTCTATCTGTTGGATCTTCAGACTTTCCTGATGTAGAACAATCAGGGGCCAAGGTTCATGAACCATCTTCCTTCTTCTATAGTTCAACAGACAAAACTAAACTTAGAATTTTTGATCTTGCAAAATTAGTTACCATGATCCAGGTGTTAACAACAGGTAAGATTCAGGCCAGATCCAAGCAAGATCAAGATCCAAACCCGATAAGGCTATTATATATGACTTTGGATTGGAATTTTCCTCTGTTTTAGTTTTGAGATAAATTTGGACCTGCATCAAATATCACTCAACTCCGCAATCAGTCTCTGCATGATTATTGTTTTTAATAATATTTTCAGGAAACCCATGTTCATGATGTATGGTAACCATATAAGCCATTAGTTTAACAAGCACGATATTCATAATATGACTGACTCATTAATTTTGATGTTACGTTGTCCATCCGGTGCCCTCTTAACGATTCTAGGTTTCATATATCTCACATCTGATGGTTTTCATCAAAATCAAAAATTGGATTTTGTAATTTATTGAAATGACACGAATTGCATGCATCTATCATTGGACTATCCATTGGGTCACCAGTTCGAATCCAGCCCCCATCCAAACTTGATTCGTTAAGCTTATAGATTATAATGGTAGGATTTAAACTCAAATTATTTTTTACGGTTAAGGTTATAGATTTGGCTGTCCTAAGCATGTGGGCAATCCAGTGACCTTACAATATGCATCCGCCTCAGAAGGTAAAAGCAGAGCGTTAGATTTGGATTGGATCGGCTGCTGCTGTTATCAAATCTAAATGTCTTACCTAAAAGAAGGCAGAATGGCTCTGTCTTGACGCCATTTGAAACTTGTAATCATGAACTGATTAAGTAATATAATTTTGATTAAAATTTAATTTGATCCTCAAAAGATTAATTAGAATTAATGAAGTATCACGCATCAATGTAATAAAAATTTGAGGATCAAAATAAATTTTAAATAAAAGTTTGAGACTAAACGTATATTTTCACCTATAATTTGTCTTTTCAAGTCAGCCTTAAGTGTCACTTGAATACTAAAGTTCTGGGTAGAATTTGGTTTGGATCCGCCGCAGATCTGCTCGCTCAGTTGGCATTGGCCAAATGTAAAATAAAATAAATAAAATCAATCGAATCATAAATCATATCAGACTTCAGACTGTATCATATAAACTCCAGGTGAAAAGGGCTTCTAATAAGCTGCTTAGAGTGGAGCAATGCATATAGTGCCTACGTCCACCAAGTGCTTGTAGACATTATTTTTTAAGAGAGGAAAGGAGTGCTGAGTTCTTCATCCTCGCTACAACCATCAAAAACAGTTAAAAATCTTAACAATATCTTACCTGCTTAAATAAAAACATATTGCAAACATACACAATAAAGACGTAACCATCATATTGGAACAGGTTCGACAGAAGAAACAGAAGAAAAACAAAATAACGACCTGACAAGTACAGACTGTCTGAGGTCCACATCCCACATCTAAATCCAACTGCCCACTAAAAAGAGAGTCATCGTGTTCAGTGTAGATAGAAAAATAATGTTTTCTCCCCCTCTTTCAAAGGAAGCTAATATACCACGGAAGAGAATTTGCTGCAGTGCTTGCTTTCAAAGTACTTCAATCCTCCTCTCTCTCAGGAGGAAGCCCGCAGGGCAACAGCATTTTCTGTAAGAGAGATCAAGTAAATTAATATGCAATTCAAATTAGCAAAAGAAAAGGAACTATGCGTGCACAAACATTGCAGGACATTTTCATTCTTCAAAAATGGTTCAAGTCATCCTCACTTCTTTTTCCATCACAAAGAATAATATTTCTTAATACAACTTTACATATCAAGATTCACATAGGTTTGGTAACAAAAATGCATAATTTCACCATGACATGTTAAAGTCATACACGTGGCACCCGTCACAACTGAAATGCAATTCAAGAAGAACCAGCACAACAAAATCAAAGGAATAGCCATGCCATATGGATTAAAAACTAAGAAAGAATTCTCTAATTCCACGAGAATCAACTCATGGAATTGGTAGTTGGGAAAATCAATGTGCTAAGTACACATTTAATAGTTGAGGTATGCCGGACTACATCATGTGTGTCACTTCATTAAGACTCTGTAACATGGTTTAATGGTTTACCATAATCTGTGGGTTGAGACCGAGTGATCCCCTCTCACCTTACATCAACATATTCTACAAGGGGTACTTCTAATAACCTTCATGGCATTCCTCTAGGCTAAAAGTCACCTACCTAGCCTGGAGATTCTTTTAACTTGTTTGCAGATGACTGCATGATGAAACCACAATCCATACTTCATGCTTGTTTCCGTTGGAAATTATTATTGTCTTTCTTCATCAGGCATAAAAGCATCAACTAGAGCTTTTAAATCAGTACCCATGTTTTTGAGAAAAGCCTCTGAAGATGATTTCTTGGAGAGCTGTACTTGGGAAAAACCAGGCAGCATTAGGTAAGCCGATAAACTTTGGCAAACCCATCTCCAAACTCTCGATTCAGTGGTTGTTAAGCTTCTCTCTCATGCAAAATGTTGGTAGGATAACCATCATCAAGTATGTCCTTGTTCTTGCTATCTTATGCATTCCCATGAAAGTCTTAATGCCAAAGAACATTCTTTCAGAAGTACTAATGTGCTGGGCTTGACTACTACAGACTCATTTAAAAATACAAACAAACTCCAGTTTATTAAATGAGAGAAAATCTAAATTTAAAGCTTAATCAAGCCTTGGCATCTACACATAAAGCGCAGGCAAAATTTCTTATAGGTGGCAAACTATTTACACAGAATATTTTAGCTCACTAAATTTCTGTTCATAATGATCAACAAAATCCTGTCTTTAAAATAAAAATAACTATAATAGTTCTAAAATCATATAAGACATATTGCTAGATATTTATTTTAAAAAAAAGCATTAATTCATTCTAACATTAAGAATAAAAGTAGTGAAATATCAAGGATCATTTGAGACATCATTAGAAACGTTTCCTAGTATACCTCATAACTACAACAACAACAAAGCCTTAATCCCAAACTAGTTCGGATTGGCTATATGAATCCTTTTTCTTTATTCAGTTCTGTTCTAAGTCAAATCTGATGCAACGCATTGCTTCTAAATAACGCCGTAACTTTATCGATTTTCTCTATTGGATTCATGTTTATAGAATGTAACTATAATTTTACGTTGGCCGTCAACATACCGCGACCCTCCTCTTATATCCAAGCTTGGGACTGGTTATATATAAAAAAACTCATACATAAGCAGAATTCGTATAATGCATAACCATAACACTATTTTTCATAAAACAACATAAGAAACGGCACTTTGCAATAGTAATCCTGCTGAAGCTTTTCCATTGAAATAATACATTTGGAAAATATATTGTGAACTTATGGGCCTCGTTATAAAGGCAAGGGGTTTATATCTCTAATAGGTTTGTAACTCAAACAGTGATCCAGCAAAAGGTGAATCACCGATGTAAATCTGCTGATATAATTTTCAGATTTAAATCAGCTGATGTCATTAAACTTTTCCACTTTTCCTTAACTTTTTAGTGGTCAGATGGAAGATGAATGCATAAAAGGCCTATACAATATGGTACTATATTGCATAAATATCTAAAAATGGCATACCTGCATAAAATTATAGCGTTCTCTTCCAATTGATTCATTTTCAGCAATGGCAAAATATGCCAAGATGGGGTAGTGACCAATATATGATGCATAGCTATCACGTTGGATGTTTACTGCCCATTCACTGTGTTGAAAAAGTGAGACAAACGAATTTATCAAATTTACGAAAGTAGGTGAGACAGGACAAAATTTATCAGGATTTGGAGACTCACAATCTATTCAAGTCAGCATGCCCTGTACCAACATACTTAGCTTGAAGATGCTCGAGCTGAGAATTAATGTTAAATCTGTCGCTGGCCTGAGTATTTAAACAAAAAAAAAAAAAAAAATCAGTTCAGACATAAATTGTTGGCAACAAATTAAATTTTACCTCAAGCCAAAAATTCTGACTTCATGATAGAGCAAGTTTATGCATAACTATGGAATTAAACATCAGAAATCAAAGCACAAAGATCAAAATCAACCCTGTGATGATAATGCAAGAGTAGCAAAGCATGTCAAAGGAAATACACCACAATCACAAAGTGATCTACTTCAAACATAAGCTAAGAACTAATAAGAAAACAGGCTTGTAATCAGATAGCTAAATTAGCTGCCTTGATGCACTCAAAGACAGTGGGAACCTACGCATATGGGACAAGGACTGTAGAAAAGTAACTTTAAGCACTGGGCAGGTGGTTTCATCCCAGTTTATTAATGGGAAAAGGAAAAAGAAAGACCAATCAACAACTGAATAAAGAAAACCAGATGTACCCAACGCAATATAGCTACTTATAAGGTTCTTTACAATGCGTTACATGCAAATAAAGATCCATAAAATCGGATTGGATGTGGTGGTTAAGGCAACATCACAGTCATACATCATAGCCTTCCAATCTATGTCCCAGCACTCAGAAAATGGCATATTGGTCAAAAGAAAACAAAATAAATGCACTTATGATTTTAACATCCTTGAGAAAGAGGGCTTTATTTTTATTTTTATTTTTATTTTTGTCCGCGGGGGGGTGGGGGGGTGGGTTGGGGGTAAGCCATCAGGAAAAGGGATGACACAGAAAACATCCCTTGAGCTGGCATCTGCACTCTTCTGAATTATTTAAGCCATATATTAACTATGAATGCTATCATTAATTTTAAGTAACTAATTGCTTGACTAATGTCTTCTGGTTATTTGCAAGAACTCCTAGTATTATGTGCCATCTATTAAGACTTCGTGATATCTTTTCTTATTTTGTACTTTCATCCCTCTAAGTCAAGGGTGAATTAATTATTTTAATTATTGCATAATAATGGGGACATGTCTTATCGAACAGAGTGTACAGTGATGACTTTGATAAGTTGAATGAGAGTTTAGCATAACTAGATATATGCCCATGCAATGCACGGGCATAGGTGTGATTTTAATTTTAAAGGTGAAAAATAAGACGAAAAAATATAGAGTTATTCTTCCAATTTTATATAGTTAAATTTAAATTTTAAAATTGTGATATTTTCTATTTTCATGTACTACTTCCAACATCTGGAACCCAAAAAGCATAAGATAAATAGAAACCAAAAAAGCATAAGATAAATAATATACATGCATTAGATAAAAGCTATTTATAAATTTGTGAAAGAGTTTAATTGATTTGGCACTATAGCTTAGAAAAATAGAGGGAATCTTTGCTTGAAAAAATAGAATTGATATAATCTAAATGAAATAAAACTCTTATATAAGTTTACGGTAACTTACAATAATTTATGGGACATAGCGAACCACCATGTGATCAAGAGAAGATTTTTAAAAGAGATAAAGATTTTTTTAAAAAAAAAGATTTTAAATGAAAAGAACTCTTCTATGGATAGGCTTATAGACCTGCAAGGAAGTTTCTCACAAGCAGGATTCTCTTCACCACCCTCTGCACTCCCTTCCTCCATTCTCTTGCTCTTCTTTGCAGAACTTTTTGAAACTTCAAAGATGGAAACATCACACCTCAAGTTTATATATATATATATATATATATATAGAGAGAGAGAGAGAGAGAGAGTAAAACTGAAAGGGTTCTGAGCAAAAAGCCAGCTGCTTTTCTTTTATGCCATATGTATAGGTGAGTTAAATAGCTTTTAAATATTTTATACTACGCATTCAAATAAGTTAAATAACTTTTAAATCTAATTATTTAATAAGCATAAAAATAAAGCATCGATAGCCAAAGCATCAGGAACTCAAGGTGTAATGTTTTTATATCTGAAAATCTCAGGTAAAAGTTCCATGAAAAAAGGCAAGAGCACAGAGGGGAGCATGAAGGGTGCTAAGGAAAATATTGTTGGTGAAAAGCTTCCCTTTAGGTCCATAAGCCTATCCACAAAAGATTTTTAATTCCTTTAAATTCTATTTAAAAAAATCTCTATATCTTACTTTTAAAAACCATGTCTTGATCACATGGTGGTTCCCACATCCTATAAATTATTATAAGTTACTGTAAGCCTATAGAAGAGTTTTTAATTTCATTTGGATTCTATCAACTCTATTTTTTTAAAAGATTCCATCTATTTTTAAACTATAGTTCTAGATCAACTAAACTCATTCTAAAATTTAGAAATACTTTTCATCTAACACCTGTATTTTATTAATCTTGTCCCTCTTTGGGTTTCAGATGTTGAAAGTGGTACGTTAAAAAGGAACATATTATAATTTTAAAACTTAAATCTAACATTCTAAAATTGAAAGAATAAGTCTATATTTTTTTCTTCTTATTCTTCTTATTTTCCATCTTCAAAATTTAAATCACACTAGCATCAGTGCATTGCATGGGCATATACCTAGTTAAATAATAAGAATTAAAAGCTAATATAACTTACCTATGCACATGGCATAAGGATTTAAAAGCGATTTAACTTACTTGTACATGTGACATGTAAGAAAAGCAGATGGTTTTCTAGTCAAAACCTTTGCGCTTCACACATATATATATATATATATATATTAGATATTATCATCATTTATGACAAATGTATATGATCAAAACCCTTTCCAGTTTCCACCTTCACTTGCGGGGAAGGATACTTGGTGCACCATGGGTAAAAGATAAAAGTAGAAAATTGCAATGGAAAGTGTTGGTTGGATTACATAATCAAGTTCAATACACAGACTTCAACTTGAGGATGAGCTCTCTCCAACCGAGAGAGAATGACACCAAAGGTGTCCACTATTCAAGAACAAAGAAGCCTACAAGAGAAGACCATTGCTTCAAGTCTATTTAGAAGATCACTCCATAAAGTTCATATTAGAAAGCTCCTTTTGGATTCTCAAGTATTTGGCGTTTATTAGATTAAGTAGCAGTTTAATTAAATGAAATGGTAGTCTTTGTTGCATGTGTAGTCGCCCATAGAAATATGAAAACACATGTTGAAAGTTGTCATGTCATTAAGCAGAGAGTTGGAGACTTGTTCCATCCTATACTTATATAAGACTAGCCTTGTATGGAAGAAGGTATAATGAATGATATGATATTTTGAATGAGAACATAGCCTTTGGCTTTGGAGGAGTTCTCCTTGTTACCTTTTGCTCCTATCCCTCTAGTGGATTCCAAGCAGGAGAAGAGTGTTTTCTAGTTCCATTTGTGCTACCTCCTTATCTCTGACTCAGTGTTTGATCTTCCTACTTATGGTTCCTCTAGCCAAGTTAGAAATTTTAGAATAGCCAGGTGTTGAGTGAACGGCCATTGAGTGAAGGGGCTTTTCCCCATCATAATACAAGGAAATGCAACAATGAAGATCATTTCTTTTATGGTGAGACTCAAAGCTCACAGACAATTGATTCTGTTTCACCTCCTATCTATGATACTTCTCCAAATGAATATCTTTATCATGTATGTCAATCTATCCTTGCTACTTATTAAATTCCTAGCAAAGAGAAGCCCATCATAGTTGATAAAGTTGACAACATTGAAAAGAATATGCAAAGCTCCATTCCAATGCATTTTTGAGAATCCATGGTTGCAGAATCAATTGCCTACAGGTGATCTTCATTCTTTTGATATGGCTGAATATAGACAGAAGCAATCATGGTTTAATTCATTCAAGAGATTAAATGGACTAGAAGAATCATCCTTAGGGGCAAGTGTTGTAAGAGTGCATTGCTTTATTCCTTTCACTTTATCTCATTTATGCAAGGATATGATCCATGCATGCAAGAGGTGTCATAATGCTTGAATGGTATGAGATTAGAAGTTCTATCTGATTTAAGAAAAACTGTTAAGGGCAAGAGTTTGTGGAATAAAAGGCTACAAGATTACATCACCAATTGCAGACAAAAATATTAAATGAAGAAGGCAACAGAGCAAAAATGAGAGCAGCACAATGAAAGATGTTCATAGAAGTACATCATCAAATTCTTAATGAAGATATGAACTCAAGGACAAGTTCTCTCCAACTGGAAGAGAATGTTAGGAAATGTCCCTTGAGCTAGCATTTGCACTTCTCCAAATTATTTTTGCCATGAATTAGTGAGTCATCTCATTAATGTCTTTTAGTTTATTGAGAGAACTTTGAGTATTATGTGTCATCTCTTAGTACTTTTCATATGTTGTACTTTCATCCCTTCTAGGCAAGTGTGAGTTAATTGTTTTACTTACTGCATAGAGATGGACGCATATCTCATGCCTATGCCGAAATACAGGGATACTCAATGGAGAAGATATGTAGTGATAAATTTGATAAGTTGAATAAGGATTTAGTCTTTAGCATTGGAGGTCTCCTTGTTTAACTTATGCTCCTACTCCCTTGGTGGACTCTTTGCGGGAGAAGAGTGTTTACCTCGTTCCACTTGTGCACCTCCTTACCTCGGACTCAGCATTCAATCCCCTAATTCTAGTGTTAAAAGATTTAAAGTAGAAAAAAGTTAAGTTCACAAAAAAAAGAAGTGAATTTTTACATTGCTTAGATTTTGTAAAAGTAATTACTAATTTCTAGCCCGTAGATGGCTTTATTTTGACTCAAATTTATGATTTATAAATATCACAGATTGAGAAGGTTGAAGAAGGCCAAACCATTACCTTCAAGAGCTGAACCTTTATAAGAGCAGGGGCAGAGTGGTAGTTGATAACTATCTGCTTGGAACTGCAAGGTGATAATTTTTCCAAATTTCCTATGCAAATATTTTTCTCATAAAGCTTTTAAGCTCCTAAACCTAATGGTCAAGCCTCCTCCCTCCTAGCCATACATGATGATGTTTCAGCCCCCTTTGTCCCAGATCATAGAAAATTTGAACAGACACTGATTTTGATATAGGTTGTAAAACTTACAATCTCCTCCCCATCCACCAATTTTTTATCTCCCTAAAAGAAAATTCTCCTATTTAGTGTAGATTTTTCATTTTCCTTTGTTAGTTTTATGATGAATTTTGCACTAAATCTCATTTAAGAGCCTTCTAACCCTGCATCTTTGTCTTTGCCCCGATCTCTTCTTACACCTTAGTTTTTGCACTCTGTTGAAAGAATTGTATCCAGCTGTTCCTCACATAGATGAATGAACTGAAATTTACAAATGAGGATTCTATCGATGAATGAAGTGAAAATAGGCACTCATGTCTTATTCTTCATCCATCTTATTTCTCATAGTGAAACTCTATACTGATGAAGTCATGTCCTGCATACCATAATATTTGTCAACCATCTGTGACTAAATTCAATGCTTTGGAAGATATTTATTTGTTCTATGCATAACTAGGTCCATAAAGAAGGATAAAACCAAAGTCACCACATAGCTGTATACTGCATGCATTTACCAAATTTGCCACAGAAAACTGAGAAAATCCCCCTCCATGTCAATACTTTTCACAACTGCAATTTCCACCTGATCAATTTCTAAAGAATTTCCCAATTAGCCCAAAAAAAAAAAAGCAAAGGGAAAGAATTTATTGAAATTTTCCTTCTGATGGATCTAAATTAATGCAGAGGAGTATTTATTTTGTTTGCTTCTCCATTGCTTATTATCTTCCTCATAACAGTTTGTTTTACCTACTCTAATTTCTCAGATTAGTTCATTTGATTCCCTTCTCCCTAAAATAAAGAGTTCCTTACACTCTATTAGGATCATGTCCTAATAATTATAGTAATTTTCAGTTTACACCATCTTTCTTCACTTTTTTCCCTGATTTTTCTCAGTTCAACCCAAAACAGAGTGCTCTAAACTACCAAAAAATAACAGCGCATATTTTTACTCAATCTACCAGTATCATCAAGAACAATTTGCAATGCATATCAAAGCTAGATTGAATCCTCAAATTCAACAAAGATATATCAAACAGAGTTCTTTGATTGTTCAACAAACAAAGTGCAGCTTTATTTATTTGAAAAAATGAAAAGCAACAAAATAAATATTTCACAAGAGGGTTACATCCAATCCATGCTGGTGGAGTGAATTTTCTTTAAAGCCTTTAAATGATTCTACTTATTTCACATACTGAAGTATACAGTGAGCAGACTGTCAATTTCCCAAGTAAGCTAATTAATCATTTTCCTAAAACAGGTCAAGCAACTTCGCATTATCTGCAGCAATATCAATAACCATATTACACTCGCACCCTAAACAGCCTTGCAAAATTAGAGCCATATTTCACATGTATTAAATATCGCTAACGCCAAAGCACATATGATTCATGAACAAATTCAGCTAGAAGCAAAGTAAGCAAATAATCCAGAACAGCAGACATAGAACCAGCCATGTATAAAGAGAACGCAAGCAGTAACAGGTGATAATAATACTGAGAAAAACTAAACTAAGCATGAATAATAACGAACCAAATCCTAAAAATTATCTAGATGCCTACTTTTAGGCGTCTAAAAAGTTGGCATCCATTCAAAAAGGGCCTGTCTAGGGTTTTAATTACTGTAAGTATCAAACCAAGAACTAGGGTTTCTAAATTTATTAAAAAAAACAAGAACCAAAGAAAGGCACACAGCCTGATTTAGACTATTCCACTCATATGCATATTTTTTTTTCCCCCTATTTCTCGTTCGCTTTCAACTCCAGCGAGAATTTAGGGTTTAAATTGAAACAAAAGAGAAAGAGACTAATAGACCCCATCAAACACTAGCAAAGGAGAGAACTTTCCTAGGGTTCTTGGATCGAGAGGCATTAATCGAAAAATCGCAGAGAAATCAGATTACCTGCATGCTTCTCGCCGGAAATTCGCGCAGGAGCAAGGAAATGGATCGCCTCCTCGGTCGGCCCTCCCTACCTTTCTATATATATATATATATATATTGGAGGCCCGAGGCGAAGAGAGGCCCTGGCGTTGAAATTTCTACCCGCTCTCCGAGTCCGAATGAATAAATGTGGTTAAGGTTGCAAACCCGTCAGTTGATCCGTGACCCGGCCCAATTAATCGAACGGCCCAATAAAAGCCTGACCAGTATTAAGAAACCATGAATTAAATTTTGGATCAAATCCGGATCTTTTATTATTAGTCTTATCCAATCTGATCTGACTCAAACCTACTTCGACCTAATCCATAAATATTATTAATTATAAATCTTATTTTCTTTTACTTTAGTTATTTTTATCAATAATAAATTCTCTTTTAAACTAATTCTTCTTTTGATCTTAAGAACTGAATCACTTTTCATCTTTTTTTTTCATATTATAATAAAATATATATTTTTTATTATTTATTTTAATAAATTTTTATTTGTAATATCTTTAAGTATATCAATGAATATTTTAATTATCATAATATATAAACTTAAGGATAATTATTTACTTAGATAGAATTAAAAGTTTTTGAATAAAAATTAAAATTTAAGCTTGCTATTTTAAATTTATATTTGATTATTAATTATTAAATTTTAGCTAAAAAATAATAGATGCTTGATTGAAATACAAATATGATTTAATCTAATTCTATTTTGAACCTTAACATTTTGGGTTGGACCGCATCATACCTGATCGTGAATAGATCCGAATGATTTGCTGAGTCTAAAACTCTTTCCATGGATCATTGAATTTGATCTATTTATAATCCTAAATACAGTCAAAAATATGTTCTTGGTTCTCAAACTTTTATTGAAAAACTATTTTGGATTTTAAACTTTCAGTTGTTACAATTTCGTCCCTTACGTTATAACAATATTGCATTTGTAATGTCCATTATGCACGATCTATTACAATTGATGAAATAGCTAATATGCTATCCTAATACGAATACATGTAAGCTTTTTTTCTATTGATACGTTAGTTATTTTATTAATTTTAACTGATCTCATGTCACTTAGAATACTAGGAAAGCAACATTCTTGAAAACATAAAGGGACTAAAGATAAGTTGCAATGATCTCATATGCATGTTACAATAAAATGGTATCTTATACTTGTCATCCTCTGGCTACCATGCAATTACATAATTCTTCTTTGTTGCACTGCCATTGCACATTGGTGTTGCCGAACCAAAGAAATTACTTTTGCATCAATGCCATCAATGTTTTCAACTCGATGTCCGGATCAAACAGTGCATGTCCTCATTTGCGAGTTATGACTCTATTGGAGCCATCAACCAGCCTAATGTACCAGGATTCCATTGAAGGCTCAAGCTGACCATAGATATTTTCTAGCCGTGCTCAAGTTGGTGCGAGCTTGCTCATGATGTAGTTATGGTTAAAATATATTTTTGATCCTTAAATATTATTTTAGGCTTTACGTCCAAAAACTTAGAAACAAAAGGAGTAACGTATTACAAATTTCTTTTTATTTAAAATCTAAGTTTCAAAATAAAGATTGATATAATTAAAGGTCTATTGTTTGGACTTTAAACTCAAAATTCAGCTAATCTAGCTATTTCAACTTGGATTACCACTAGAATAATTTCAAAAGAAATATAAAGAAATTGATTTGGTTCGATTTTTTTAGTTTTAATCTTGAAAAAATCGAACCAAACTAATTAAATAATTTTTTTAAAAGACCTAAATCAAATCGAAATGCTAACAAAACCAAACTGAAATGACCGAATTACAATGGTTCGGTTTGATTTTTTAGTTAGATCAAAATTATGCTCTCTCCTATGTGTGCATTCTTTTTAAGTTTTACTCTTTTTGGTCTCTCTTATTTTTTACATACATTTTACCATAACAAAGGATATTAGAGCTTGCTCGAGTGAGGAAGATATTATCAAATCAATTAACTTTTTTCTTTTTGATTGAATTGACTCTTGACTTTCCTCTCGAGGGCTGCCATTGCCATTGGAGTATTCCAACAAGCTCGTATTCCAGCGAGCAATTGCAGTTACTTCCGGATGGAGTGCAATCCATCCTTGCTGTCCTTGATTTCCTTTCACTGCGTTTCTTCTCGGTCAACTTCCGGCACTTTCTTGCAGTATTCTCGGCAGGTACGCACTGTGCTCTCCTACGAGTTAGTGTAGGCAAACGGATCCGAGTTATATCCCCACTTCCAGTTAGAGCCATACATTGATAAGAGGGTAGATCGTGTGTCAGCGTTTTATTGGGCCAGCTATATCTGCTGTTCGTCAAATGCGTACAGATTTTTTTGACGTTGGCCATCCTCTAGATTTTCTGACATGCAAGCGACAGGAAGATCTCACCCTCTTCTGGAATGATAGCGTTTGTCCCCCGCAATCTATGACTGTTTGCCATGCACTGTTTGTATGCACTCTGAAAGCAAGAGGAGTGGTTCCCTCCTCGCCGTTTGTCATGGACTGTTTGTCATGGATTCTCTCGTTGTTTCCCACTCTCTCAACAACCATCACTGCTGCACCATCCAACATCCAGTTATTTGTTTGAGATAAGATGATGCAGGATGGTTTGGTCCACGTAGTTCTAAAATTCTAAACTTGTCAGATTCAAACCTAATTTGAGTCTATGTACACTGATATTGTGGGACCCCGTAAAATTCCTAGCTATAATTTTAGATGTATTTTCCATGTTCGCTCTAGAAGTATTCAATCTATAAATTACTAAGAACAAGGGACATTGGTAAATTCTTGGTTCACAAGGATATAATTTGCTCAAGGATTCAAATTAATGATACCAACTAAAATGATTGGTAGGATTGTCTTGGAAAATGTTAGGCACATTGCGGGCCAAATAATGCTGGGTCTGACCTGTATTTGACTTAACTTGAACCTAATTCATAACCAAGCTTAAAAATTATGCCTTGAAAAAGGGTTTTAAATTATGAAACAAACCATCCCAAACTTACCAATGTATAGGTTGGATTTGTTTCTACATTTAATAAGATCCAATTACCTAAAGCTAATTTAGTGCCGATATAGATTGAGAGAGACCTAATCCAAGGCAATCACTTTCATCGTGAGAGGGTGATCCATGTTAGTTGGATTTAAGGCTGCAAATGGGTTGGATCATATTGGATCATATTTGGTTCTAATCTAACTCATTTTTATATTTGAATCATGATTTTAGATTCAGACTTAACCCATTTACTGATTGGATTAGATTGGTTCAATGAAAAGAAATTTAGACCCAATAAATTATTTGGGTCTATTCAGAATCTAATATAATTTGGGTCAAATCCAAAATGTTAAGGTTCGAGATGGGATTGGAACGGATCATATTTGCATTTGAGTATAAAATCTAATAATTGATAATTAAATATATATTCATAAAAAATTAAAATATGATTAAAAATGGTCAACTTAAACTAATTTTTTATTCAAAAACTTTTGATTCTATCCAAGTAAATGATTATTCTTAAGTTTATAAATTATGATATTTAAAATATTTATTGATATACTTAAAAATATTATAAATAAGAATCCAATAAAATAAATAATGAAATATAAATATTTTAATATAATTAAGTAAAAAAAAAGGTGAGAAAAGATTTAATTGTTCAAACGAAACGAATGATTAGTTTAAATGAGAGTTTATTAAATGAATTGATAAAGATAGTTAAAGTGAAAAAATAATATTTATATAATTAATATTTATAGTTAGGCCAAATTGAGTCTGGATCGGATCAAGTCAAAATATACAAAATCCGCATCCGATCTAGAATTTAAATCGGATCTAATTTTTAAATCTGAACAAATCCATAGGTTTTTAAATATGGATCGGGTCAGGGTTAGGTTGGGTCACATGTTAGCCCAACTCATTTGCAGCCTTATTAGATTTGATCCACCAATAAATATTTTAAATTTCTGTATAAATTCTAGTGGACTTAACGAGCGGTCTCTTTGTTGATCGCATTATAACGAAACACCTCCGCACTATTTTTTCAAGACTCCTACCCCCAAACTTAAGTTTCTTTTAACAGGCAATTCCTCTCTAGTCTTAATGAAACTTTGAATGACCATTTATGCTCCTAAAAAAGTGTGTATGCTAGGATGATGAATGTGTAAACCGATAGGATAAGCATATACAACGGATAAATAAGTATGAATAATGAGAATATAAGCGGGTACAGTGGCAAATAAGTATGTATATTGCGTGGATAAATGTATGCATCAAGAATATAAATGGGTACACAGATAGAATAAATGTGTATAGTGGGCGTAAGTGGGACTAAGAGCCTAAGAGGAATTAGAAGCTGAAGTTACCGTCCCAAACTTTCAAATCGCCGCATATCAAATACCTCTAAATTTTATAGATCTCAGGTGCTTTGGTGCAACAAAAGAAGAACAAGAAGCATTGACCATTCAAGGGCATTTTACCCCGCGTGCCTTCTTCCTGTTTTCTGTTATACATACTTTCATTTGATCATTATTTCTGGTATTGTCATCTCCATCTATGCATCATCCTACGTCTCAATCCATGATTAGCACATTTGGGACTTGGTCGCTGCCGACTTTTAAATATTCAAGCTAGGAAGACAATGAGTAGAAAATCAGAGCCACCATTCCTTGCCTCCACTTGTTAGGTCCCAGATCTTATTCCAAGCTTTCAGTATTTAGCAAGGGTGATTCCATGTGATATAGCAGCACCATTATGTTGTGCATATACATATACAATTTATACATGTAGACATCCTCAATGCAACTTTCTAGTGTATTCATGAACAAGAGGAGAAAAACCAGTAGAAGCTTTACAAGAGAAGTTTCTTCTGTTCTATTTTCACTCCAAAGAAACATATCTGATCACAACCAATTCCCATATATATAAAATACAAGGAAAAATATTGAAACAAAAAGGTGACGGAGAATATCGCTTATTAAAAGGGAACGCTTGGAGCGGCAACTCCTCTCCTAATTATCTCCATATCCGTGGTCCCATAAACAGGCAGTCCACTCGAGAGCTCCCCACAGCCATAGTTCTTCAGCTCAAAAAGATCGGAGCTGGAGTCACTCTCCCCACCATCCTCCTCCCTACTCTCCTCCTTTCTTCTAAACTCCTCCCTCCCTTCGCCATGCTTCTTAAAGAACCCATCTTTACTTCCATGCAACACCCACTTGTTCTCCGACCACCCTTCATTAGCAGGCTTCCCTATCCCCA
The DNA here is from genome assembly GCA_017589505.3 of Metroxylon sagu. Lineage (NCBI taxonomy): Eukaryota > Viridiplantae > Streptophyta > Magnoliopsida > Arecales > Arecaceae > Metroxylon > Metroxylon sagu. The sequence continues at coordinate 157,822 of JACVBY030000605.1, read as the reverse complement.
AAACCTTGCTTTTGCCATACAGCCAGGCATCTCCTTCTATCCTGCTCTCATCCCAAGCCTCTCCTTGTGGACTGAAAGCTGCCACCATTGACTGGCCATTGGACTTGGAACAGCTTCCCTTGTGAGGCTTTTTTAGGATGATAGCGTGGGGGATAGGGGTACTAACTCTACTGCTCTCAGAAGAGTAGATGGATTTGGAATCGCTACTCCTTATGCTCTGGAAGAGGGAAAGGCTCCTCCTCCTACTCATCCCTCGATGCCTCTCGTCTAACTCCCCATCCTTCATGGACTTAGTGGTGGCATGAGACTTGGATTTCTTCTTAGAAGCAGTTTGGTTGAATATAGAGCTTAGGAAGCTAGCCAACCTACCACCAGGGGAGCTTGGTTGCTTGCACTTCGTCTCCTTGGAATGGCAATTCTCCACTCTTTGGCACTCTTGGGGGCGTACGGTCTTCATTCGTATGTCCAAAATCTTCCTCTCTGCGCTCCAAACCACCCCGTCTTCCCTCCTGGCTCTTTGAAGGCCAGGTCTTCCGGCGAGATCAACACCATCAATGCCACCGGCAAAGTAGCGAACCGCATCAAAGACGTCGAGCTCGTCGGAGTCGTGCCGACGGTGAGCCGGCCTAGAGAGGAGGCTGTTGTCAGTGTTTGACTGCCCGACGGCGGACATTCTAGTGGAGAAGTATTGGGTGCATGAGGAGATGGATGTCCGGATTCCCTGCATATGGTCGTTGGGTGGTTCTTATAGGCTAGAGATGATGGAAGAGGCTTGGGAGAGAGTGGTGAAATGAAGGTGGCCTTTGGAATGATGGGGTGTGGTGGGGGGACAACCCTTTTGAACTGCACTCACCACCACTAGAACACGGCATGCTTGAGGTCTGCTTGAGGAGAGACCCACTTAGTGCCATTTATGTTGCCCAACAGTACATGGAGGAGGAGAAAGGCAGCAAGATGTTATAGATGTTATATCTTGAACAGTGTTATAGGCTAGCATGTGGTGCAGGTCGCCTCCATTGGTTTTTTGGTTGGGTTTCATTGAAGGAGATTTTCGGTTTGATTAGGTCTGATAAGTTTGCCAAAAAGAGAAACTTCTTTTGGATTTTAAGAACCAAAAGCATCCACCTAGTAGGCTTTGCTAGAAGCCAAAGCCATCTCTGTCTTGTGTTGGGAAGAAGATGCTCTACTTTTTGGGAGTTGATTAGGACACAAATATAATTAACCAAGGGATGTTGTTTTGAGATCTTAAGCTTGCATTTTGCATGAGAAAAAAGATTTGCAGAAATTATCAATGAAAACAATTTTCATGTAAGATCTTCAATATAAGAAAAGGAAGATGGCAGATGAATGATAGACAAGAGAATTCAAAAATGCTTCTTCGAGGCTTGAGGAATTTCTTGTAAGATCTCAAAGTATGCATTCTAGAAGGTTTCTTTCAAGGTAGCATTTCTTGTAAAGTAGCTTCTGATGATTTCCTTTAATGATGTTTTTGGTTTAATTCTTGGATGCTTCTTTTGGCAGAGGTGCACCTTAGGGTTCCAGCAACATTATTGTAGGTATATGATGGTCCAGTACTGATATTTACATAATATTATAATCAACCATTAATTGAAATTTTAAAAGAAAATTAGCTTAGTACTTTTTTTTTGGTCAAAAATCTTATTAAAAGGATTACTCATGGGGTGTTATTGATCCTCTTTGATTCCAAATAAGCACTCAATTATGGGACTAATCGCGCGTAGCATGAGGTTCTTATAGGCTCACTCTTTGTTTAAATAATGCCTACAGATTAAAGGTTTAAATTCAATCAAATTTAATTATAAATATTTAAAAATATTTATCGTAACCTAAGAACTTATTTATCAAAAAAAATAGCTAACAAAGTATTATTTGATCTTCTTAATCCATTATAAACATACAACATCTTTCCAATGTATTGTCAGTGTGAAATTAAATGCACTGAAAAGTTAATTTAGCAGTACTATGTTAATTAGAAAATGACATTGTTTGATTCACAATATGTGATGGGTATTTTGTGTTATTTGAGTAAAAGTCATTCATTCTGCTATCTGGCTAGCGTATGCATTGTGGATTAAGCTGCCACAGTGGCGACCATGACTGGAATCTGAGGGTGCTAATGACTTCCCACCATAGCACAACATTATCTCGTGGACTTTCAAATTCAATAGGCATGCATTAACTTATTTGAGGCATCCAATTGTCTATATCTCTCCGGGTCCCTCCTCCAACCACGCAGTACAATACGTCTGCTTTGGCAATAAATGGGGGAGCACCAAAGACACATATATAAAGAGGTCAGCGTGGACTAATATCAATAATTATTTATTTTCTCACATTCAGTCTATTCAACAGGCTTTGAAAGAAATCTCATATTTGAGGCCCTTCTCCATGGCATTCCGTGGGCTTTTATATTATTCTTACTACATGGTTATCCCCACACCACCAGCTTTTGTATTACTCTTACTTCATGGTCGTCCCCACACCACCCACCTACCCCCAACCCCACCCCCACCCCCACCCCCACCCCAAACCCGACCCACCCAGCAATCAGCAGAGATCATAGGAAACATATTCCCCTTACTTTAATTATTCCTCTTTCAACTTTCTCAGTACATATAATTAATTGATGTGCGGTATGTCTGCGAGCAGTCATCCATATGCTCCAAAGCTCAAAAATAATTCTTGAGAGGGATTCAGCTGCAATGGTGTCTTAGATTAAGAGCTAGTCAATCTATCAACATCCTTACTTGAGAGACCTTCAAATGCTTACTTCATCCATCTTCAAGCATAAGTATTCTCACATTTATAAAAAAACCAATCAAGTAGCAGCTTTCTGACCAATTAGATGTGACAAGACAGAAATGGCATGTTGGACCATGGAGTTTTCTCTTGATTTAAGTCTCCTTGCTTCGAGTGATGCTCAAGGAGTTGTGTTTGTGAGATCCTAATCCTCCTCTTCTTATTACCACCGACCGATATATATATATATATGTAATGGGTATGTAAGCAGAAGTGAAAAGAATTCGCTTGAGCTAGCAAATAGGCATCAACTTTACTTCTCAAAAGATTAACCTCCCTGGAACCACAAGTCAAACAAGTTTAAAACATGCTGTTCGTCTATCCATGCATGACATAGCAACGCATATTGAGGGGTTGCAGCCAAATATAAGTCAAGATGCTAAGCTTAAGCTAAAGCTAATCAGAAACTATGGAATCGAAACAACATGACAGCAAGTAGCATGCATGATGCCCCACGTACGTGGTAGATGTTCCATATCTAATGACCTTGGGAGGCCCACAAACGAAACGACGTGAACCATGCAAATGCCCTGTCACACCATATGAGGGACATGGCAGAGCGAATCCAAGACTAGTTTGGGCAGTCACTCTATCACTTCCATGCATTGTAGCTCTCTCTTTTTCGCGGTATACGTATGGTTGCTTTATTTCCTTTTGGGTTATACGTATGGTTGCTTTCTTTTACCCGCATCCAAGCATTCCAAGAGCCAATATTGGCTGGCCGTCCACTCCTTCCGAGTCCTATCTTGGGAGTAAACGTTCATGAGAAGTTGTTTTCCTTTGACTCAGCTCCATACGGTTTGAAAAGAGCATTGGAGACTCTTCACCTCACAAGTCTGATCTTTGCCATTGGGATATTATTGGATATTAAAACTAGTCATTTAAAATTTTGAAGAATAGTCTCACATTAGATAATTAATAAAATATAAATTCACTTAAATACAAATTCTACTTTTGAGTAGTATAAACTTCTAAGATTCTTAATAAATAAAAGTTTATTTTTATCTTTCTTTATTCTTGCAACAAATACAATGCATCATGCATTTAAAGTATAGAAGAAAGAAGAACTTTAGGCTCGATTTGGATCTTGGAGGGAGAAAAAGGGGAGGATGAAGGACGAGGAAAGAAAAGGAAAGGGAAGGGAAAAGGGGGTTGCTACCTCTTTTTGTTTGGAAAGAATGGAAGAAAAAAAGAAGATAAGTTAAATTCATCTTGTTTGGAGAAAGGAAGAGAAAGGAAGAGAAGAAAGAAAGCAAGAAATTATGTTTACAAAATCATAAATATACCTTTACTATAAAAGAAATTTATATTAATTTGTAGGGATAAAGTTGAAAAGATGGAACAAAAATTATAAAGTCATTCCCTTCTCCCTTTTTACCTTCTAAATTAGGGGGAAGGGCAAAAAATTTACCTATTGAAGGTGAAAAGAGAGGAATGAGTCCCCTCCTCTCTCTTTTCCTTTCCTTTCAAATAAGGGTTCATAAACTATTCTCCTTTCCTCCCTCAGATTAACCTCCATCCAAACATATCCTTAAGAAATTGAGTGAAGTCAGGTGTATTTGAGATTGGTGAATCTAAGTGCACCGATTAAGCATTGGTGAAAGGATTGGTTCTTTATATTTAAGGAGTAGACTATTGTTAATTGTTTACATACAGATAAAAAGAGTGGACAGAGCAAATTTCCAACATGTCCCTTCCCATGAGGACAAGAAGAAAGCTTTTAGTCTTCTCATCGTAATCAAAACCTCTGAACTATAAGTACAGTGTGCTCACACACACACTCTCTCTCTTTATATATATTATATAGAGACAGAGAAGAGCAAGTACAAATGCATCAGTGCACTCAATTTCTCTCTCTCTCTATATATATAGAGGGAAACTTGGCTATTCTTATGTTAACAATCATTTATCATGTATGTTTCATCTCGATAAATGTGCTTTATTTTTTGTAACATATTATGTGTAAAATAGTTTCTATTATGCTGAAAAATAAAAATATGTGCTATATTCTTTTATTTGAAGAATAAAGATATGAACCATATTTTTATTCTGTTACTCATGTACTTCTTCACCGAAGAATAGGAATATAAGTAATATCCCTATTCTTTTAACTAAAGAATACAGATTGAACCATATCCTTATTCTTGTACTCTTATACTTCACAAAGATAATCGGATATACGTTATAAATACTTTTTTTAAGAAAAAATAGAAAATAGTGGTTAATGGGTGATTTTTTCATTTCAAGATCCGTACGAATCTAATGATGGGGGAGGCAACCGGATTTGAGCATGACCACTTGTAAATATATCCAAGTTTATATATATATATATATATATATATATATATATATATGAGACAGACTTAGTTACATTCGAATGTAGCCAAGCTTAGATCTGGTCCTCTTCGACCCTTAGATCCACTATTTACGAATCTCAAAAAGGAAAAGTGAAAAAAATGGAGTATCTCTGGAATTCATATGGATTCAAGGATGGAGAAGAGGATCGGATCCTATACTTGGCTACATTCGAATGTAGCTATGTCTATCCCTCTCTCTCTCTTTATATATATATATAGTTAGATCTAACTACATTCGAATGTAGCCAAATTCAAGATCCAATCATCTTTTTCATTCTTGGATCCACATAAATTCTAAGCTACCCCATCTTTTTCATCTTTTCTATCTTTGGGATTTGTGAATTGCATGGATCCAATGATGAAGAAAATGATCAGATTTAGACTTAATTATATTTGAATGCAACCTAGTCTACTCTCTCTCTCTCCTCTCTTTGTGTGTGTATATATATAGCACGCGCTCGAGCAGCCATTTCTTCTACTTCGTATAGGTGCATGTAGACGTTTACACTGCCTCGGCATCCCATTCGTTTTCAATGAAATTTCCTTGACCTTCTCCTACGTCTCTGGATATATTTCGATATCCTTGTAGTCACGGGCACTCTAGATTCGTACCGGAGAAACCGTCAACCTTGGCATTAGGTGAGGATATAGATAGGGTGTTGTGAGGTTGGGGTTCTCTAGGAGCTTATCATTTTCTCCAAATGATGATGATTGGAGCATAGATGGATCAGTCCCTCCTGTGGCAAAAGGAGAAGCCGTGTGTCTTCTAGCGTGGGATATCCTCATCTCTCTTGTTTCATGCCATTTGTTTGCATATGTTTAGGTTGTGTGTTAGGCTAGTTCAGCTTGTGTTACCCTTTCATGAGGCCTTGGTGTTGCGTGCCTAATGCGCTTTAGTTGTGTAGTTGTTAGGCTTTGCCCCTTTGCATGCCTTAATTATATATAGTTGGATTTAGCCACATGTGCACATAGCCAATCTCAAATCCGATCACTTTCCACACAACGTAATTTCTAGATAAGCATACATAAATCATTGGTTGTAAAAATAGCATAATGAAAAGGAAAAAAGATTGTGAGTTAAAGCTTATTCCAGTGATCCCACCTATAATTGGTCTACACATGATCTATATACATGTTACTCTTGAATTAGTTGAACACCATCTTTTATGAAGTACTTGGTAAAATTCATGAATTTTCAAATTGATATAACAATACATGCATAAGTGTTTTATATATTTTATTAATGTATAACATGGGATGAACATTGAAGTGATTTGAAATCATGAATTCTCAACAAAACAAAATATTGAAAATTTTATTTTTTATTTTATAATATTAAATATCAATATAGTTGTCATAATATAAGTTAAAATGGCTAGCCAATAAAGTAGTCGAACACTAGATTCCAATAAATATATACCTATGTATGTATGTATGTTGGCAAATAAGTTATGAGTCTTTAGCCTTTAAACTTTAAAACCATGTCAAATATACTAAAGTGTTCATTATTTGGACATTTTGGTTAATTTTCATGATTGAATTTATAACCATATAACTTTATTTTTAAATCCAATTGCCTAAACTTTGACTATATTGTATTTTTATTGAATATTAAATTGCTAACTATGATCTCATACTCATTTGTTTAATAATAAGAAATTTAGAGTCTTCTCTTAAATGGTGCATTTTTAAAAATTTAAACATAACTGGCTATAGCGCTTGTTGTTCGCTATTTCTTTTTCTGAAATGCAAAATAATAAATTTGATATAGGCTAGATTGTGACCCTTTGATCTTAGGGTTGAGATTGTGGCCTTCTTGTCAAAGCTACCGGAGAGCACCATATATTATATTAGTCAGAAACATATAGCTTTGTCTATTCTTTTTTCTTTTTGGTAGTAGTAATGGGGCTTAAGGTCTTAAAAACAAAACACTCTAGGCATTCGCCATGGCCAACTAAGTAAGCTCAGAGGAAACATTATACTCTAACTTTTACTCTCCTTTTAGACAGCCATCCAATTAGCCAAAAAATCTGTCACTTAATTGGCCTTCCTATAAGTATGAACACAAGCAAGCTAAAAAATAGAAGATATAAGTCTCTGAATGTCTCTTAGGAAGGGATGAAGGTAGCGTGAACTATCTTGAATCTAGGATACCACAGTGGAGGAGTCCCCTTCCAATATAATGTTGGAGCAATGGTATTTCAAAGTTACTTTTGTCAAACCTCTCCAAGCAGCTGTCAACTCTGCAACCAGCACCAAACTGGTAGTGAGGGAAGTTGACACAGCATTGTTATTTTTATATTTTTATTTTCTCTACAAAGTAGCATTATATCACATGCAAATTAATGTTTGATATAGTATTTGCACAATTTTTTTGCAAATAATGAGCCTTTTTTTTCACTATTTTAAAGAGCAATACATATTTGCTACTAAAAGGTCAAAAGATTTATCATAATTATTTTTATTTTTAAAAAAAAATTTGAAAATTAATATAGATTGGAAAAAGTATCAAAAGGGCCTTTATGCTCCTGGTGCCAGTATTGGCCTGAAAGCTTACCAATGGTGTAACCCACATAGAGCCTACATTATCAACTTATCATTTGTGCTTGCTTGGTTACCTCCAAGCTCAACTACCCCAATTTTCACATATTTAATTTAGCTAGCTGCACTTGGGAACCATTACTCTTTCTTGTTAGCTTTCTTATACTGCCCTAAGAGTCTATATGGCCTTAAAAACTTGAGTCTAAATTAATTGGTAGCATATGAACTTGAGTTATAAGTTTTGCAACCTCGCTCTCATAGGTAGCCCTCTCCTTCTTCTGTCCTATCAACTTCTATATACTTAAGTCGACTCTAATACCGCCTATAACATTTCAAGCCCACTAACGGACTGAGTCCATATGGTTTTAAAAACTCAAGTTTAAGTTAATTGGTAACAGATGAACTTGAGTTATAAACTTCTCAAACCATTCTTTTTATCCTATGGAAGGCTATTTTATAGGGTATTACGTCTGTATTCTCTAGTTAATTTTACTATTCAATGTATGTGACATTGTTTAAGACATTAGGTGGGATATCTATTGCTAAGAGTTGATCCATCAAGGAAGTCTAACAGATAGGATGGGTGGATGTTTTCCTTCTGTTTTATAGAATGCATAACATTTTTCTTTCTTATTTATATATATTTTTAATTTTTCTATTTTTAATTTTATGATGTTTTATAGAATGACATAACAATCGAGAAATGGCAGGCATCATTGGTGTTGTTGTCTTGTATATGTAAGTTGAACATGTTGTGGCTCCAAGAGAATAAGTAAAGAAAACATGGTCTTTATTGTTAAAACATAGATTAGGAAAACTAATATAAATTAAAAACTTGATTACAATATATATTTTAAAAGGAAATTCATATTTTTTTATGTTGAAAATATTCTTTTGGTCCTCAGACTTTCATTCAGAATTCATTTTGGTCCTCAAACCTTGAAGTATTGTAATTTAGTTCCTTAAGTTTCAAGAATGTTATATTTCTGACTTTTCATTATATAAGATATGTTAAAATTGATAAAATAGTTGACATATCATCTTAATACAAACACATAGAATTGTGATGTAGGATAATTAATAGTCACTTATTCATGCCAGTATAATAATTAACTATTATATCAATCTTAACTGGTCCCATATAATGAGACACCAAAAATGCAATATTCTTAAAACATAAAGGACTAACTTGTAACAATTAAAAATTTAAGGATCAAAATAAATTTTGAATGAGAGTTTGAATTAAAGTATATTTTAGCTTTTTTAAAAAAAAAATTTACTGCATTGACTAAATAATGATATAATCTACCTACCTCGCCTCTCTCCCCCTTCAACGCATCACCCCTTAGTTGTCTCTCTACCTTCTCTTATCCCTCTTTTTTTTTTTAAGTAAATTTGAGGGTAGATGACCCCTAATTTATTAGAAAAAAGATATGAACAAGAAAGAATGAATGTACAAGAAAAAAGCTAAGAAAGATGAGGTAGAGATTTCAAAGACTCATGACAAGAAGACACCTTCCCAATAGAAATACGATCCTAAGATTCAAATACAGAGATGATTTTCTAAAAATAGCAATTGTCGAAGAGGACTTAGTTGAAAAGATTCAGTAGTCTCTCTCCTTCCACATATTTCACCAGAAAGAGAGGGTAATTGGGTCCCAAGCTAGGATATAAGCTTGTGAGTTTTTCTTCAAGTAGACCACATATGGTGGAAGCTTTAGGGCTTAAGCTGAGCTTAGGGTTGAAAGTAGCCTGATCGAGTCGGGCCACACCCTAGCCTGAACCTAGCTCAAATTTTTTTTTCAGATTTTGGGCTAAGCTTGAGCTTAAAATTTTTTTGAAAAATTAGGCCTAGGCTAAGCTCAGCCTGAAACCCGATTGGACTGACCCACAATAATCCATTTGAACTAAAAATTAGACCGATGAAATCAAGTTTCAATTTTTAAGTGTTTGCATAAAAATAAGTAATATTTAAAATAATTATATCTAATCGCTTTAGAAAATTTGCTATGATAAAGAGAACTATTCTTATACAAATGGTAGAAAATTCAATATAAAATTTAAAAAACTCACCATATTTGAAGGTTTTAAGATTACATTTGGGCGAGATTCGGATCCAACTAAGAGCTAATACTTCAGGCCTACTTCGGGCTCAAGCCCAATCAAGTAATGGCTCAAGCTTAGCCCAAAATTTTTTTAGGCTCTAATGTTAAACCCAAATTCAGTCCAAATTAATTCGGGCCTAGCCAATGGCTCGACCTAAGCCCACTTCTAGCTCTAGCCAAGGTTAATGAAGAGATTAGACCAAATAGAAGCGATGAAGGAACAAGAAAGCAAGAGATAAGCAATCGTCTTTAGCAGTGCATCACAGAAAGGGCAACCAGGACTGACTCTGTAGCTCTTTTCAGCTAGAGGCTCCCTCGTCAGCAGCCTGTCATGCAGAGCCAACCAAGCAAAGATTCTAATCTTTTCGAGGGTGGCTACCTTCCTCTTGTCATTAGACACTTGAGGTGATTTGGTTCAATCCAAACAGGCAATTGGAAACCTCACAGCCAGCGAAATCGCCACCCCTAGAGTGGATGCGCAAGTCAAGCGGTTATCTTTGGACGATAGCTTGCTCACAATGTAGAGAAGTGGATACAGTCAAAAAAGGAGGGCCTTTTGGTTTCATCATGCTTTTTGAGCCACCTGGAGATGGAACCATGCCAAAAAAGCCGACACCATGGAAGAAATGTCAATCTAAAGGGGCCCATGCAATGTCCTGATTGCTCCAGGCTTCCATAAATTCATCCACAGTGATCCTGAAAGTTATGGTAATCTTCTTGTTCCTCTCAGATTAGTGAACATCTATGTTTTCTAACTTATCTTGAAAAAAAAAGAACTCCTATGCTTTTTAATGGTATTACCAAGCCCAAACATTTGTGGTAGAGCAATTCAATTTGTGTTATGGTAAATTATGTCTGACAAAGTTTTTGGAAATTCGTTTTATTTGAATGATACGTTAAGTGATGTGGGTTTACTGATTTTATCCTAGTATCAAAACATCTCCATGTGAACAATTATCAAGTTATAAAATCTTTCATATTAATTATTAGTTGATTAAGGATTCCGCAGAGAAATCGGCAAAGCTTTATGAATTGGTATAAGTATCTTTAGAATACAACTTGGACAAGGGAGGGCTAGTTGGCATCTTGAGTGAACTACCATATTATGCATTTAGGAAGCAACTCTCCAATGCTTCCATTGACTTGGGAAGAGGTGAACCATATGGAAGAGAAGCCAATTTCAGTTTGAGGAACCACAACTCTCTTTAGAGTCTGAGTAAATTTGTCGAAAAGAAAAAATTGAACCCGGTCCCCAATTAAGCCTGATACTGCATAGTTCTGGGTTCACTACCATCCATTTCAGTCAATGTGGTCCTTGTCTATTTTCTTGATGAGGTAATAGCAAATGCATAAATACAACACCAAGTTTAGTCATTTGGTTGAAAGGGGGAGATTGAGTTCCTCCAAATACTTCTAAGTTATCAAATTGATGAAGGATTGAGAGTTGAGATCATGTAGTTTCATTTGCATTGAGTTTTTAGAAATAGACTGTAAAATATTTCATGATCTTTTTTTTGTTTGTTTAATGCTGATTTAAATTTTTTTAATCTCTTATAATTTGTTTGCTGGTTTTTTATTTTAAATATCAGGAATCTCCTTATGTTATTTCTGAGTAATTTTCAGTAGTTATTCAGCCACAAATGTGTGAAGCTGCAGCAAAATCCTTATTGTCATGAGTGAGATAACTTATATAGGTAATAATCAAAAAAATGCAATCTTTCCCTGAGAGAAATTTGTGTTGGATGAAGCAGACAGAGAGAATAGAACATTACTGACTTTTTCAACCAAGATTCTAGAGAGTGTACAAGAGAAATAGCCTCTGTAAGGGAAATTATGATTCACTAGGAATTTTTGCAAGCAGAAGGCTCTGCTTGGAAATTACGCAGTCCTTAATCTTGCTTTCTTTATCTCTGCAAGGGTCTGACATGGAATAATTGTATATTGCATTCACAAAGGTGCATTTTTATTCGATGCATGGTCTTGTAATTTCTTTTCGAGGCAAAGATTGGGTGAGCAACTTGAAAGATAGGACCACTAGCCTACAAGATGACCAAAAAGAAGACTAGAAAAAGGGTAAGGAAATGGAAAATAAAGGAGAATGAGAGGAAGGGTAACAGATAACAAAAAATTCAAAGGATCCCCTCTCAAGTACCAAGGCACAGGAGAAGAATTGTCATTGGCAAACCTTTTCCAGTCAGTGGCAAGGAACTTGACTTGCTTGAACATCTGGAAAAACCCTTCTCCTTTGTTTCACCAGAAGTTCTACAGTATCAGTCTCACCAAATTCACCAGTAGTATTCCTCCCTGTTTTCCATTTGCTACTAATTTCTCTTCCTCCTAGATGTACATATTCCTTCAGAGTCTAGGGAAGTTCCCCTATCCTAAAACCATTTTCAATCATTTTCTAGTGGCTTGAGAAAATCTGTAATGATTATTACAATGATCCACCATTTCATCAGACTGGAAAGAACACAAAAGATTGGCGCTGTTGAATTCCATTTTCTAAGATTTTGTGCTGTGAGAATTGGAGAGTGAACTGCTAACAATTGACAAATTTGGCCGTCTGGAATGCAGCAGTTCCTCATAGGTTTTGCCTGTGCTGAAACAATACCTTCATTGTTCAAAAATCTTTATAAGTTCTCACTGAACAGCTTCGGAGCTAAACCATCTCTAAAATGGGCATCAGAAGAGGAGTTAGGACAGTATCCCTTCATCTTTTTGAAGAGAAAAAGGTAGTCTCCTTTGAGAGAAGTAGTCAAGAAATTTCTGAAATTAGCAGCCTATTTCCATTGGGCATTATTCCATTTTTTCATATTTTGAAAAAAAAGTTGTTTTCATTGACTGCTAAATTAGTAGATCTTTTGATCTTTCTTCTTTCTTTTTTTTTTTTTTAAGTCTCAGAGAGAGAGAGAGAAATATGTGAGAAAAAAAAACTAAAAATAAACTAACAATAGATAACAATAAACATATAGCATCATGTAAACTTAATGTTGCGATGTTTGTGGAATACAATTTAATCACATGTGTTCAATTTAATAAGTAATTATTCAATTAGTCAAAACAATGACATAATATTATCTGAGACAATATTTGGGACTGCATTTGTAATGCCTTAGGCCAATCTGCTGGCCTAATTAACTTGTTGATTGGCTGAATCTAAATAGTTTCATTGGATGGGAAATAAAAGTTTGAGTAACTCAAGTTAATCTGTTGCCAATTAACTTAAACTTGAGTGTTTAAGACCATGTAAATTTGGTCCGCTAATAGATAGGCTTGAAGCATTATAAATAATATTAGAGCCTAGTGTGCAGTAGTTGGTGAGCAAGAGAAAAATGGCTACCTATGGAGCAGAGGTAGAGATGGGGACATTATTTTTCAAATTGGCCAAGCCATTTCAGTAATATTGTACAATTTGGTCTGATGTTTGTCAATATTATTACTACTGTAGTGAAATATGCATGCATGAAATCATAAAATCCCACAAGGCCATGCCCTCTAGCTAATGCCCCCAACATTCTTTAATGTTCCATGGAATAAATGTCTAATACTAATTCATTAGAGCATGCGATGAATGCATTCATAAGACCCCATCCAATTAAATTTTAATCTTCCAGGGCGGTTAGAGTCCAAGTAAGGTAAGTTGGTCAGTCAACTGAAATTCATAGGGTCTCCCAAGTGTGTGCAGACTCGAATCTTCCAAAATTTTTTAGTTACTTCTCTAATGTCCATCAATATACTATGCATCCCAGGGACATGTTATTTATGCATTCAGCTAAAAAGAGAGCCTTATCTTTATGTTTAAGCTTATATGCTTCATAGTTTGGTTTTGTTATAATCTATGACAGGAGAGTGACTCTAGTCCTGAAGTAGGTTTCTTTGGATTGTGATACTGGATCTCCTTTATTTATTGTAACCATGTGACTGGTTACTCATCTCTGGTGTACTCATTTGAAGCAGATCAAGCACTCAACCTCTTTGGTTCAGGGTAAACTCAGAGATTCTGCTTTAGCATTTGGAATTGTGGTACCATTAGATTGTATCCAGTTACAAGACATGAAACTTCCAAGATTCTAGAGATGCATGTAATGGTGGTACAAATTTGATTCCTAGATAATTATGTTTAAAAGAATGGAATGAGTCTTTTGTTATGTTTGAGTTCCATGAGTGCTCAAATTTGCTAACCAGGAGAAAACTGGTACATGTGTGTATCTAATGTATCCATCCATCCATCAATTTTCCTATATATTAATATTTATTTATTTTTCATACAAGGCACACATTTGAACTCTGATTTGAGGTTGCAGATAGTCTGCTGGCTAATGTTGCAGTACATGGCATGACACATTAGGAAGTGGATTTACCCAATTATATGTCAGCATCTAAGTCTACTCTTCCTGAAAGGCAGGCAGCAAGGGAAGAGTAAAACATAAGCAGAGGGGTGAAATTGGGAGATTAGGATTGAAAGTCAAGGCTTTGATAATTTACAGCAGTCATTATTTGTCAGTACTGTAAAAAGTAAGGTCAATGATAGACAAATAAGTGTTATCTGCTTCATTTGCCATTAACCAAGCAAGAGAAAATCTTCACCAGCTGGAATAGAGATTAGAATCTGACCAAATATTTCTTGGTGACAAAATTAATTGATGAACAGTACTTGTACAGCAACCACATCATCCAAACTTCTTCTGAACATAATTTGGTTATGGCCGCAAGTGTTTGTTCCATTGTTATTCCTATGAAATCATCAATGACATATGAACCATTATTTTTTCGGAGCACTTCCCTTGATATCTAGAGGCAGGCCATCAAACAGCCGTGTTTCAACACATTGGATCAGGCTACAAATCCTGATCTTGAAAAGTATTCCTTATTCACCATCCTTTGGAAAAGAAGGCATATTGGCAAAAGTTGTGAACCAGAATGCTTGATCACTGGATTGCTCTTCACACTTCATGGGAGTTAGAATGACACCATCACAGTTTTTGCTTTGTGTCGAAAAGTCGTATTCCTCGCCATCATTTTGTTGTTGTCCCTCGTGAAGGATGCTGTTATTTGTCAAGCTGTTGTTATCTTCTGGGCTCCATGGAACTGATTCCGGCTGGCAGCCATTAGGGAAGCATGAGTTCTTTTAGCCCATTCTGATGCCATTATGAAAGCAGCTGCAGTCTTTGTCTTGAAGGAGAACCCATCCGCTTGGTTCGACAGCATGAATATTTTAGATAGGGAGGTCTGTTATCTTATGTTGTTTGAATTGTCAAATGCCAAGAAGAGACCATTAAATCAAATTACATTGTGAATCTATAATTAATAGCGCAATGACCTATCTATAATTAATAGCGCAATGACCTATCTCCATCAAGATGAACTTTTCAAAATTATCCGAGTCTACGGCGAAAACTATAGGCTCGTTGAATACATCAGTGCAGCGTGCGTGCGACCTAGAACATCTAAGGGCATCACAGATCTGTCGTTACCTCAAACTTTTATGGCCTAAACAGTCATAGCCCTATTGCTTTGCTTTCTTATAAATTGGACTCCTTACTTTAGTCTTCCTTTTGATAAACTTGGGGGGAGGTCTAATTCCCCCAATTACGCTTCAAAAAGAGAATCTATAATTAATATAGATGAGATGGAGATAGGAATTGGTTGCATTGATATTGCTAGTGACAGTAGTATAGCCTTTGATGCCCTGCTCTAGATGACAAAGTGGTAGATGGTATAAGGACTTGTATGCCTTGGTTCATTGACATAGTAAAACCAAGTAGTTATTCCATTGCCTTCTTGCCTATTTACTGCATTCCTCTATTCCCAATTCCACCTGCTAATCCCTCATGCTTCAAAATCCAAGAGGATATACATAGACATAGACAATCTCATTAAATTCAAACTATATAAAAACTCCTAAACTTTAATTTTCAATATCAATTTAACATAACATGCTTATAAGTCATGAATCTCCTTGTATTTTCTTGTAGTCTAGACATAAAAATATTTTCACATGGTTAACCTTTTAAAGTTTGAAATTTTTGGAACTCTTTCATATAAATATCTGAAAAATAAAGATTACATAAAGACAGTGCAAGGGGAGATGGGAGTTTGAGTATGGTTGGTGATCAATCTTATTTGCTCAAAGCTAAATCTTCATTATATTTTCTTTTCATAAATTCCCCAGCATTCAAACGTGATGGATTTTGCCTGAGAAGACTTAATGAGTTTAGTGAGAAGGCACAATTTCTCCTTCATCTCTCTCAGTTATTGTGATTAACTATTTTGTTTGAAATGATTAATCTCAAAGTTGTGGATTCTTTAAGTACCAGATGCAGTTGCTCTTGTGCATGTTGGAGGGTTGAAATTAAATAAAAGATTGCACCGCTCATTGCTGATATATTTATTGCAAGCTTATGTGCTTCCACTTGATATATTTATTACAAACTCATTGTCAATTTGATCCAGGTGTAAACTTTCACTCATGGGCACAGAGGGAGAGGTATGAAATGATAGGCGACATGATCGTGAGAAGATAACAATGGTACCATGTCCCCCATGCCATTATCCTGGAGCTTAACTCCTGACTTGACCTCCAAAGATTTTTATTTTTTACTTTAAGGTCCAGTTCTTGTACGGTCCACCATACTCGGCACCAGGTCCTTCCCACTGTGCCGCACACGGAACCCTATCTCCCAGGCTATGCATTTAGGTTAGGATTAAAGAAGCTTTTGGGTCAAATAAATATTAACTCGTTTTTATCCGTACATTAAATAGATCAAATTCAGATTTAATGCTTCTAACTCATTTAATCAACATACTTATATTAGTGGTTAACCAATTAAATATATTAAATAAGTTAAATAGATTGATATTTTGATATTTTTTAGTGATTAACAAGTAGATTAAGCGGGTTGGATCAAATTATCTATTCATTAAACAGGTTAGATTCAGGTTTGAAATTCTGATATATTTAATAAATTGATAGAATTTGGATTGGATTAGATATGTTGGGTTCGAATTGATGATTTTTATAGTCAATCTGTATTAGATCTGATCTGTTTATGATCTAATTCAATCCGATTGCCACCTTTACCCTAAGCTAAGTTAAAAGTTAAGTTAAAATAGCAGTCCTCAAATTTTTCACTCAAATTTTATTTTGGTCCTTAATCTTTCATTTGTTATAATTTAATTCTTCGTATCTTAAGAATATTACGTTCTTAACATTACGTTACAATTTATCCCCTTATAAAGAATATTATATTTTTTCGTACTTTAAGAATAACTTTTGTAACGTTATTGTTAAGTTCTGAATTCATCACCCACATCGATAATGTGAT
Organism: Metroxylon sagu; assembly: GCA_017589505.3. NCBI lineage: Eukaryota > Viridiplantae > Streptophyta > Magnoliopsida > Arecales > Arecaceae > Metroxylon > Metroxylon sagu. The sequence goes on along the minus strand of JACVBY030000605.1, from coordinate 140,674 downwards.
AAGATCTTATATAATTTCTAGAGTTATGCATTACGAATCATACGGCCATCACACATGACTAGCTTGGCTGATAGGTTCAGATGAGTTCGAAGCAGGGCAATTATTTTGGAAATAGCCCATATTAACAATAAAAATTTTAAATCCAATTATTATTGTTTGAACATTATTTGGTATTATATAGGCTTAGGGATCTCCAATCTGTTGATTAGTGGAGGCTCTAAACTCAATTATAGAAAAAAATTGGCAATCTTTATGCAATATTTACTGGGTGTCTTAGAATACTAATGTGACTATTATAACTACTCTAACGACCATTATATTCCCCATGACGAGTGATTTTAATTTTTTAATATTAAATAATAATAACTAATGACATTATAATGAAAAATAAGAGGTATAATGGCTTGATTTTCTAAATCATTATTTATTGGATATAAACATCATATGTTAGGTGGTACAAAATCTTTTTGAAAGGAAAATTAATGTAGAATTTAAATTCTCAAATAAAAAATAATATCAATGCAAATAATGATTATTATTTGTGTTGCTACTAATTATTATAACAATAAATTATACATTGTAATGATTGTTATCTTTTTATCTATAATAACACAACAGAGGCATCTAAAATATTGGCTACATTTAAATATAGCCGAGCTTATATATAATCACTTTTTTCATCAATAGATCCACAGTTTATGAATCCCAAAGATGAAAAAAATAAAAAAAAGGTGAGGTTGTTTTAGAGTTCATGTGGATCCAAGAGTGGGGAAGATAGCTAGATCTTAAATGTAGCTACATTCGAATACAATCGAGTGTATCTCATTTTACAACGGCCATTAGTTTATATATTCATTCATTCAAATAAAAAAGTAACCTTAAATTTAAATTTCAATAATATATATACAGTTTTGGCCCAATAAACAATTATTTGAGTAAATAATCCAATTAATTTTCTATTGTTTTCTATTACAAAAGTATATATATACTTTTAATTCTCAAACTTATACTTTAGCTCCTTATATTTTAAAAATATTATAATTTCTAACAACTCAATAATATTCTATCAATTATTTTATGTATTTTAAGAATCAATAATATATTTTAGCCTTAAAATATCTATCACAGCTCATAACACGAATTGGTAACTCTTGAGTTCTGATTTGAGATTAATATTGGTTTTTTTTTTTTTTTTTTTTTTTTTTGTCTGTTGTATGAGCTGTTGGCATCGCCGTTGCTGTACCATTAACAGGATGAGCCCTGGGCGGAAAAGATCTTCTGGACCGACACGTATCGCTGGCGCGACCGTACGGTCTTCCCAGGCTTGTGCGACCGTACGAGTGCTGGCAGGGGCTGACGTCCCAAGAGCCAATGAGAGGCTGAAACGTCGTTGGCCCACCGTGCTCTCCTTCGTGGGAGACCGAGAGTCCTTAAGCGACCTCCACCACCTTCTAATTGGTTCAAACATCACGTCATGCTCCCCATGGTCACACTCGTGGTTAGCGTACGAGGCAAAATAGGTGTCCCCCCTCGTCACTGATACATTACTTGGATCAATGGATTGAAAAAAAAATAAAATAAAATAAAAATAAAAATAAAAATAAAAAAATTAAAGGGCATGCACTCAAATAAAGAGTCCCTATATCGAATGAAAAAGAAGAAGTGACATGAATCTAAACTACTAATAGATTAATTGGACCGATAGGTGAGCGACTTTTACAGAAAAAAAAGAAAAATTATAATATCCAAAATAGTTTCGTATCGGATAGAAAAGAAAAGTTTGAAGAATTTGCACTTAAATTTTTAAGACAATCATGTGAACCCGGTTCAGTAACAAATTAATTAGATCGATAGATGGGTTTGGAGTGTTACAACTATAGGTGATAAAACAAGAACTCATTGTAGCATTGCACATCTTAGTTTTGACCTATTAACATATTAATTAGATCGGCAGATGAGCGACCTTTATAAGGAGAAAGGGGAGATTGTAATACCTAAAATAGTTCCATATTTGATGGAAAAAAAAAGTTTGAAGAGCTTGCACTTGAATTTTTAAGGCAACAACGTGGATTCGGCCCACTTATAGGTTAACTAGATTGACACATAGGTTTGGAGCATTATAACTACAAGTGATAAAATAAGAACTCACTATGACGTTGCACATCCTAGCTCTGGCCCATTAATAGATTAATTGGACTAACATATAGGCTTGAGGCATTACAACTATGGTGATGAAACAAGAAATCACCGTGACATTGCACATTTTAGTTGCTACTTAGGTATTTTGGAGAAAAAAATATCTTTCTCAACTATGTGAATATGGATAGGTCTTAACTTTTGGGCATTAGCTCTAAATTTAAACCTAAGCTATTGCATACTTCCCAATCTATCTTTATCTTTTTCTCTCTATAGTTGTTATTTTTGAGAAGAAAGTAGATGATTGGTCCACACGCTGCAATTTCACCTTATATCACCTTCATATGACTCTCTCCCAAATCACGCTGCAATGACTTATGCCATGATTGAAACTGACATCGTTGAATGAAGAAATGGTTCTTAGATAGCATCAATGCAATTGTAAAAGGTTAATCTGCTCACCTTCAAACCACAAAGCTCAAAGAAAATTGTATTAGCTTAGAGGGTTGAAGTTTAGATTTGATGCAAAATAGGAAATTTTAGCTTCATGGCTGTTTGCACTACATGAAGAAAATTGAGACCGATGTTTACCGCAATGTGCTCGATGACACACCAGAACATTATTTTGTAGCAATGTATGAATCTTACAATTTTAGGGTTTGTCATGGTAGTTCTTCATTATTTTTTAAAGTGATCTTTACCATTCATTAGAGTAGGACTCTTTGTGGTATTTTGCTAAATAAATCGACATCCCAATCATTCCATAAGTTTTTTTGTTTCGGATAAATCCTTGATTCCTTTCTTTGAGTTTCTTTCAACTACTCTTCTTCTCCAACACTGCAAAGAGGAGAGGGAGAGAATATTTAAGCATGTTTGGCTTGGATAGAGTCCTACTTCTTCTCTAAGAACAATTCCACCTCGTCAATGGAGTTGAATCGATTTCTCTTTCTCTTATCCCCATATTCTTCGGAGCCACATTTCATAATAAAATCATTAACTTGATTTTATTTATGCACACAATCCACGCACATCACCGATTCATCCAATTATCCTTTCACTTAATATGATGCATTAGAAGATAATTAAAGAGGGTTTGGAGTATCTAGCAAAAGCCTACAATTTTTCATATATTGAAGAGAAGGTAAAATCTAGTTTATACTTCAAAGTGTACAGAAATTATGTCCTTCGATGGACCAAAGTCAAACAAGGAGCTTTTGAACAAAAGAAGAGAAGAATGCATGGTATTTATATTGCCATCCCTGAGTTTCCAAATATTCATATGTTATCTTTCTTTTTCCTCTCTTTCTTTCAGGGAAAAGTCATATGATGATGTCTTGTAAACTTATATATGTAATGATTTAGACTTATTCAAGATAACTATATGCCTTCTTTATATCCATTTAGTAGTACTACTTTAGATGATAATAGAAAGGGGAGTAGTTGTGATTCATGAAGATACAACAATAAAAGTAAAATAATGGAAGAACATCAACTTGCTTTTCCAAATATCAAACCAAAAACAATTTCTACCTTTTTTGACATGTTTTGTAATGAAACAAATTTTACGATGTTTTGATGACCTATCAAATCCTGATTGTTCTTAGAGGTAAAGAAATCATCTATCTTTGGAGCAAAAGGCAAACTAGTTGGGTCTACAAATGCCTAAACAATAAAGAAGGCATCTCTTGTTTATATATCATTGAAAGAACAAAGATCAAGCATAAAACCCTAGTGTTATAATTGGATGCATGGAGTTGGTCACACAACCAGCAAGGCTCAACCTAGATTTCATTGCAAATGGGGTTGATAGTTGGAGATTAACAATCTAGGATTAAAAATGTAATGAATAATGACTTGTGGCCCAATGATTTGATCTAAATGATTTGCTAATCCTTTCCAAGAAATAAAAAGATGAGCAAAACACTTGCCTTCTCAAACCATAAAAGTTAAGAAAGCACTAATTTACTTTTGTAAGTTTAGGATGGATTAATAAGCATTTCATGCCTATGGCTTCAAATTTTAAACCACATGGCCATTGATTTTGATATTGAATTCTCTATCCATAACCTAAGTTCAAAAGTGTACTTCATCAATATTGATGAGTCATATCATACTTACACTATGTATATAATAATTTTGAGATTTCATTCACTCTCTAAGTGCTTGTTTAAACGGTATCACCCCTTGCCACTTGAGCTAGTGGTGGGTGTCCAATTCATGTTAAAGTTAGCCCTCAAAAGGTCTGTAGAATTAAAGTAAAAGCTGGGGACTAGTCTTTCATAATCCTAGCAAGAGATAATGTGTGTGTGTGTGTGAGAGAGAGAGAGAGAGAGAGAGAGAGAGAGACTGCATTCTCTCTATATATGATAATTTTCTATTGTTAGACAAAGTAGGAGAGGGAAATGGGAAATAAACATAGTGCGACGGTAAGAATGTGTGGCATCGAAAGATATATTTCAACTAGAAAATAACTAATAAATATTTATTTTAAAAGTAATGCACTTGACAATTTGGGGAATGCTATGATAGTTAGCTTTTATATAAAATTGTAAATAGAGGATAAGTACTAAGGTGTCTTATTTAGTTCTTGCTAAAGAGATAATGAGAGGGGGGAAAAAAGGAAAGCACATTCATGACTACTCCCTTATAAAAGGTGTGACGTTGAGGATAAAAAGATGCAATTACCATTGTCTTTAATACTCTTCTGTGTCACATTATGACGCGTATTGCACCTTCCTCATACCACCTCTAATGCCTCCCTACAATGTTACAATCCTTTCTATTTTACTTTTCTTTGTCTTTTAGCCCTTGGACACAAGCTCATCCTTGAAATTATTAGGCATGCCATCTCCCAAGAATTTCTCTTATATGAGTTTATTGGCATGCTTATGTTGACCCACTCAATGTGTTAGTGGAGAGTCCCTCATCTCCTATCATCCATAACAAATTTGTGCATGTCTAAGCATCAAACAAGTGCTATATGCCTCAATTCCCTAAAACACTAAAGAACAAGAAAAGGCTTGTCTAAAATTGCCACTAGGGTAGAGCTACAAAGAGATATATTCATAAGGCATCCAATGGTACAAGATGGATGCAAGGTTACATCAAAATGGATGCATGCAGTCCAACTCAATTAATGGCACCCCCTAGTGTTGTTGCAAATGTAAAGGGGATTAGTTGATGCTTTGATAATGGCCAGGGGAACGTGTCATGTGGCCAAAAACCCCACCCCCTGTAATTCCCCTCCAAACCAGGGGCAAATTTGTCACAGCACCTGCTCACCCATTGCCCTCTCGACACGTGTCCGCCCTTCGCTCTCTGAAGGTTTAAGGTTGGCGGCGACGTCCTCCTTTCCCGTCACCCGAAAACCACCCAATAATACACTCACGTTTAAGACAAAACGGTGCACGCCAGCGAGCATCCAGTCTCGCCCAAAAATTAAAGCTAATAAAGGAGAGAGCAAGCGAAGGAAGGAAGCAAGGAAGGAAAGTAGAGAGAGAGAGAGATATATAGATATAGATATAGATATAGATATAGAGAGAGGGAAAGAGAGAGAGAGAGAGAGATCTCAGAGAGATAGAGAGACAGAGAGAGAAGGGAGGAGATGGGGAGGGGGAGAGTGGAGCTAAAGAGGATCGAGAACAAGATCAACCGGCAGGTGACGTTCGCGAAGCGGAGGAACGGGTTGCTGAAGAAGGCCTACGAGCTGTCGGTGCTCTGCGATGCCGAGGTCGGCCTCATCATCTTCTCCTACCGCGGCAAGCTCTTCGAGTTCTGCAGCAGCTCCAGGTATGTCGTACCGCCGGCCGGCGGCGAGTGGATTATGTCTTGGATGTGATCAGATCGCTGACCAAAGTCTGGAGTCGGACTTGAAAGAGTTTAGGTTACATAGAATGATATCCCACCGCACCTTCTTTCTTTCTCTTTCTGAATTCTTAGTTCTGATGATGATGATGATGATGATTATTTCTGTTTTTTTTTTAGGATTTTTGTTATGTGGGTCTCGTTTTGTTTCATTCTGTAAATTGATTTCAAGTATTTTCAAACTCTTAGTGGATCTGTGGCTTGAGATGGCGATCGCCATGATCTCTTGTGTGAACTTCATGAAGTCTGGGTTAGAATCATTGGAATCAGATGAAATCGCCATACCTAAAGATTCTCATACCAGGCCGTAGTTTTGGTTTGGTGGCACGGGGGCAGTTTATGTGATTTGATGGAGCTTAAAGAGTCCTGCTTCCTGTGGAATTTTTTTTTAATTTAAGTATTAATGTTTCACAGTTTTGCCAGATCTCTTTCCATTTTTTTGGGTTTGTTGGTCAAGAGATCTCTCGTCGGGATAAGAACATAGCCAGATTTCTTTTTCTCTCTCTTTTTTTTTTTTTTTGGTCTATTTTTAAAGAGATCTTTCGTCGGGATAAGAAACATGTCAATCAATTCCCCCAAAGAGGGATTATGTCAATCAAGAGTTGAAATCTTTTGAAAAAAAGAAAAAGTAGAGCAATAAGAGATCATGGTTCTGAAAAGAAAAATAGGTCCCGGATTTTTCGTCAGTCCTTTCGGAAGATAGTTAAAGTTGATATGTTTGGATATTAAACTTGCTTGTCAGTTCTCTCTCTGTCTATTAAAAAAAAAAAAAAAAAAAAAAAAGAGAAAGAGTCAGTTAAATGTTGCTCTTGAATTAATGTTGATGTTGGTAGGTTGTTATTTAGTGTTGTATTTTGTTGTTGAGATCTAAATCTTTTTATAACTCTGGGCATTTATTTAGTTCTAGTATGCTACCTTAAATTAAGGCTTGAATGGCATCTTCTGTCTTTTGTTTCACAAGCATAGACTTCCTAGCGATTGCATGATAGAATTTTTAATGATTGGTTGCTACGTAACTTGAAGTGAACACCATGAATGTGTTCACAAGGTCTTTTCTTTGTTTTTTCTTCTTTTTGGAGAACTCTTTGGAACTAAAATGAGGTTAACAGGCTTATCAGGGGGGCCATTAGGGGCTGTCTTGCTTGATTCTGTGGGTCTTTAGTTCTCTGTGTTTTGTCTGGATTTTTCCAGTCGTGACTAGGTTCAGAATAATAGCTGCACTGGCTAGAATATGTGATATTTTGATGCATTGGAATGATGCTCAATTCATCCGCAAGAAAGACTTAATGGTGGCTTAGATAAGATGTATATCATATATTCTTATATATGAATACCAAAAGGTTGGAGTTCTAGTGATTTTTATTCTGGTATGAGAAGTTTTAGGATTTAACAAATTATTTAATGTGTCAAAATATGTGTTTTATATTATATTTTATACTTGTTTGCAATTATATGCATAATACCTTTGTCTGACAGAGCTTTCTTTCAATCACAACATCTTGGAATGTAAGATTATTTTAAGATGAAAGATTATTTTAACTAAACGTTGCGGTCTTTCTGTGTTACTTCTTCTTCTTTTGAGAACTATGCTAGTTGATGTTTTTCGGTTGGTAGGTATGTAATGGGATTCATTATGTACTGAAGGTGGCAAACTCTTAGATAGGTCGAAGATGGTTTTCATCTAGCCTACATCTCAGAAACAAGGATAATCCATCTGACAATTTTAAGTTCGTTCTCTGGGCAGAAAGTAGATCCTAGGATAACGTGCATGCATAATGATATTACTTAATAATGAATATGCCGCATAAAACACTAAGCTCATCCTAAAATTATAATTGACGTTTTACTTTATTTTCTTAATGGATTTTATGTTCTTAATGCTTGGAAAGTTGAGAAATGTAGCATCTTAATATCAAATTTTTATCTCAAGAGATTACAGTTACCTAGCCTGTTAGGTCTACAACAAAACCTATAGCAATCATATTGCAGAGTTTGCTTTATCAGTCTATCAGTCTTGGTGTTCAGATATATCTATATATATATATATATATATATATTAAAATTTTATATAGAGTATTTAGTTTCAAGAATTGTCCATCTATATTGTGAATAAATTTTCCTTGTTTGTTCCTTTCTAGCAACTTATCCTTCTCTATGATTGCATCTTTTTAGCCTCTCAACACGTCCAGTCTTGATTTATAGTCTCCAGCTAACTCTCTGAAGAAAAAAATGAAAAAAAAAAGATTCTACTTTCATCTTTTTGAGATCTTAAACCATAAATTGTGGCTCCTTGAATTTGAGGTTGTTCACGATGTCACTAGAAGTATTATTCTTTTGCTTTGAAATTCTGTGGGTGCCAGATATATCAACTTTCATGAGATTTATTGTGTTAAAAGAAATTTTTGATGCGAGTCAATTTGAGGAATTCCATGTTTTCATGTATGATGGTTGTAAATGATAGTATAATTTGCTTCAACAGTTGGTTCTCCAATTCATTATGCTAATGGCATATATATATATAGAGGCTGGTGAAACCAGTGTCTAGGTTCGATACAATCTCGAACATATGAAATATGATAAATAAAAGGACATGGCATTTCTTTCTAGCTGTGCACTAATGGAAAATGACAAAGAGAACACATGGAGTGGCCATATATGATATAAGCATGGATTTAATATGATATGATCACACTAATCAATCCATGCGCGCCATGTCATTCCATGTGCAAATGCCATTTCTGCCCTTAAAGGTGACTTAGAAACAGTGCAATGGTGACAAAATGGTCACATATATATGAGGCGTACAATAAAATCTGCCAAAATTTCCATCATTTCTGAGATATGTATTCTTATTTCTGCATTTTTGGAACAAGCAAACTTGCAGCATCTTAATCTCTGTCATATTTTGTAACATCTAACCCATGGTTGAAAGTAGGGATATTTGATAAGTGGCTTTTGAAAAAGTGGGATTATAACTTTTAATGCTGCTGACTAGCTTTATAACTGCTGGTATATATTTATTTACTAATTGTACATATTTATCCTAATAATGTAACACTTATGTTCATAGAGTACATATTTATTTTATTAATATACATATTTATTTGTTCATCATATATATTTATCTTTTCGGTATATATATCCATCTGTTTATTGTACATATTCATCAAAGACCATTTATTAAAAAAATTATTGTAGAATTTGTTTTCTATAGCCCGGTCCACAGAGGGTCTGTTGTTCAAGTCCCTTTGAAAATAATGCTGATTGCACTGCCATAACTGTAATGATGGCCCGGAGGCACCTGGTGCATCATATATAAAAAATGTCTTCGAGCAACTACGGTTCTTTTACTGTTAACCTGCCATGATGACCTCTATTGGCCTTTTTCACATGAATAAATACCAATTCAAGATTCAAAAATGCATATATTGGAAAAAAAAATCTTTGAGCAGTGACATAATCAATGATGCCTTTTCCCCCCCATTGCACTGGATGATAATGATCACCGTAACAGCCACGATCTCTTTTCTGAAAAAAAAAAAAAAAAAAGAAAAACTAAAACCTTGTGGAATCAGCCGTAATTCCACCATGATATCATCGGCACTCAAACCTTGTCAAATTATACCTACCACTCCACGGTATATTTCTAGCCTTTTGTCTTACAAGGGACTTCTGCAGGGTATAAAAGGTGAGGATAGAAAATATATGAAATTATACTAGAAACAAGGAGCTGGTTTCTTTTCCATGAGAAGTGTTTTTCATCCTTGTTGTCTCAAGAATATATATAAATATAAATATGGCTTCCAGTATTCTCTTACATAAATGTATTACTACAACCAAAAGAACACATCTTAGAATGCTAAGAGTCGTATACTTAGTACTAATTAATATTTTACTTTTCAGCATTTCAGTATTTTGAAATTACAAATTATCTAACAACTTTAGGGTGATCTTGTGGCTAAGCAGAAGCACTATTTATTGACCTGTGTTAACAGATTGCCATTGCAATTTGCCAAAGTTCATTTAAATAAAAACATTTCTATCTGCTATGTTTTTTTTATTAGTAGATTGCCTATTTTTATTTCAAAGAATAGCTCATAAGCTATTCGAGTGCTCCCAGATATCCTTAGCTTTGAGACTTCTAGCAATTAGAGTGCCTTTTAGCACTCTAATTGCAAAACTTATCGCATGCATTTTCTTAAGAAAGGTAAACTACAAGATGACCATGGAATTTATGACTGCATGACTAGTAAATTGAAAATTTTAAGAAATATAATTTTATTCAAGTTTGTTCCCAGTATCTCTGAAAATCTATTTCATCTTATCTTAATTCTCTTTGAATAATTCACCTGTGAGCTTGCCCTCCTTTTTTGACACTTTGCAAGTCTCCCCATATATCTAAAGAAGTGACACCTTCACTACCATTAACAGGACTAGGTTTTTTCTTAGTCGTTCTTCATCAGTCTCCTGATCCAACTCATTATACTGAGTACTTAATCAAACCACTTGATTACTTTCATTATCAGAAAGAAACAGGAAATTCAGAATAAACTCATATTTTGCAGACCATGATTTGGATCCTTAAGACAGACAGAAGAGTTCCAAGGTGGTTTTGCTTTCCAAGAACAATTTGCTAATTGTCAATGTATGGGTTTATATAATTAACTTATGTCTGATGACAATTTTGACCAACAAAACGTTTGAAAAAATCGTAGATAACTCAACCATATGAAATCTTAGTGGCAATTTCAAATGCAAGAAGTTGATTCTTTGTTACAGTGATTGTTAATGCGATTAAGATATGTTCCAAATCCTTCAATATATAAACCTCTTTAAGAGTACATATTTATTGTCTCTAGTACAATGCCATTCTCCATCCCCCATACGGTATACATATTACGTTCTCTATGGGCTAAAACTAGCATCTTGAGATTGATTAGCAAAGTCAAGGATGTTCTTTATGCAAGGTAATAGAACTTTAAGGATTGTTCCTCGTGAATTTCTGCTTTTGAAGGGCATGATTTTTACCCTTATAGGTCATGTGATGGTCATGGGGAATGATCATCAATTGAAGTGCTTCAAAAATATTTCCAAATGGATGACTCAGGACTCTAGCTGCTAGCATTGTAATTCTTTGCATCGTAACAAGGATGATTTGCTTTACACGCATGCGTTAAGCGCATTAATTTTAGCTACCTCAATGTCTATTTTCTCAGATATTTCTTTGAATTTGGTTGAATTTTTAGATAGAAAGTGGAGAGGAAAGAAATAGAGGAAAGAGAGTTGTAAAAATATGAATTTTTCAGGCAAGATGAACTAATTTGAATGCTTTATTTAAGACAACAATTTTTCGCTGTAGATGCTGGATTCATGAAATCCTAGTTCTAGTATTCAATTGCTTAACATATTCAAGATCTTTAAAGGCTCTACTCTTTTACGATCTTGGCAACCAAAGCACCCAACCTGAAATAGAAAAAAACGAATAACATTAATAAAAGAGAGTTTTGGTGGCTTGGTTGTGTGTGTTGGGGGGGGAGGGGGGGGGGGATGAGTTGTGCATTTCCTCAATCTCATGTAATTTTTACTAGAAAATAATATTCTGCAATTCCTTAATCTTATAATGCTAATGCTTACTTTTACTATTTTCTGCTGCTTTTTTGTGACTGTTTTCTGCTACATTTTTTGGAAGTGATACTAATAATGTGTTCCGTACTATTGTGAAATGTAAGAAACTTTGCCATTGTCATTGCTGATTTGCTGTTAGAGTTTGCATTAGGTTCTTCCTATTGCTTCCATACGTCCCTGGTATTCTTATCAACCATGTTGCCTGGCATGCAAAATTAAATACTGCTACGTAGTCAGTTTCACTAATGATGGTGCAACTTTCAGTACCAGGTGCTTCTTGGTGTCTCAATAAAGTGCATTTAGGAGGATGAATGAAAAGCAATACATTTTTCATGATAATGCAACAAAAAGAAATCTTCAAAATATCTTTGAAGTTACGGGAAAAAATCAAGAGAGTCATGCATATGCTAGTCTAGAAAGATACAAGGAATTTCACTTTCATAAGGGAACAGGATGTTATTTCGAACAGAGAAGGGTGACGCAAGATCGCTGTAAATAGCCCGCATTTACTAATTTTCGTTCACTACCAAGACATTTTCTTCCATTCTTACCTTCAACAAATTACTCCGTCGTTTGTTTTATTTTATTAATCCACCAAAATCAACCAACACATTGTTTCTTGATTTTTTAGACAGCATCAACTAGGACTGACAATGGGCCATGTTAGATCAATGTCAAGTCAAATCAAATTAAGACTTGGTCAAAATAACTCAATCATGCTCGATCTGTTAGAAAATTTTCATTATATAGATTAGCATAATTATTCTTTAAAAACTAAGATTAATTAAATGTCAGATTAATAAAGTATTTTATGAGCCCCTTATGGTTAGTAATCGCCATATGTGTTATTGGGCTATTTGGTGTACCTTGGAGCAGTATGGATTTATGTTAAGCATGAGCTTTGTAAATATATGGCCCATAATAAGTAAGGCATGCATTAAGTTAATTATCACAAGAAAAGGTTCGTATCCTCATTCTACCCTATAAATATTGCGGTAGATCTATTGAGTCGTAATGATTTCATTACCTGTAGAGTAGAGGAAAGTCTTCTCTGCGAGCGCACGCATACAAAACCTTAATCTAGTTCTATAAAAGGAGAGTAATGAATCTTGTAATAAATTTAGATATGATTTTTTTTAATATTGTATGTATAGATATATTTAGGATATAGAGATTATCAATTATGTTTTGGATTTATGAAATCTAGTTATTCTATCAGGATATATCTATAATAGTGTTTGGAATAGTAAACCTATGCATAACCCATTTATTTTATTAGCCAGCCTGATCAAAACTTCTCTTGTTGGTTATATGCTTTACAATAATAACAACAAGAACGATAATAATAATAACAATAAAGCTTTAATCCCTAAACTAGTTAAGGTTGACTACATGAATTTTTTTTTTCATTTTGTTTAATTTTGAGCCATATTTTTCGTGAGATGTAAATATTTTTAATTTTTCTTTTATTGTTTAATTTTGAGCCACATTTTTCGTGAGATGTAAAGATTTTTAATTTTTCTTTTATTGGTCATATATCTTAAAAAATAAAAATAAGATTAGGCTCTTTAATAAAGTGAGAAAGAAGATAAGAAATTAAAGTAAAGAACAAAACATGATAACTCTTAACTATGTCTCCACTCCACTTTTCTTTCAATATTCTTTTTCTTAGCAATAAATTATTTGATCTTCCTAATCACCTCAACCAAGCCTTAGTTGGATCATGGCCTACTACTTTATTGCCATTATCTTAGAGACCTAGGTTGAGTAGTAGTGCCAATCTTGTTTCAAGTGACTCAAACCCAAGCTGATTATAAAAACCCTCTTACAAATCCATTTGTTTTGGTCTAGTTCAAAGAGGTTCATTTTTAAAGTTAGAAATTACACCATAAAGTATTAACTAGATGAATAGACTTCTCAAAGTTAGGAGTCCCAAGCTATATCTTCAATTTACATTGGAATTATATGTTACAAAGACTTTTTGTAGACATTGGGATTATTTAGTTTGGTGATACACTATTTCTTGAAATAGCCAACATACTTTCCTATCAACTATTATTTTCTTGAATATTGAATTCATTTTAAACTTGGATTTTGCCATGTATGAAAAGTCAAAAACATCAAGCATAACTAGCTCATAAATTTTTCAAAAAGAAATGGCAAGATATCTTACTAGACTATCATCTAAATTGTGTCAACACTGCTTCTTGAGCAAATAGATGATTTATTAACATTAGAAATATGAGAGAAAATAAAGAAGGATGATAATGGAGAATATTGATAGTGCAACAACCTAAGACCTCATCAAAAATGCTAGTTAGAAGTATTACTTATGTTTTTTAGCACTTGTATATGTATCTAACATTTACTCAGTGCACAATTAATGCGGAATTAAATATACAGCTATATGTATCTTTACACTCTTTTTATACCAAGCTAAAAGTCTAAATCCAATCAAATTTAGTTACAAACACCATTATTGACCCATGGTTAGCCTCAAAAGGAGTCTGTTACAATATCCCTTAAGTTATATGGACTATAAGCCAAGTTTGTCTGATACTATTTGTAATGACTTAGATCCCATTTAAAAAATCTAGTTGAAAGATATTATTTGGATTCCTTAGCCTTATATGAGTGAAACCAAGAAGCTAATTAGAATTTACTAACTTGGTGCAAAAATACTGTGGAACTAAATACATTAACATGAGCCTATGTGGATTAGAAGTCATTATAGATAAGCTCTTTAGGGTTGACAAGAAGCTAATTATAATGTTTATGATTTAGATTTTATTAGAGTTGGACCCTTTGCCTAGTGAGCATCTTAGATCTTAAAAAGAGTATGTAAATGCTTATGCTAATATGTATTTAGTCTCATATAAATAATGCACTGAAGAATTTTTTTTGTACTCATACAAGGCCAACAAATCAAAATAATACTTCTTGACTATCATTTTTAGATGAGGTCATGATTTGTTATAGATTGGATAATAATATATTTAAGTTTATATCCATTTTCCTTTAGTCAATATGAATTTTGTTTAGCTTATTCATCTTAACTAGACACATATAATTTGGATATTTGCAATACAATACAAAAGTTTGATGATATAAATCTTATAAGCTAATTATTGCAATTTATATTGAATTAACCCAAACAAAGTATAAGCCTTTTAACTTTCTCTTATACTTTGTTTTTTTAAACTATCAATTGATTATTCAAAGAAGAAGAAAGAAATATTTATATCCATTCATAGAATTTAGTGACCTTAATAACTCTATCAAAATATAAACTTTGGCTTAAAATGCTAATTTTAGTTGTCAATTGTAACTAAAATTTAAGTTTTAGTAGAGAAATAAAATATCTGGTTGAAGACCTAATGAAGTGGATGCTAGAGGCCTAGAGCAACAACCTGAGAATCTAAATACAAGAAATGTGACAAATTTCTATAGCAAAGGGTGGCTTGATGAAGGGTAGTGGATGGGATTGGCTTAGGGAAGATGAGTAATAAAACAAAATAACAAGTGCCTTCTTTTGAAACTGGATTCACTAGGATGCCCTTGTTTTAGTTCTATTTTTATGGAAAAATTGGAGTGGGACACTAAAACACATTCATGTAGGAAAAAAAATAAAGAAGAAGAAAAAAAGGAAATAAAGAAAAGAAAAAAGCAGGAAAAAAAGTTGAAGAAAAAGAAGAGAAAGGAAAAGAAAAGAAAAGGAAATAAAGGAAGGAAAAAAGGAAATGAAAATGAAAGAAAGAAAGAGAGAAGAAAAAAAAAGGAAGGATAGAAAGAAGAAGGAAAGTGAAGAAGAAGAAAAAGAAAAGAATAAAAGAAATGAATGAAGAAGGAAAAAAAAAGGGACAAAAATAAAGTAAAATGGAAAGAAAAAGAGCAAAGAGATTGTGTATTTACCAAAATGTTTTGCTAGGATAACCATCAAGATAGGATGGAACAATCAAGCACTCTATTTCGTAAAGAAATCGAAATACCCTATCTTATAAGATTTAAAACCTTGGTTATAACCTATAAGTTAAAGATATCTTTATACAGAAGAAGAAAATAGATATAGATAAAAAATAGATGTATATATAAACATATCAATACCCACATTTCTTTGTTGAATGTAGATAAAAATACAAATATTAATCTGATACTAGAATTTTTCATTGTATTTGGATAAATTCAGATACAAAATGGATTTGGATTGACATACATGATCCCTTTTTTCACTCAAACAAGTTGAGCATTAGAAAATTGATTTGAATAATAGTCTTGCATAGATATTAAAAAGAAGACTAATTAAGGTGCTGATATTGCAAATATATGAAAAATGACAAAGAAAGAAGATAATCTCTAGTCATGACAAATTCAAGAACATGTTATGATCACCTAGCACTATCCATGGATGAAGCTATGTACATGTATCTTGATTACTTAGCAAAGTAGATCTACTACTAATTTATTATATCTTTTGTAGGTATTAATGATGATGGGAATTGGAAGGAAAATATCCCAAAAACTTTTACACAAGCATTTAAGCTTGCATACTTGCAAAAAAGAAACATATCTTCCATTATCTCGTATTAAGATAGACCCATAATTTAATAGATGGTTCTACCTTATGTCTACATCTATAACAAAAGATGGATAGAGAAATTCTAGTAAGATCAAAGGGAAAATACACTAGTGGCTACCAATCTCTCAAAAACCTAGCATCTCATGCTCCTAAAGGAGACTCACACTTTTAAAAGATTTTCTCTTTTGAAAATCCTAATTATAATGAACTATAAATATATATATAGTACAAATACAATGTGGATAATCCTAGACCAAACCTAATATTACTTAAATAACCCCTATAATCTAGGTAGGCTCTCATTGCAAATCTAAGTCAGGTTTAGATCAAATTCATGATTCCATTACAACAATCTCCACTTTGGCTTGAAATTTAATCATGTCTACCAACAAATAAAACTTCTCTTACATCTTCACAAAACCCGAAAATGCCCTCATGCACTATAAAGATTAACCAAGACCAATCAAGTCCAAGCAGTGCTTGAACTTGGATATAGAAGCTGACTTAATCATCAAATCTATTAGATCACCTACTATAAATTCTTTCTTCATTGTAATCTTTGCTTGAGACACGGCCTCTTGGATTAAGTAATATTTAGCCTAAATATGTTTGGTCATCTCTTAAAACATTAGATTATTGGTTGAAAGTATAGAACTTTCACAATTACAAAATGCAACAGTCAATCCCTATTGCAAGTCAAGACCACCAACTAATCCTCTCAACTAAATAAGTTCTTTAACTTCCTTAGATATTGTTGTGTACTTTCTTTGTAGTGGACAAAGAAACTATCGACTATAATGTTACTTGTTAACTAATGACACAGCTTGAAAGTATAAAGACATAAGGTGAAAGCCCAAATTAAGAAACCCAAATAATATCTTTTTGGCTAGTTTTTTTACGTGAGATCTTACGCTATTATAAATGGTATTAGAGTAGATCTAGTCCATGATCCATGTGGACTAAAGGATACTATAAATGGGATTTGAATTTGGATTTGGAACCATATTCTAATGATGACACCAATACTTAAAGAGGAAAAGTATGTGAAAGCCATGTTAGCATCTCTTAGTCCCACATAGTCTGTGCATTGAAGAGATTTAGGGTATTTATGCAAGATAAAAGAGTTCAAATAATGCCTTCTTAGTAAGTCTTTTTTTATGAGATCTTAAGTTGTTACACATAACTAGTTAGAGATCTCTTCAAATTATCTGCATAATTAGAATTCACAAAGCCAATAATTTTCTTGCCCTTTGGTAATTTTAACAGGTACTAGACTAATTCTTATGAAGAGATTCATTCTTTTGGTTCATAATAGCAATCAACTATGCAAATTCACTACATATAACAACTACATGATAGGCAGAAGGTTCTAAAACATTAATAATTTGCTCTATATTAGGAGTTAAAACAATCAAATCTATATAACCATGCCTTTGAAATGATCTAATCGACCTCATTTATCTGCTAGTTGTTGTAGGGTTTTGTTGCTCTTAAGATGCACCATCTTTCTCAATAAGATCCTGCACCTTATCATAAATAGGTTAAATTAAAATATCTTCTACTTTTTTGTAAGCTTTTTCCTCAAGCTTCATCTATCATGGATATTATGCTCCGAATCTATATCAATAAACCTTTTACTTGAGAGAAGCATGAAAGGCACATCAAAAGTTATATCCTTCTTAAATAGAAACTTGGGTGATTTAGGATTAGGATACCATAACCTATATCCTTTTACCCTATAACTATAACCCATAAATATAAATTTCTTTGCCCTAAGCTTACCCTCTTTTACAAGCATATGCAAGGCAACTAAAGAATTTTTAAATTAAAATAATCTGTAAGAATACTAAACCATGCTATAGATTTTTTAATTTAAGTATAAGTGATGAAGATCTATTCATTAGGTAGGAAGTCGTATTATCTACTTCAGCTTGAAAGACTTCACATAACCCATCATTAGAGGGCATAAAACATGCTCTTTCCAAGGGAGTCCTATTTATATGTTCTGCAACCCTATTCTATTGTAGTGCTTTCCTAGTCATGCAGTATATTTCAATCTTTAATTCTTGTAGAACTGATCAAAGTCATAATAGCAAAATTTTAAACCATTATTGGTATGAAAATACTTGATCTTCTTGCTTATCTACTTTTGAATCAAAACTTTTCATTGCTTGATGGTGACAAATACATTATTCTTGTGTTTCAAAAAAATACACCCAAACTTTTCTTGAAAAGTCAACAATAAATGTTAACAACCACTAATAACTACCCTTGGATAAAATGAGAAAGGGACCGCAAAGGTTTGGATGAATATAATCGATTGTACTCTTGGTTCTATGAACAATTGTACTAAACTTGATTCTACTCTATTTTTATAGACATGTTGCTCATAGAAGTCAACTTTACCAGTTTTCCGATCATAAAGTAAACCTCAATTGCTTAGCTTAGTCATAGCCTACCTACTTACATGCATATACCATAAATAAGTAGTAGTGGAATCTGAAATCCAGGTAATGACACTGTAATAGCACCCACCATAGTACTTACCTAAAGAAATATAAAGGCCTCTTGTCAACTATTCTTTCATCTCAACTAGCACACCTTTACAAGCCCTTCAAGCTCCAACTTCACCTATATGTCTATAACTAATGGAGTTGAGAATACTCAAAGATATGAGATTTTTCTTCAAAGTTGAGACGTGCCTAACATTTGACATAGTTCTAATAATACCATCATTCATCTCGCTTTGAATTATCCTCATATGCATAATAGGATAGGACATATCATTACCTATCAATATAAAACCACTAGCTGGCTTGTAAGTGGCGAACCAATCTCTATTGAAACACATATGGAATGCACAAGCCAAATCAAGAACCTATCTATCATTTAACTAAAAATTGGATTGACAGGATAGTTGCAGAAATATTAAAGGATTTTTCCTCAACCACCTCAGCAACTTCTTTAGACTTATCCTATTTTTCCTCCTTATTTTTTATGTTTGGACATTCTCTCTTCATGTAGCCCTAATGATGATAGCAAGGATGCTGAAAATTCGAAGTCTTCAATTTGATCTAGATCTACTTTTAATACCAATACATTTCTCTTTGTGACCTTTCTTCTTGGACCTTTCTTTTGTAATGAGAACCTCATCTTGACTATCCTCTCCATTCTCAGATAACTTTAGTGAAGCTTGAGTTTCCTTCACAACAACAATGTCTTTACTATAGGATGGAGGTAATGAATATAACACAATCAAGGCTTGTTCCTCATCGTCAATTCTAATATCAGTATTTTTCAGGTCTATAGTAATTTGATTAAATTCATAAAGTTGTTTCTAATGTGCCTACCATCTTTCATTTTGAGGGTGTTGAGTCATTTCAAACACCATTAGTTTGTGAGCAACTTAGTCATATATAAACTTTCCAATTTGAGCGACCAGCTAGTAATTGTATCTCTTCTGTAACCTCTCACAAAACCTCATTAGACAAATTGGTTAGATCATATTTTAAACTTTGTCCAGAATATCCTCTTTATCCTCTTCGGACAGTGAAGCGGGTAACTTGTCTTTACCCTTCAAAACTTTGTGTAACCTTTGCTAAGCCAGCTAGGCTTGCATCTTGATGCACTAGAAGATGAATCTATTTTTTTGACCAAACTTCTCCACTTCATACTTTACAGTTGAGATGTCTTCTGCCATTATTAAATCCCAAATCAATTAACAACAAGCTTAATCTCAGCAACCCATAAACAAAACAAATTTAAAATTGAAATGCTCTGGTACTAGTTTGTTAAGACAAATCCACAATTTGAGTGGAATAATAGAAAAACAAACAAAAATAAATAAATAGAAAACAGGAGAAAAACAAAGCAATATATGTGGTTTGGCCTCATGCCTACCTTCACGGAAGAAAATGGAGAGAGATTCTATCAAAAAATGAAAAGGAAGATACAATGGTGTCTACCAAGCTTTCAAAACTCTAGTACATCCCTGCATCCAAAAGCTTCTCTCACATTCCCAAAGGTTCCCCTCTTCTGAAAACCCTAACTATAATGATCCTTCTAGAAATATGTAAATGTAAAAACAACATGTCTAACCCTAGCCCAAAACTAATATAACTCAAATAACCAAGCTTTTCTACATTAAATTTTATAATTTAGGTATTATCTCATTCAAAATCCAAGTTGGGTCTAAGTCAACTGCAAGACACCATGACAACAACTTCTCTATTAGAAGTCGCAATAAGGAGATTTTAGAGCTTTAATTGTGTCGAGAAATTTCTGACTTCAAACAAGAAACAGTTAAGAAGCCAGCATAATTTTAAGTATAAGAGAGCTGTTGATTATCCCATCCATGAGGATGTCGGATGAAATAAAAGATCAAAGAAAAGCTATGTTTTAGAATGCATACAGACTCGGTCAGCAAAGAGGCAGTAGAGGTCTTGGTTTGGAAGCACATATCCTATGTACTCGGTCTATAACTCGGACTCGGGGGCCTGCACCGGACAGTGAGAGGCTTTACATGGCATGTCACACCAATCCTCCCCATGCCACGTGGAAGAATCTTGTGTGCACAAAATTATGGCAACTCCCCAAGCATTTCTCGCTACAAAATTTCTCATACTTTAATAGATCGTTTACCTTGATTCATGAAGCTAGACCATCCAAATGACATTGGGCTTGTTTATTATGATAATGTCAGATAAAATGAAATTAGTGTCATTCTTGAATTTATCTTGTTACAGTCTTTCCTCATAAAGTCATTTTAATCTTTTGATTGAATGATCGGTACCTGTACATAATCGCCCTCCTGCATCTTTTATTCATTGCACCTATATCCGTGTATCTTCTTCAGCTCTCTAATCACATGGCCAAATTTGAAGAATTGCATTGTGCTTCTAAGTACAGGGACATATCCTCTCAAGACTTTTGGCATAGATGGATCCAGGCTTATTATCGAGAGACAAATGGCAATCAATTATATCATATTGGCAGTAGAATGCTATTTTAAATCATTTGGATTGTGCATATTTTTTTTTTCTCCCCAAATAATTCCTCTTTACTAATGTTTAGAAGCTTTCCGCCTCAGTTGGACGACTGATTTTGCATGAAGTTTAGTTCCTCAAGGCGTGCTTCAAAGTTCAAACTGTATTGATCAAACAAGTTACCACTGTTTCATTCAAACATTTATGATGTCTCATCATTGGAATTCCCCTGCACAAGTTTCAAAATTGTTAAGCAAATTTTCTAGTACCTTGTTTCTATATGATCAGATTTTCAGCCGCACAGTCAGTTTGTTCAATGCATGATATCTTTTATGTTGTGTCTTCCTTTTTTTTGCTTATATTTCTCATGTAAGATTTTAATGGTAATTGAGTTCAATTTCTACCATCAAAGTATGCTCAAGATACTTGAAAGGTACCAGAGATGCAGCTATAATGCATTGGATTCAGCAGGTCCTTCAAAGGAGACACAGGTAGCTTTGTCAATTTATGAATTTTGTGGATAGCTTTATATAAAAGACCATGTAGATGTATGTCCATGCATGAAAATGTCACCCTTCTAGTTAATTCTTTGTTTACATGTTGATAATTAGAATATGCAAGTAAAGCTGCATTTATATATTCTTGTAACGAAAGCATGTCTTTTCAAGATTAAAAGTGATAATGAAGATTTTGTTGGACATTTTATTTCTAAAATATGATGGATCTTTTGGTAAACTATGTGGAGAACAATTTCCCAAAAGTTTGATGCATTCTGAATATATGAGGAGTTTTTGAAGAACCCATGGATTTTTCTCTTGTACAGACTCAAGGGTTTTTTGAAGAGTGAAAAAGTTTTATATGAAGTTTACCATGAAGGTGATGTAGTAATAGCTTGAATTGCTCCAAATTTTGGTTCTATCACAGCTTTAAGAGAAATGCCAAATAGCTTCTCATATGGAGAAGGGATAAGTTACACAGTTTAAATATATCTAGATGAATAAACATCATTGATAGATGACCAGAGAATTATCTAGTACTATTTGATGACTGTATTTTCTATTAGAGTGAATCAAGCTTACATTCATATGATAAGGACACAGGTCCATTGTAATTTATGTTCCATAATAAGCGTTGGTTTGTTTTGGCCACCTTATACATTTGTTTTTCCTCTCTGACATGATTCTGGATATGATCTTACCTGCCTCATCATTGCCGTCTTTTATGTATGTGAAATTTTGTTATTTAACATAATAGAAACATTATTACAACTCAGCATGAAATTACTATGTCAAGGTAGTAGAAGCACCTCTATAAGTATGTATAAATGTGATATGTCTGTTTATTATGTTTCGCGGTTTGGTGACCATAATATTTTAAAATGATGTTGATAATTCTTCTCCTGCTTGCAGTTTCAGCATGTAATTTGCTGAGCATAAAATCCTCTTCAGAGACTGTAAATGCTTGTTAAATTATGTTGATAGTCAATATCATACAATTTATCATTATTTATGTAATTAATTCCTGGTTCGATATATATCATTTTAGAAGTTGCACCTGCCCTTTGGTTTCTGATTGCTGATTGTGTACTACTGCTCTGTTTCGAAGCAGGACAGTTATCAGGAATATTTGAAGCTGAAAGGCAGAGTAGAATTGCTGCAGCGTTCACAAAGGTAGTCTTTCTAACATGTACTCTGGTGAAGTCCCTTGCCCTCCCTTCCACTCTCTGCTAGTTGTAGCTCTGTAATTTGAATAATGGTACATACATTCTGCTCCTCATGTAAAGAGGCCATCATTGTAAGTTTAACCATGATGTTTTAGAAATCTTCTTGGTGAGGACCTGGGCCCATTAAATATAAAGGAGCTCGAGCAACTGGAAAATCAAATAGAGATATCTCTCAAGAAAATCAGATCAACAAAGGTAATTAAGAATTTTGTTTTAATTTTTAATATGGCTACACATAGCTAAAAAATTAAACAAAATGAGTTGGTCTGATTTTGAATATCTATTCACTAATGTTAGGATTTGATTTATGATAAATCAGTTATTTTTCAAAAGGATATTGTGTAATATTTTTGTTGCAATATTTACATTGAAGGAATAGGGCTAAGGTAATGGGAAGGGGGTTTTAATAAAATGAAAAATGAAATGATTCAATCACCTTGATGGCTTAGTTCTCGATCACTTCTTCATGGCGTTTAATGGGCCTCAAATTGTCTCATCTATGACCATTACATTGGGCTCTTGTGACTTCAATACATTGTGATACTACCTTGTAAATCTGCGGGCAATGTTACTGTTTCAATACATTGTGATGTTACTCATTCATCAACAAGAGATGCTTACATTGATGGTATTATAACCTGAGTCAATAAAACAGTCCTACGTAGGCAATTCCCATGTGAAAATGCAACATAATGAACTTTTTTAACTTAAGCCATCAGAAATCGCAACTCGTTCACACACGTGACTCAAGTCATTAGAAAGTTTGACACTACGATAGCTGCTAGCTGTGTGGCTGAGTTCGCTGTTCGCTTAATTTGCAGCAGAACACTTCGCTGCATCGGGAAAGCGATTTTGGGTAGCACAGCTGTGCCCTTAAATAGGTATGGCACACGTTTGAGGTGAACACTGGCTAGACTTCGATGCACGCAACCATCAGGCCCTGGCAGTATGCTGCTCTTCACTCTTGGCGAGAAAAAATAAGTCGCGGTATTTGCGGAGTTTGTGTTGATTTTTGACCCTGGAGCTGGGGTCTAGGTTGAACCGAACCGATCAGGAGCCGTCCTACTCATTTAGGCTGGTCCGAAATTTTGCAGGGTTAGACATTAAAAGCACTCCCCTGGAACTGGCTTGTACAAAATTAGATCCGATCAAAAAATTATAACATTGGCCTAATGTTGGTTCTTAATTGGGTCTCTTAGTAAAATTAAAAATGTAGCCAAGCTTATTCAAATAAAAAGAAAATTTGGCCTGACGGTGGGTCCAGCATTAGTCCATGCTGGTTGGATTAGACCTGGATTGAACGATTTAAAAGGTTTTTTGTTTGTTCTTTGAAAGAGAGAAGAATGGGTTTGAAAGTTTGGTCTCATGCTGAAAAGTAAGAAAAAAAGAATAGTGCATACACACGAAAACTCAAATCATATGACTATTTCTATGAAACAATCTAAACTAAGATAGATCAGATCAATGACTAAACGGTGCGAAGCACCTCGAAGGGATGAGTCCAGATTCCTATAAATGCAGGTCATTTTGTTTAGGATTTGGCTGAAATTGATGAGATCAATTAAAATCTACTGAAATTAGGGATCCTCTTCATTTGTACAGTTATAGAGGAGCAACTTAGTTATTAGAAAAGCATCTTCAACGCTTCTCTTCATTTGTGAAACCGCACTAAAGTAAGCTTTTTAATGTCTTGAAAGATATCTATCATTAACCTATGTACACCTTTCATAGTGGGGACAAATAAAGCCTAAAGGAAAGTGACATGATCTTGCTTAGAAGCCATTCTTTTTCTCTCAAGTGAAGAGTCAAGTTTGCCTAGCCATCTTCCTCTAACTTTCATTAATAGTCTTTAGGCTTTATTTATGAATGTAGCTACTTTGAGAGAGAGAGAGAGAGAACAAGAGAGAGCAACCGACTTCCATAAGTCATAGTACTTTGATGGCTTTGAATTCTAGCAGTGACAAAAGAAGGTTTACTTTCTCCTTGCCACCCTAAAGATGATCTATATTCTCTATACTTCGAGGGCCAAACCAATGAAGGAAAGACAATTATTGAGGTATGTGAAAGGATGAAATGAGATCAAGATGACCTAATCTATAAAGGCCACATCCTTAAGGCTCCTCTTCGTTTATGCAATCGTAGAAGAGTAGGCTTATTTGTATCTTAAAGGATATCTATCATTATTCTATGCACCCCTTTCATGATGAGGGTAAATAAAGCTTAAAGGAATTATAAAGACTAAAATCATTTAAAAAGTAAGTTATGATTTATATATCGACTTTGCTTTCTATATTAAAGTGATCTTGTCCAAAAAAAAGCTATATAGAAAGTATTATTTTCTAAACCCTATATAAATATTTAGAAACTATCTGATGTATGATCGATGTGGGATTATATATATTCTAATATGGGTCTCCAAAAATTTGGTGCATGACATAGCTTGTCGATGTGGTGGATTTCATTCTCGAATTCTATCCAGCTATCCTCCTATTAGTAATTGTGGTTTACATGAATTTAATGATACTCTTAAATCATTTGTCCTGACTAGTAAGGTTTTACTATCAATGTTATTATGATAGTAAAAAGACTTGTAATTCAAAATGATCTATAGTTCAATGTATGTTCAATGATTGTCTCAAACATTTTTTTTACATCTTCCCTCTCCTTTTAGCATTTGAAGGAATAAACTCGGATTACAGCATCTTGTATAACATGCGTTATTGTACTTTGCTTTCCTTGCGATGTTTAATAGATACCTGTAAAAAAGTTTTAGCAATATTTTCTTGTTTTCTAATGATGGCCGCAACACATTGTAAAAGCCAAGATTATGCATAGACGATGCATATAGCTTTTTTTAAATTTTTTTATTTTTTTATTGCCCTCCCTTCCAAAAGATGTATAGATTCTGAAGGTGTCTTATGAACATTTGCAGACCCAATTAATGCTTGACCAGCTGTGTGATCTTAAACGCAAGGCAAGTCCATTGGATTTTTTTTATCCTTGACTTAGTTTCTGCCTTGCCTGCACAAACTGTGCTTTCTTTCTTTCTTTCTTTCTTTTTTTTCTTTTTTTTGAGTTAACAAAATTTATCTTCATATGCAGGAACAAGTGTTGCAGGAAGCTAACAGAACCTTGAGAAGAAAGGTATCATAATTAATGATTGATCACTGATGTCATATTCTTGCTGACAATTATAATGCCGCGAAATATTGCCCTTGATTAGTTATTGGGCCTGCCATTTACTGCAAGGCAGTTTTCCTTATTTTTCGTCAGTAGCTCAGAGAAATATGCAATTCACATTAAGTTTAAAAACAAAAAGAAATTGTGAAAAATAATTATTGGTATAGAATTGCAGACACTGTAGATGAAAAAAAGAGCCTAGATATAAATAAAACAAAGCAATAAGGAATTAACTATGATATATATGAAATAAAATTAGGTAAGCATTTCCAACAGGGGAAAAAATTGAGGTGACAAGCGTTAATAAGCAAGCGAGTGGCCTTGAATATGGCCTCTTTTTTTTTCCTCTTTTCTAGTTTTTGTAAGACTAGGATGTGGGGCAATGTTGTCTGAATGGTGTCCTGAGAGTCCATGTAGACCGGCCCAGTTTTATCCATGGTCCATATATTATAAAATTTTAATATTTTAGTCATTTCTCCATCATAGACAAAATTGGCAAACCCAAAGACCACAACTGATGCTCTCTAATAAGGACAGATGCTTACGGAATGGTCGTTTTATAATTGTACCATTTGACATTGTTATTCTTGGACGGGCAAGGGCTGAACCTAACACCTTTTGAGAGGCATGCAAAGTTTAGCATAGTTTACTGCCATGGCAAGCTTAAAAAACAATATTTTCTGAGAGTATCTTTTTGCTCCCTCTTGTTTCATATGCCATTCCACTTTTAATTTGTAGAACACTCTGAGAGTTGCATCCTTTCGTATTTATACCGTTATGAACACTACAACAACAATGACAATAAAACTTTAATCCTAAACTAACACCATTATTAGCACTACTAATAAGGAAACTTGTAAGATTATCTGATAACTCCGGTTATTGCTCCTAGTTCTTACATTTGCTTCCCCAGCATTTTTCAAATGATGATCTTTTTTTTCCACCTATGGTCTTGGCTGCCTATGGTTTCTTGTTGTTAATCCATCTTCTCGATGTATGGCTCTCTCTCTCTCTCTCTCTGCAGCATTTGGCTCTTACCTTTGAAAGCTTGTCAAGATTTAGCTTGTAGATAATCAGCTATATCGGTTTAGCAACCTGCCACTTCTCTTACTTTTATTCTCCTACCCGAAAATTCTGAGCTCTTATTAGAAAAGGTAGTCAGTCCAAGACAATATAATATTGAAATTTTTTCATTACAGTTGCAAGAAGTTACTGATAATCCCCTCCAACTTTCATGGCAAAATGGTGGCAATGATGTGGGAAATGGTCCGTGTGATCGTGAACCTCCTCAAACGGAGGGATTCTTTCAACCGCTGGGATGTGAACCTTCTCTGCAGATTGGGTAACACAATCCTGTTAAACCCAGCAGATTTCTTTTCTTTTTCCCAGTACATTCGCCCATTACTTCGGTTTACTAATTTTATGATGATCTTTTATCTGCAGATTTAATCCAGTTTGTATTGATCAACTGAACAATGGATCCACCTCCCAGAATGTTACTGGTTACATTCCCGGGTGGATGTGACAAATTCCGGAGATAAAATAACTTTCTGCCTCTGCTGATAAAATGCTACCTGATCATTTCTTTCTGCGATCCTTCTGTTTCCTTCCTGTTTTATATTAGTCTAATCTTCCTTTCCCTAGAAGTTATGAAAATATTGTGACAATAAAGCTTTGAGTCTCTGTATTTGTAAAGTGAATAAAATATTTTGCTTGCTGAATGTGGAATGGTACAATAGTTTGCATCAAAACTATAATAATATGCAAGTTAATTAGATATATGGTATCAACTTTTATTGTCTCTAATGAACAGTACGAGTAATATATGGGGATGATATATGTTGCTTTTATTAGCTAATGGATGACATATGTTGCATAGAATATGTAGAACTTGTTGCATTCTTAATTTACTCTCTTCTGCCCAAATCTTATGCAAGTGATTATGTGTCAGTAAGGATCTCTAAATTCTTCCAGGAATCATGAACTTTTGTAATCTGATTCTAATATATTCTTGTGTGCATGATGGCTCCTGAGATAAATTTCCACTATCCAGCTTCCTCACCAGTTCAAGCTCTATACTGAAATCCTGTTCATGACTGATGTTCCTTGGTTATGGAATGATGGCAAAAAAAAAATTCATTTCCAGGTCCTTACAAGAACTGGAAAACCCTGGGAGAAGATTTTGACTTGTCTTAGGTTATATATGGGAATTCTTGAGTTAAAATGATACTGGTATTTGATATTGGTACCTTCTACAACTATATGTTTCAAAGTTCACATAGGTGATCCTGTTCAAAAGGTAAAACATGCCTACTTTTTCAACATGAACTTGGTAAGGCCACATATAGGTTCATTATGTTAGAAACCTGAAATTATCTTTTATGTTTAATGTTTCTCATGTTCAATTGTTTCTTCTTAATCTCACAAAAATCGAGCATAAATACCAAAGATATTTCTCATCAGAGACCTGCTAGCCTGCTACATTGATCGCTGAGTCCAGAACATACCCATAATATGGCAATCTGCTGGCCAAGTCCGTGGCCTGTCACCTTTTGGGCTTCAGAATTTTGGGTCCATTGTTGCATAGCTTTCCCTTCCACTCCATAGATTCATAGATTGAGTGGGCTGGCTCATTGATGCTAGCCCCGATTGATTTTATCAATTACACCAGTTGTCACGTTCAAGCTAATCAACCAATTGCTTTATTTGATGAAGAATTTTATTTTCTCTACAAGTGATGGATAAAAATATCAAGTAAATTATTTTATTTATTATCAATTTAATTACTTATTTACTTAATACCAAATCAAAATCTTATGTCAAATCTAAATAATTGAATGCTTAAAATGGAAGGAATGAATCTGCTCTTAGAAATCATTGAATCGCATAAATTATTGTTATGATATCTCATTGAAATTATTTGGGATATAAGAAGAAAATAGTTCCCTAAGGCGTAATAAAATATCTCTTATCTTCAACTTTGTTATTATTATATTTTTGCTCTTTCTTGCCTAAGTAATTTAGAGCCACAAAGGCTGATTCCCTTGGGCAAGCAATATTTGATTGTTTTGTAATACTTAGCTGAGGAAACCTACTCGTATTAATAGCTAAGGATAGCAATGTCCATTGAATTCATGGATATTTGTGTGCCTTCCTTCATTTGCAGTGGATATGAAAATTAAAAAATAGATACGGATATAAATATGGAAGTAAGTGGTTATATTCATCATGGATATGAAATAGGTATGGACGCAATAATTTTCGTGCTCCACCCTATCTTGCTCATTATACATGTTAGTAAAATTACTTAATGACCTTTATTTACTAATGCATGATTCCAATGAAAATCTCTATAGATATAGTAGAAAGGTATAAGCTTGTATATTGTAACATTCTTAATTTCTTGTGTATGTATACGTTATGGTAGAAGTATTTAAGTTTATACATTTTTTAAGTTGCTCAACCTAGGACTTCAAATATTTTTTTAGGTGCTAAAATGAAGGAAAAACTGGAAGATGGTATATGAGTTTAAAGAAGTAAAGTGATGGATAAACATGTTTGAATTTAAAAAGGATAATAATTTACTTTTTTATTCTAGTATGCTACTAAACATCTTGAATTTGTTTCTACGCGATTTGGAGATTGTTCATGAAATATTTAGCTTTTTATTAATATAATAAAAACTTGAAATACATTTAAATATTATTTAGAATTTTGGAGACAACTATGTTGATGCTATTATTAATGATTAAAATTTAATTATATTTTATCAATATTAAAATTATATGATTTTTTTTATCTTTAAACTTAAAATTTTATTAAAACTAATAGGTAGAAATTAATCAAGCTTATTTAATTTAAGAAAAAATATTTTAAGATAATGAATTGTGAGTATAGAGCATGTATGGGTATGAAAGCATGGATGTAAAATTCTATATTCATAATGTTATAGATATGGATATAAATTTTTCTAATAGATGTGGATATGGATATATAAAAAACTTCTCCCATCCCTATTCGTTCACTTATTATCGATGGGCTACCATCAACCTTTAGGCTCCTCCAATATTATGTTGATTACGATTCCTAGAGCCAAAAGGAGAGTGATAAAGAAGAAATGTAGATGTGCTTTGTCCTTCTCAAAAGGGATGTGAATTTGCTACCATGAGAGAGAGAGAGAGTCCTTGCTGGCACATTGGCAGCAAAATTTTCTTGACTTGTGAAAAATATATTGTTAACTATTTTTATTCCAAAGGAAAGCATGCTTAATATAAAAACACATCATTTCCACTTTCATTATAAAGATTACGATGTAAACTATTCATGAAGTGGTGCATCCACCGCAAACGCTTATAGATTTAAACATCATTATTTATGGGTGAAACCATGGACTTGGGCT
The DNA here is from genome assembly GCA_017589505.3 of Metroxylon sagu. Taxonomy (NCBI): domain Eukaryota; kingdom Viridiplantae; phylum Streptophyta; class Magnoliopsida; order Arecales; family Arecaceae; genus Metroxylon; species Metroxylon sagu. The sequence goes on along the minus strand of JACVBY030000605.1, from coordinate 110,186 downwards.
ATATAAATAGATCTGGATCCAACCCAACCATAATCAAACCTAGGTTAGACTCATGTTGGAGATTAAACCTTATGGATTAGGTACGGATTTTAGATTAATACTAGACTTTCAATTGTGTTGGATATATATTTGAAATTATTAAATCTGGCATGATTAATTCAAACATAACTTGATTTGACCCTAAAAAATTGGACAAAAATTAAAGGCTACCATAAAAAAATGGAAACATGATGTATATTTGACCTAACCCATATATTACCCACTGCTATGAAGTTATATGATCAAGTAAAATTGGCAACCTTTGCACCTAGATCATATAAAGGATAATTTTGATGGGTTCGCCCATCCAACTAGTGCAGGAACTAGATTTTTTTATTCAAGTATGCTGCTGTTATACCTTTTAAAGTTTCTTCGGTCTTTAATATAGAATTAACAATTGCATGGTTTGTATGCAAAGCTATATAGTGTCAAATTTAAATAGAATTGATGTTGAAGGTGACCCTACTTTAGTAATTATCATTATTAGAGTCAGAATTTTTAACTTATTTTCATCCTCATCTACTATAGCGGTGAGAAGTAATATCAAATATAAGCACATCTTAAGGAGGGTAACCAGAAAAAGACTAAGAAACTTTTGCAATCTTGAGTGGAGTTCGACTGTCACAAGCTGGGAAAACAAATTCTAAATCATCAAGTTTGGTGTAAAAGCTCCTATTGATTTATATTTAGTCTTATATAAATTATGTATTGCATAGGTTTTAAGTATTTGCATGGGATTAAGCAATGTAGATGATACCTTCTAATGAGTCTTTTCAGATGAAATCTCAAATTGTTGCAACTAGTATCAAAGCTAACCTATTTTACGGCTCATGTAGATTAAAGAATACTTATAATGTTTATGATTATATTTGATTGTAATTGAATTTGGATCCCAAGTCTAATGAAAATATTTGGTTTTTAAAATTGAAAAGAATGTAAGAGCTCAAGCTGATATATTTTTAAGTCTTATATTGATTATACACATAATAGTTATTGAATACTCATACAATATCAAAAAATTTAAATAATATTTTCTAATTAGCTAATCTTTTTTTTTTAAAAAAAGCCTTAATCTGTATCAAATATCAAAGAAAAAAAAAAATCTTAAGAAACTAGCGTGACAGAGTGCTGGAAAAGCATGGGATATTGCCTTGGACAAGTTAGATGTAGGCTAAGGTGCGGAATTATAGCCTTTCACCATCATCAAAAACATATTATTATAAAAAAAATCATATTCTATATATTTAAATGCTATTTGAAAATTTTAAAATTATTGGCTCGTCTGATAGAGCTTCTTGCGTGCATATTAAAAGAAAAAAATAACCTCTAGTATCACATCATCTCTACATTCGGTTCATATATATATATATATATATAAAGAGAGAGAGAGAGAGAGAGAGAGAGAGAGAGAGAGAGAGAGAGAGAGAGAGAGAGAGAGAGGAGCTAATAATGCCATGGATCGAGAAATCAATTGTCCCTGTTTCACATCAACTTGTTAAGATTCTACACTGTTGTCGTCTTCCAATCATTATTTGGATTGGATGCATGGCATGACATTCTAGGATTGCACTCAGGATGTTTAGCCACTTCAGTTGGCTCGGGTATGATGGCTGTGATGTCAATAGATGTAGATATTCCAGTGCATGACATTGTCCAACTGGGACTCTATATCCTCTCTAGTCCTTTTTACTGGGTCTTTGGTTGGGCTGGCTCTGTGACAACCACTCACCCAATGTTATTAGATTCGTCCCACGTGAAGGGACTCTATATCCTCTCCAGTCCTTTTTACTGGGTCTTTTGGTTGGGCTGGCTCTGTGACAACCACTCACCCAATGTTATTAGATTCGTCCCACGTGAAGGGCTAAAGCTGGCAGCATCTACCGCGGTTGGAAATAAAATCTCAGCGAACCCTTTTTTTTTTTTTTTTCTCATTTTGGGAAAATTTTTTCGCTTTGGATTTTTGAACATGGGAAGGAATTGACTTCTGACGGCAACATTTAATGTTCCATCCAAAAGAAGAGACAGCAACATTTAACAATAATAATAATAATAATAATAATAAAAAGACGTGTGGCAGAACGAGCAGGTCTCTGCTGATCATAATGTTAAAAAAAATATTTTTAAAGCTATCGCTAGTTAGAATCTATTTTTAAAAATAAAGTACGTCATTTACATCAGATGCCAAGCTAGTATTTTCGGGATTTTTTTTTTTTTTTCTTCATCGCAAGTAAAAATTATCTGTCAGACAGATGATTCGGATGAGTTAACATGCAACTGGCGCTCAAAGCTTAAGAAAAAATTTGGCCACAATTTCAGCTACATCCAATTTCAGATTATATATATATGGCTGAAATAATCTCTTCCAAGTTCATGTTTTTTCTTAAAATGTTGGATCTTGATGGATGATAAATTATTTTTAGATAAATAATTTTAAATTATTTATTGAATAAATAATTTTAAAAATCATTTGTTCCAAAAATGATTTTTACTCGTGATGCGGTAAAAAAAATCATGGAATGCTACTGTAGCATCCCATATTACATGGCAAACATTATTTTTAAAAATAGTTTTCAGCCAATACTACTCTCCCAAAAATACGTTTTTAATGAGCATTATTACTAGCAAAGTGGTGTGAAGGGCTTGGTCATGATTTTTTTGAAATACATTCCTTTGTTATATTTCCTATTGTTTGTTTCTTTTGATTTTTATTAATAAAGTTGGCAATTTTAACCTATAAAATGAGTCCATCCCATCCCATCCCATTCAAAAAAGAATTCGTCACATTTTATAAAGATAAGAATGAAAATTAAAATTATTTTTATTTCCACTGATAGAGATGGAGATAAATATAACCCTATCTTGCCTTATTCTACCTCGTCCCTACTCCCATCCCATTGGCTCCGTACTTAAGTACTATAGTATCCTTATATATTAGGATGATATTTAGTTTCTAATTTAATATAAATTTTTAATTATTTTGGTAATAAATATAAATTTAAGAAAGAAGTGTTAAATTTATTATGCTTAGTAAGAATTTTTTTAATTGTATTTTTAATTTCATAAGTTTTATTAAAAATTTATATATGTTATTAGGGATAGGGTAAGGTGAAACGGGCACAGCGAGGCTCGAATGGGGACTTATCACTCCTCACGGAGTAGAGAAAAAGATTAAAAAAAATCTTCATTAACGAGGATGGGATAGGGGTGAGGATGGAGATTATTTTGTTTGACATGAATGGAAATGGGAATTGGAGCCTCTAGTCCCACCTCGCTCCATTGCTATCAAGCATGAGCACAGGCTGCTCCAAACCTGATCCAAAAAATTTCAAGGCTTGAGCTAAATTTTTTATATATATTATTATGTGCGTGTTTATATATTTATAATATATAAGTGCAGGTCGAGCTGGGTTGGATCCAAGCCCTAAGAGATTTCTATCGGGTCAACTTGAACCGGTCATACTTAGCCTGAGTTCGGTTCTGGTCTAGTCTAGTCTGATGTCTTAGGCTGCTCTTTTTATCCTTAGCTCTACTTGAGTTCAGTTCAATCTAGTCTAACCCATGCCCATCCATATGATCAAGTGGGAATTTATAGGAAGCATGAAAATTGATGGACCATTGTGAGACAAGTAGAATTATAACTGAGTTCACGGTCGCTTTTTCCTTCTTTTTTCTTCTTGAGAGAGGCATAAACAAGAGGCTTAAAAATATACTGAAATCATATGTAAATATAGTGAAGACAAGTTTTGAACTCAGAATGCTAATATGCAGTCTTAGGTGACTTTGTCAATTGATTTAATTAGCACTTTTGGTGGCTTATTTGATACAGAGGTATAAAAAATAAAACCATGCGAGCCCATACTAGCATGTTTAGCCTTATATTAGTGATATATTAAATAGATCTTAAGGTCAAGAGACTCATATATCATTTTCCTAGCTATCATCTATGAAAGAGAACGAATGTCGTTAAAAATGATATTAAAGCAAATTTAGCACATGATCAATATATAGTAATACACACTGCACATAAGGTTATCATACTTGTTACTTTTCATTGTATTTAAATTTATATTTAGATTTTAATGTTAGAAGATTTTGATAAGTCAGTATGATGAAAACATCTTTACAGTCATCATGATGAATGCACATGTATATAGATAAAGCCTTGATCTTTAAATAAATATCTAATTAATAAAGTCATAATCAAATTTGGTTCTAAAAGATCTAAGTGGTTCACTCAAGATTCATAAATGAATTATGGGCCATTTAATTTCAAGAAAGTCTAGTCTCAAGTTAATGTGGTTAACTCACCTCCGATGTCTATAAATACATCACCAAGAGCCTTAAAAAGGCGACGAGAGTAAGACTTCTCACTTTTTTTCTCTCTTTTTTCTCTCTCTTGGATCCCTTTACATCTCTTTGGAGTGATTGCAGGTATTTTTCATTCTAATCTTGGTTCCCTTGGGCTGATTTTTTATTTCTTGGGTGAGAATCTTTGCCAGCAAAGGATTTTTTTGGTGCAAAGCTTGAGTTCAAATTTCTCTTCAAACAAATTTCATCTGTTAATGTTATGAGACAAAAATTAGCATCAATAGATTGGCATCATCTATAGAAAATTTCTTAAACAAAAGGACATTCTTGTTAAACCATGCTGCCTAAAAAGAAAGAGTTTAGTCTGAATAATAATTAGGGTGGGATGAGCCAAGTAGCAAGAAGATCTTAAAAGTCAAAGAAAAATCTCAATAGTCCTGCTTGATCTCTCAAGTCAGCCTTACGAAATACTCAGAATGATATCAAGAATTTTAATTTGAAGTTAGATGCTTTGACAAACATGGTCCAGAGTTTTTAGTTCAAAAAGTTTAGTAAAAAGATCCTTTGGAAAAGATAAAAGAAGAAGAGGAGGATAGCCATAAAGAATTAAAGAACCGACCAAGTGAACAGGAGTTGGTGGTAAAAATTCTGTAGAGTTACAAGAATGAAGCCAAGTAACTAAAAAAACTAAGCAAGGTCAAAGCCAACCAAGTTATTGTAGAAGAATCTTATTCTTTTATGCCTGAGCCTTTGTCACTGAAGAATCAAGATTATGTATATATTGATAGAAGGTTTGAAGAAATAAATCAAAAGATTGAGCAAATGATGTCTCAAGCACCAAACTAGGGGATAAGGACTATAGATAGTTTGTGTCTTCTAACTAATTCTCCTTTCACCAAAGAGTTGATGTCTATTCCTCTTCCAACAAAGTTCAATATACCAGTCTTATGATGGATATTGATAGAAGGTTTGAAGAAATAAATCAAAAGATTGAGCAAATGATGTCTCAAAGCACCAAACTAGAGGATAGGGACTACAGATAGTTTGTGTCTTCTAACTAATCCTCCTTTCACCAAAGAGTTGATGTCTATTCCTCTTCCAACGAGTTCAATATACCAGTCTTATAATGGAACAACAGACCTAGTGAATCATTTGAAAAGTTTCAAAGCCCTAACGTTATTACTTGGGGCTGTAGATGATATAATGTGTAGAACATTTTAGGTAACACTCAAAAAAGCTGTTAAAAATTGTTATACAAATCTTAGGCCCTCTTTAGTCAGTTCTTTTCATCAGCTTAACAAGTTATTTATAGGACATTTTATAAGCAGTAAAAAGTATAAAAGGACTTCTGCTTCTTTAATGAATATCAAGCAAAGAAGAGATGAATCTTTAAGAGAGTATATGTAACAGGTCAATTCTGAAGCAATAGAGATGAAGGATCTTAACACCTTAGTTATTATGGTGGCCTTGATTAATGGACTAAGAAACTCTCGCTTCAACTTTTCTTTGGCCAAGAAACCCCCTAAAGACTTAGGTGAGACACTCAATAGAGTTGAGAAGTATATTAATATTGAGGAAATCTTAGCTATTCATAAAGCAGAGGAGGTTCATTCATCAAAAAAAATCTAGAGAAAGAACATATGAGATCTAAAGAAGCATACAAGAAACCTCAGATGTTGGAAGAAGCCTCACTGCAACTAAGAATATTTTTTGCTGCATCAAGATACGATCAATAGACTCTTAATTTAACTCGCACACAAATCTTGATGTAGATTAAGAAAGAGGGTTAACCTTCTTCTCGACTTTAATGAAGCAAAGAAGAGAAAAGAAGAAGAGAGTCTATCCCCAATGAGCAAGTCATCAACATATTTAAAATCCTAGAGAATCATCATAGGACTCTTGACCTTTAGAGAGATAAGCAGGTCTACCACCTAGAGACCTTTTATGTTCCACATAAAATCATAAGGAATAACAAGGCGTCATTGAAAAGCATAAAAGGGATTTTATCTTTACAAATTCTAACCAAACAAGTGCTCCCTAGATAACAACATTTGCATGGAAAAAATAGATGACCTTATTTAGGAAGATGTTGAGTTCCTGAATACTTCTCATCTAAGTTTTGCAAATTGCTACGAAAGATGTGTTTCCTGGAGAAGCAAATAATGGCTACCCACAAGCTTTTCCAAAGATTGTGGAACCCATCACAAAGGGTACTAATCCTCCCCAATTGTCGAACCATTCACACAAGGATTGGAGTACTAGCTATCACAATCCCAATCTTGCAATATGATAATCATCACTATGGAAGCGTCATCTTCTCAAAAGTGATAATGCCTCAAAAATTGAAGAAGCAGATGACAATCATGAAGACGTCATCAAACTCTGCAAAGCATCTTCAGAGCTTGAAGATGAAGGATAAGCCATGGTTGATGATCTAATGGAGATAAATCTGAAAACTATAGAAGACTCCGGATTTGCTTTCATTAGCTCCTTATTGATAGAATAGAAAAGAGCCAGCATGAAAGCTCTACTACTTCTTGAATTTATGAGCTCTTTCATTCAGAACTATAAAGAAATGCCAAGCTTAGCCCCGGTTCACAAACTAGCTATCGATCCTAAAGTTCATCCAATCAAACAAGCCCTAGAGGGATACGGATCAAACTAGAAGATCAAGTTATCTTTGAAACCAAGAAGCTGATTTCATAATGGTAGAAAAGTATGCTAATTGGATAAGAGGCATTATTCCCGTCAAGAAGAAAAAATGGGTAGGTATGGACATGCGTTGTCTTTAGGATTTGAATAAAGCATGTTGTAAATAAAAATTTTCTTTATCGATTACAGGGATCATAATCAATAGCACCTTGAGCTATGAGACAATCTCCTTTATAGATAGATCATTTGGTTTTCACTAGATAAAGATGGCAGTAAAAAATAAAATGTACACTTCCTTTTATATCTCTACAGGCATTTCCTATTACAAAGTATTGTCATTTGGCCAATTCATTTTTTATGTACTTGATGATTCTATTCATAAAGCTATGGAATGTGGCGTTGATGATCTAATTGTCAAAAGTTGACATAAATGGGATATTGATGGCCTAATTGTCAAAAGTAGGCATAAGTGGGACTATCTTTAAGACTTACCAACAGCTTTCATCCCCATCAGAAACTACATCTTAAAGATGAGTACTCTTAAAATTCTTAAGTGCGCCTTCAAGGTGTCATCAAGCAAATTCCCAGGCTTCATCGTGCCACACTGAGGTATAGAGATCGACACCTCCAGATAATGGCCATCTCTGAATCCCTTGTTTCAATCTTGAATTCTCTATTTTAGGTTTAATCTTCTTAATTTGATTGATAGGACCTTGGATCGGAGTAATTGAAGCTTGAGGAAGGCTTGCCAGAGGCTGCTGTGCGGATCCTCCCAGCCGATCGTCGCCATCATCAACCGGATGGGTTCCGGTAAGTGGATCCTTGAATGCTTTGTTTAATTGAATGAGAAAGCAAGATTAGGTCCTCAAAATACATTTGATCGGGTGGCTTCTATGGCAGCGGACGGCTCGCCGGTGACTGTGAATCTGGGACGAGATCCTCCGTCCACGGATCTGGATTGAATGGAGGTAGGGAGCAGCTGATCTTGGATCGGCTGCATCCCCTTCTCTTCACCGTTGGTGTGTTCGGCTGTTCACCGGAGCGAACGCCATCGCAGCCGGTGCCTTCGCCGAGTACCACCGAAACTCAGTGGCCGGCGACCATACCAGGTGATCGGCCATGGCCGACCAACCATGGAGCTTCACCATGGGAGATCGGGGCTCACGGTGAAGAAGACGGCGGTCCCCTTGAGGGCTTCGTGGACCGGCTCATGGATTGAGCCGGGTCCACTTTGGTCCTAGCCAATTCAAGCCATTGGGGTTGGATCCAAGCTGGTTAAACCCAATTAAAGGTTAGACCATATCAGAGTCAGCTACACTCAATAGATCTGAACCTAAAGCCAAGTTCTATAGAACCCAAACCATAAAGCAATCTACTGAACCTGAACCAGAACTTGGTTCAGTTCAGTGAATCAAATTATGAACTCAGCCGATTTGAGTGAACCAGAATTAAGAATCAGTCAGTTTAATGAATTAGAACCAAAATTAAGCTCAGTTTGAGTGGACTAGACCCAAATTGAGTCTAATCCCTTGAAGCAGAATTCAAATGGAGTCCAATTAGTGAACCAAAAATTATTATTAGGCTAAATCAGCGAACCCAATTGCTGATTTAGTATAAACTGAATTGGGTTCAAGCCAATTTATATTGGGTTTAATCTAAGTGCACCCTAATTAGTCCAATTTAACTTTAATGAAAAACATAATGATCCAATTAAGCATTAATTAATCTAATTAAGCAAAGTGTAAGCGTGATGAAAGTCAATTAGATGGATATTATGCTTAGATTAGAGGAGTATTAACCTAATTAGATCTTGATTAACCTTAATTAAAGACATTTGAGTGTGCTAGGAGGATATAAAGGTAATTTTTTATGAATTTTAGTAGTTTAAATTAATTACTTGCAATTATAATTATAGGTTATCATTTAGCAGATTATATTGGGAGTAGCGATTAAGGTAGGAGTTCTACATATGCTTTATGTGATATGTTTTGCATACATAGTATGCATCATAGACTTCTGTATAGATTTTATTAGTATATTTTGGTTAGGTACATATGTTATATATTCGCCATGATATCATAGTTTGGGTACCGATATATGCTTATGGTGTATTAGTTATCATGCTGCTATGTGATTTATGGTGTTGATATGTGATGGGATGATATAATACTTGGCATGTTGACTAGTCATTATGATGTTGCAGAGGTGACGTCGGGAGTAGGGCATGTAGCCGAGAAGGCTCAATGTTGAATCAGTTATGTTCTGAGGTGATGGCCTGACTTGATTATGACACCTAACACATATAGTTATTGTTACATGATACTAATTTGAGCAGACTTAACAAGAGTCCGGTCTAATTTAGACACATGGCATCGAGGGTAAAGCCTAAAATCGTAGAAATCCAGTGTAGAACTAGTCTGAATTGATTAGGTTTATGATGTGTGGCACTAGTATGAGAACCAACTTGGGCATGTAGTGATAGACAGATTAGGCTGTTAGATGCAAATTACTAATATGAGATTGTCAGTATGTAGTTCAGTGTATTGATGTGCTTGTAAGGCTATTCTTCAGTGCATGTTGAGAGCATATTGATGCTACCAATATGACTGTGTTTGGTATTGTTGACATGATTTTGGAATGTTTGCATTTAATGACGTTGTTCAGTGCTGTGCAAAGATAAAAGATGATAAAGTCTTATTTTACATTGTTACTTGATTTTATGCATGATATTACATCTTGAAGTTTTGGCATATGTATTATTATTATTATTTTGTCATTCATTTCTACTGCATATCCATATTGTATGTGTAGAACTCTTACTGAGCTATTAGCTTATGATTCTAAACCCTTCTATAGAGAATGAGGACTTCATTGCTAATCCAAATATGGGATTGAGAAGTGAGAGTGAGGTGTAGCTAGACTTAGGACTTGACATTGGTCATCGTGCAATTCAATATTTTTGTGTTTAAGGATGTCATTTGTGAATTTCTAGATATTTGTATATAGTTGATGATTTTACTTTCTATACTCTGTTGTAACCTTTTTTTTATTGAGAATATATCTAATGCATTTTGAGATGAAGGCATAACCTAATTATGAAGCGTTGCATGCTTTTAGGGTTCTATTCTGAGAGTATGCGGTCGTATCATGTTCTATCCCAAACCAAATGCTAGTTTGGATGCGTGACAACTAGGCATTAGGAATTAGACGTAGAGATGGTGTTACTTTCATTATATCATCTTATTGAAATTCTAGTTGAAGTTTCTAATCCATTGTTGCCATCATCGTTCTCATCGTCCTGGCAACATTTTCTTCAAGCATGTAATACAGCAGTATTCAGATGACCTATTATCCCTTCAGATTAAAAAATATAAAATCCGATAGTAGGCGAGAGAAAATCATGCAACCAATTGTCACTTGCTGACCTTGACTGTTTAGATCGACGTCAAACTCCCCATCTAGTTAAATTCAAGCAAAAGGTTCTTTGTGGGTATATACATGCTGAAGTGGTACCCTAATGCGTTGTCGTTTTAGTTCATGCAACAAAAGAGCAATCCCATGAGTAACATGGCAACTTATGAAGGGAAATTAAGGTCAAATTTGCTGAGTACCAGGTCAAAACCGCTCTCCAAAAGCGTCCACAGAAAGCCCCAGCGGGCGCTCACGCATTCATACGCCATTGCTGGAGCACAGGGCTTACGTACCCAGGAGTTACGTGCGATGCGACGACGTGCGGCCCTCGGGCACCCACCTCGACAAACCACCAAGCACCACGCGAGTCATGCAGAGCCCAGAGAGCAGTTGCGTCGTGGAGAGGCGCCACTGGCTGGTAGCCAAAGACGACCCTTCCCACATCCCGGAAGCGACGCGAGACAAGCGAACGTGCCTGCCTCGTCCGGCGCCCTCATCATTGGCTGACCGTCAAAACCCCACTTTCCCGTCGGCCCTGTTAACTCCCGTGGGCCGGTCGCAACTCCCATGGCGAACTCGCAATAATCTCCCAACTCCAGGGGTGATCCCACTTCCCGGCTACTGAACCTCGGTTTTCCCGCCGTCAAACAGGCCCAACCACCCTACTGTGCTCGCACGACAGCCCATAGCTCGACCAATAACTCCACTCGCGGGGAAGAACTCGTCTTCTTCCGGGGGTCGGTCCCGTCGCTGCGTTAAACGGGGCATGGTTCGAGGTATTCGTCGTGATGCTGGTCGTTACGGCAGGAGAGAAGGAGAAGGTGGGGCCGCAGCTGGCTTCGTACTGGCTGAAAGCGGATTCGTACGGCAGAGGCGTGCGTCGGTCACCGTGGCGAGTATAACGATTGCGCAGTGAGTCAGCCAATAGGAAACGGACAGGTCTCTCAGCAGCCAATGAGCGATCAACAACGCATTTGCCAAAACCGCCCCGGTTTATCGAAACCGCTATTCCCCCCATCTGACAATTCTCCCCGCACCATCCAAAAACGGGTCCTATTCGCTTCTTCCTCTCGGTTCCCTCTTCGTTTGATTTTGGATTTTTCGCTTCTTTGTCTCCGTGTTAAGCGCTACACTGCCCATCATCGATCGAGAAGGGAGGGAGCGAGAGAGGAAGGAAGAAAGGATGGGGAGAGGGAAGGTGCAGCTGAGGAGGATCGAGAACAAGATAAGCCGGCAGGTGACGTTCTCCAAGCGGCGGACGGGGCTGCTGAAGAAGGCGCACGAGATCTCGGTTCTCTGCGACGCCGAGGTCGCCCTCATCGTCTTCTCCACCAAGGGCAAGCTCTATGAGTACTCCACCGACTCCTGGTACGCCCCGCCCCTCCGATCATCTATTCTATCGCCGTTTCTTCTTCCTCTGTATGATCTCGAATGCTAGTATTTCTTCGATTTGCGCTGCTTCATGATGTTTTGAATTTCATGATGGAAAATAGGAGGAGAAATAAGGGAGAGTTGTGGATATCTTTTTGTCTAGAAAGTTGAAGTTTTAGGGGGAATTAGGGATAAAATTTGTGGCGCTTTGTTATATCAACTTTGATGTTCCTAGTTGATAAAAGAAAACAAGAGGGAAAAATGACGATTTTTTTTTTTTTTTTTAAAAAAAACCCCTTTTCTTGTTTAAAAGTAAAGTTTGACTTCGAAATGGAGCCTGTGGAGAAGAAATACCGGTGATGCATGAAAAAATAATTCTTTTTATTCTTGCCATTATTTTTATTATTTCTTCTCGTTGCTGGTGATGGTAGCTTAATTACTTCACCATTTCTGTTGGCTTCTGTTTGGTTTCTTGGGTTCGGGATGGGCCCGATGGGTTTTGACGGGCCATCCGCGGATGGTTAATAGTTTAACGTAGGTCGCGCGCTTGTAGACTCACGTTAGCACAGCACGCGTAGCTGGCGCTGGCGTCGTTCCTAGCGAGCGAGAGGCCTCTTGCCTCGCGCTGCTTGCTAGCATTTGGGGACTATAATAGTCGTAGGACAAGGCAACAGAACTTATTTTTTCCGTCATAGATTTTTTTCTTTTTTTTTTTTAAAAAAAAAAATTAATCTGCGGGATTTGAGATTGTCACCGAGCTTTCGTTTCGTCTCATGATTTAGAGTATTTGATTCTTGACAGCTGGATATGTTGTTCGAGGCATCTTTCTTTGCTTTCTTACCCACACTTCTCTTAAGAGAAGTTTAATGGTTTCTTTCGGGAGAATGGTTTAATTGTAATAGAAGATGAAATTTATCCATAATTCTCAGATTATTGTTTATTGGGCTCTTCAGGAGAATGGTTTGATTGCAATAGATGATGAAATTATTGAGGTTGAAGGTAGAGGATATGGTCATATATGATCCTTTAGATAGGCTTCTCAGTCGTGACTGTGTTCCAGATCTACCCGTGCATCTAGGAGTGCTGCTTTAAAACCTCGGCTACTCTTATATTCTTGTGTTTTTCCTTGGTTGATTTGCCTTTGATACCAACTTTATGTTGCCACAATGTTTTCTAAGATTAATCTTCAAAGTAGATATCACCAAATTCTAATAAGACCCATGGATGAACAGAAAAGAGACTTCAAAAAAGGCTGGCATCTATGAATGGATGATTATACATTTTGGTCTCTCTAATGATGTTATTTTTATGCAACTTATGACTCATTCTTTTGAACCATTTAATGGTCACCTTGTTATTGTTTATTTTGATGGCATCATAGTTTATAGCAAAGATGAAAAGCAATACTTGGAGTACTTTCAACAAGTTTTTAAGATTTTGAGGGAGCAAAAGTTACATGCCAACTTGAAGATGTTCTATTTCTTTAGCATTGATCTTGTATTCTTTGGATTTATTGTTTCTACTGAAGGAATCAAGATGGATCTTGAAGCAAGCACAAGCTAGCCAGCCCCAAAAATACTGAATGATATTTAGGGTTTTCATGGACTTGCTTTGTTCCATTATTGTTTTATCAAATGATTTAGTGCTAAGATTGCTCCTATTATTAGGTGCTTGAAAGGTGGTATTTTTAACTAGACTAATGAAGCATAAAATAGCTTTAAACTTCTCAAGAAGATGGTGATCAAATCTCCTATTCTTACTATCTCCTATTCTTTCTCCACTAGATTTTACTAAGGTATTCGAGATTGATTGATATATTTGTAAACTAGAAATTGGTCCAATTCTTAGTCAAGAAGGTAGGACCAATGCTTACTTTTGTGAGAAATTAAATGATTCTCACAAGAAGTAATCTACTTATGATAAAAAATACTATACTGTTATATGGACTTTAGACCATCAAAGTCATTATCTTTTAGTTAAGGATTTTATTCTTTATGCAGATCATAAAGTATTGAAGTGCATTAATGGACCATACAAGTTTAATAGTTTTCATGCCAAATGGATTGAGTTTCTTCAATCCTATTGATTTTCTTATCAAGAATAAATTTGGTGTTCAAAGCAAAGTTGTTTATGCTGAAGTTTATTGATGAATTGATGGTCAAATTGAAGTTGTGAATGGAAGGTTGAGAATCTTTTCAAGATTATTGCAAGTAAACATATTCATAAATGAGACTTTATCGTAGCTCAGGATAAATTTGTTTATAGCCGATATATCAGACAAACTATTAGTTAAAGTCCTTTTTAAAGTTGTTTATGGGTGTAATCCTATTAGTTTGTTGGATTTGGCTTTATGTTCTACAACTTATCAATTCAGTAGTGATGCTGAAGAAGGAGCTAAGAAACTTAAAAGGGCACATGTAGAAGTTCAAGAATTCATTGCAAAGCAAAATGCGAAGTACTGGAATCAGACCACCTAGCACAAGAAGCCTGCTGATTTTGAAGAAGATGACTTGGTGTGGATTCATATTTTAGAGAGTGTTTTTCACGTAGAATTATGCTAAGCACATGCCTAAGGCTGATGATCCTTTAAAAGTACTTGATACCATTGGTGAAAGTGCATGTAAGATTGAGCTTCTTGATGATGATGAGCGTCTTCTACTTTTACCGTTTCTCATCTCTCTCCCTATCATAGGGAGAATAGTGACTTGGAGTCGAGGGATGAATCTTTTCCAAGCAAGGGAGTTTGACACCAGGTTATATTGATAACAATTTTAAGCCTATTCATGGTACCAGTAAAAGAAGATTGGAAAGAGTTCGAGATTTAGATTCTTGGATCAAATTCATAATTAACACTGTATTATTCTTTAGAGGATTACCATGCAAGCTATACACCATTGGAAAGCTCTATCTCTAGTTTCTAATACTTCAAATGGTGGATGAATTGAAGTTTTTTGAAGAAAGGCATGGCTTCTTTACTACTAAAAGGTTAGAAGCCCGATAATTTTAGCTATTTTTTGAAATGTCTAGAAATTTAATTTTTTTTTTTGAAACTCTACAAATTTAAGTTTCACTGCATTTATAATTAAGTGGTAATTAAGTATGGGTCAAAGATCTTTTTGATATTTTTTTCTTTGACTCGCTTGAAACTAGTCTTGTTAGACTTGTAAATGAAATAGTCTTTTGGAGCCTCTACTTATTCTTGGAGGGACCTAGTATCAACATATTGGTTGTGTCATGTGAAGAAGATAAGGTCAGTATTATTTGAATGTAAACTGAGTCTTTGATTTTCTGAGGAGGAGTTCTTTTAGTCTGTATCTGTGGAGTGGATTCCTTGAAGTGGTAAAATAAAGTATCCTTCAGTGTGATCTTGTGTTACCTCTTATCTCTCTCCATTTTGCCCTAGTATGACTATCCCCATATCTAGGAACAGTAGTAAATACCCTTACGTAAATTTTTCTTCTAGCTGGATCTCCAAGTGCTCATGTGGAACTTTAGCAGCTTGGGTTTTACATATTAGTAATTTAAGTATGTCACTGTCCAGAGTATGCCTTTCTTCTGTTGATCTTGGTATCTTATTGATGTTGTAGGTGTATGAGTAACTGAGAGATACTGACAGTTCACCTTTTGCAAAGTGTCAGGAATCTCATTAACTTGCTTTTACTAGAGCAAAGAAAAGGGTGGGGATAAGATTGGCACATACCCAAAAAAGCATGATTTTTAGCATATTTATCACACTATATTAAGATATCTGTACGATGGCTCCTTGTCTTCATTAGTGAAGTCGTGGTATCATCCATTGATTAGCTTGAAGCATTGACATGTGGTGACGATTACGATGGGTAGAGGGCTGGCTTTGGGAGCTCATCTTCTGGCCATGCCATGCTGTTTGAATAGTGAGCTTGGATTTTAGGACAGCATCTTTGAGTTTGGTCTTTTATTATATGAAAGATTATATTCTTGAGATTGAAGAATAAACATTACATCATCTTTAAGACATCTCGCATCATGATACCAGGAATCTTGTTACTTATGATGTTGATGCAAGCAGACAAATTCGATGCATGAGAATGCACAAACCATTATCTAGCTCTTGATTTAATTTTTATATGTTGTATGATGTTATGGCATCATTTATTCAGCAAACATGAACTCAAGACTAAGTCACAAACGGAGAAAGTTGGAAAAATATCTGAAGTCCATGGGTGCTAGCAGGTTTCTAAGTTGAGCACGTGATTTCATTGGATATGAATCTTCAACGTGGAAGAGGATATCAGTATGTCTTAGAGGGGTTCATTATTTTATGATGATGAAGTGCTTTTAGGAATACAAAGCTGGATTGTATCATCTATTCAGGAAAACTTGTTAGGGCTCAACCTATGAACCTCAAAGAAGATGTGATATGTTCTATGCAGTTTTTTGAATGATGGAGAGCCTCTCATAATCCATAAATTCACACCAGAAGTAGCAATTTTTGAACCAAGCCAGCAAAACAATTATTGAAAGAGTTGCCAAAAGATTAAAAGTTAGAAGTTTTGGATATATTAGATATGGATTGTTTTATGGGGGTGTTTAGTTCATGGAATGTTTAAAGATTTTTGGTAATCTTTCGATGGCAATGTCACATTGACATGTTTAGTTCGACATATTCAAAAAAGTTGATGAATACCTAACATTGCTTTGAGGGTCAGATTGCCACAAAACATAACAATCTAATTCTCTCCAGGGGATTAGGTAATCTTAGATTACCAACAGATGGGAATCTTTGTCTTACCCTTTCTCCTAAATTATCTCTCGAAACAAAACATCATTTATGAGAAAGGAAGAAACCATTTTCTCTCGACATAATTTTAATATTAATGCAATATATTATGCTAAAATTTTTATTACATATTAATATAAATAATAAAAATTATTATATTAAATTATATATAATAATTAATTATTTCAATATAACTCTTTTTATATAATTATTATATTATTTTATATTAATATATTAATAAAATTTAATATTACATAATATAATATCTAATAAATATTAAATTTATCATATAATCAATATAATTCAATAATATTATTAAATTATTATTGTAATAATAATTTATTATTTTTTATATTGTATTTATTTATAATATAATAAATAATATATATTATGAATATAATATATAAAGTAAATTACAATGGGACCCCCTTAATTTTGACTATTTATACATTGACCTCAAAAGAATTTTTTTTTGAAGACCCTCAAACTACTGTTTCATTACACTCGGTGCCAACAAATCTCTAGCCATTGAAGATGTCAAATATAGCGCTAAAAAAGATCAAAATTTTAGCACTTAAGCCCCAAAACCACTTCAAAGCAAAGAGAAAAAAAAAAGCCCAAAAAACATGGAAAGAGCTTTCAATTATACTCATAGATCCAAGATCTGTCTCTTGTTTCTCCTTGATTAACTGCACTCAGCAAGAGTTTCATCAGAAGTCCCAAGATCTTTCCTCTGGGGAAAAGTCTTACAACACCCAAGTCAATATCGAGAATCAAGAAAAATATAAGCAAGTTGTAGAAGAAAGAAGGGAGAAAATAAGGAAAGTAAAAAAGGAGAAATAAATTTCTTACCCCTCGAAAAGAGATCTTGGTCCTTTATTTATGTGTCCAAGATGGGTTAATCCTGCTAACTTATAGGTTAGGTTTCTTGTTGATGAGTGGCCTATAATTATTTATTGATCTTTATGCTTAGATTAATTCTTAAAGCATTAGAGTAATCTAGGTTAAACAGTTTTGGCCAATCAAGTCCTGACTTTTGAATTTTAGGCCTTTCCCATCTTTTGACCTGTTCGGCTATTAAATTTTGCCATTTGTCATTATACCATTTTACTGTGTCTTCATCATATGCTTTTGATTATTTTATCATCATCACTATTGATGCCTTATCTTATTCACTTTTTCTTTTCTAATTATTTTTTATCTCCTTTGCCCTTTGCTCATAAGGCCAGTAAAAAGTAATCACCCTATGGGGGTGTTTGGTATGAGATGATCAATCATCGATGATTTATGGGATGATGATGGGATCAATAAATACTATTAAAATTCAAGATTCTTTGGACCCTTTAATTCCTAGTGCATCATTTTGTTAGGTTTAAATACTTAAGAAGTAGTAATATCACTGGTGGCTGTTGATAACATTGCATCTCTTCGTATTTAAGGGGTATGTGGGGCTTTGGTGGATGGCTTTATTGATATGCCTCCATAATGTTTGATGGTGAAGTCCAGTAACTAAGGCTATTGAAATCTTGGTGATTATACGTAGCTAGGAAGACTGGGATGTTACATTAGCTACAATGAGGAATAAAACTCTAGGCCTATGGATATCGGTTGGGTTGACATTAACCCTAATCAATGTTTTGGCTGGCTTATTATCATGCTACTGGGTATATAGGCCCACATAACACAAGCTACATATGCATCACACTATCATGCGAATCTATGTAGATGAAATGGGTTCAAGTTAATAGTTAGGTTTGATATGGGATTTAGGTGAACTTTGTACAAATATATAAGTTTTAGTAGTACTGAAATATTGATTATATTATATTTATTACTATTGATTATTGGATACAAAATACTGAGTACAAATTGCTAGTTGTTATTGTTAATAAAGTTATTATTTTCCATCTATAAAAATCACTATCATTATTATTGTTTTTATTATAGTTAACATATTGTAATAACCCAAGATCTCAATCAAAAAAAAGTTAACTAGGAGAGTATTATTTGGGCCTCTTAATCCTATATGAGCACCTAAGATTTATTTAGTGCATACCCGATATTGGACTAAATATTTGAGCACGAGTCTTCACATATTCTTACCATTGAAGCACTAGCATTCTCGTCAGACTGACGATCTAAATTTGAATTTAATCAAATCTAATCACAAACATTGGTTGTGGTTAGCCCATGATCAATCCTAAAAGAGTTCATTTGTAGTGTCTTTTAGTCCATAGAGACCATAAGTTGGATCTACTTTAATACCATTTATAAAAACCAAGACCTCCCAAAAAGGCTGGATAGAAGGTATTATTTTAGTTCTTTGATCCTTTATAAGTATCCAAAAAAGCTTATCTACAATGTCTTCTTATTGATATGGGTTGTGGAATGGATCGATCAATCTTGATACCATTTCTAGCAAACTAAGACTACACCAAAAAAAGCTTCCCAAGATTGTATTATTTAGGCTTCTTGATCCTATGTAAGCACTTAATATCTACCTATTATATATCTGATATGAAACTAAACACTTACCAACACATGTTCTCACAAACTCATACATATTATATTTATTTTTAAAAGATCATAAATGGTAGCTGCTTTGCATCTATGTATGTGGCTTGCATAAAACATATACACTGTGCAGTCCTTTGATCACTTGCATATTGTAGGTGCTTTTAAAACCCTAAAGGTCATGCCAAAATATAGAGTGAAAAGGAGGTAAAACAAGTGAAATTTGGAGTAAATGCTTTTCATCATAAAGAATCTACACAAGTGATTTTATCATGCCTTCGACCCAAATCTCTAGCCCGGAATGTAGCAACTATTGCATACTTAAAATAACATAACCTTATAAATATGCAAGGCATTCATGATAATATCAAAATAAATAAACTAAATAGTGAAAAAAAGTAAATAGAATTTAAACTTAATGATTAACATTTTTAGAATAAATCTCCAAAAATTTGTTTAGATCAATAATATAAAATATTCTGTAATACTGAATAAAGGGAAAACACAATAAAAAATTAATCTTAAATCAAGGTTAAGGTTCATCTCTTGTGATTAATCACTTTCTGTTGGTGCCCTGTTGACATATGATACTTTAGATCTAAAAGGAAAAAAGATTAAATAATAAGCTTGATAGCCTAGTAAGTAATGGATAATATAAATCATAAGTTAAATAAATTTTCTTAATAACATTAAGCACATGATAAGCTATTGTATTTAAATAAGGAAAAAGTAAGTGTATCCATAATTTTTTAAATATTTAGCTTGTACTCGTACTAATAATTAGATTAATCATATTTCATCTTAATAGCCAATTTGACTACACCCTTAACTATCAAATTGGAATTGATCAGATATCAATGTATAACCCCATTGGCAAAGTATCTATCCAAATTATAATATTTATTGGTAAGATATTCATATAATGTATAATCTCCATTAATAGAGTGTCTGTCCAATATATAACTTCTGTTTGTAGGATATTTGACATCATGGTACAAAATCTAAAATAATCCATATATATTTATAGTTTAAATAAATATCAATTCATTGATAAGTATGTTCAATACCAGATTCTATAACATATATGTATAATTTCTGATAGTAAAAATAACATATTAATCTAAAATCATGCTTTCCATTTAATTAGAATACATGAGTTCAAGATATCCACAAATCGCATGTTAATCAATTAAAATTCTTTTGTCATTGTTATTTGTTGAAATTAAATATATGAAAAATCTAATAAAGGCAAATCATTACTTTATACGAAGGATTGTCAGATAAATTGATATATGTCACTCACTCTGAATGACATCTAAATAGAAAGACAAAACTGATGTAAGATTCTCTTGAGAGAAATGATGGCATTGAATTCTTTGAAAGAGATTGATGCATGTAAGCCTATGCGAGAGAGAGAGAGAGAACTATTGGCCTTGCACCATAGCAAGTAAAGAATTTTTCTCAGCTAAAAATTAAAGAAAAATCTTCAAAAACTTTGTTGATAAATTTTTCATGTCAAAAGATATCAACTGGGACATTCATAAAGATCTCTTAAATCCTATAGAATTTCTACTTCCTATTGTATACCAATCTCTTAATGCTAATAGATTTCCTACTTCTAAAATACCATTTTTCTAAAGAAAATTAAAGAAATAAATATCTAAAAATAGATTCCTAACTCCTAAACTTCTATCTCATCTAATTTAGTTTTTAAAAGAAAGAAATATAAAAACTTCGATAAAAATACAAGAAAGTCATTAAATTATAGACCGTAAAATGATATTTTCATAATTTCTTGAAATTTTGTTAACATTGATATATCTTCATTAAATTACTCATAAATTTCTCATCTTATCTTTATTTGGGGTGATTCAAGTTACATTGCAAAAATAATTTGATGTCATACATCATGAAGATAGGCTTACTCAAAAATTTTAATTATATTTACTTTGGGGAGTTTTTAACTAGTGTGTTCTAAATTGGAGCACAATAGATTCATGGAAGGATTGCAGATTGTCCATGCCAATCATAGTTTTAATTTGATCTTAGTTGTATTTTTCTCTTTTTTTTGAGTTTTTTGGTTTATTAAGTCTAGGGTGCATATTGTTGAGATTTAATCTCAAAGTTGTATTAGTCAAATAAGCTAATACTATAGTGTGCCCATATGATAAAATGACCAAACACCGATGATATCAATAATAATTATGTTCATTATTTTATGTCTATTTTATTAGATTCAAGAAGTGAAGTCAAATTTAATACGGTAAACAAAATAGAATATATTATCTTTCTCATCCATTCATCCTTAAAGAAAAATAAATCATTTGGATCATTTTTTTGGCCAAAGGCTCTTTAACCTTTTTGATTTTTAGCCCCATTTTTTTCTTGCTCGATTTTAGCATTTAAGGAACTCTTGTTGGAATATCCTGCCCATTTTTGAGAGGTTTCAACCTTTTTAGCAAGTTCCAAGCATGTTGCCTATTGTTTAGAAGTCTTGCCATCTTCATAGTAATTTGAGATAAATTATGTTATTAAGCTGTTGAATAATATTATTTTTTAATTTGCATCAAAATCTCATAATTTTTATACATATGATTCATTAGAGCAGTAAAAGAATGTATTTATTCTTACAATTGCTCTAAATTTCTTGTAACTTGCCTTAAACTCCTTATAAAAACTCACCATCTTTTCATTTATTTCATTTATTAATAGCTTAGCCAACTATTTTGGCATTATTTTGTTAAGATGACATTTAGGTGGTTGTCAAGCTTGTTGGCTTACTGCCATAGGAGAAATGACTCTTTCTACAAAAATAGGAAAGTTTGGATTTATGCTTTGACAGATAACTCATAGTTATAGTCCAATGTTTTTTTTATAGCTGCCTTCATACATTGATTTTTGTTTTTATCAACATTGGAAGTAATGACTTTATAGGATTCAACCCTTATGGCTCCATTAGCATCACTACCGTTATTACTATTTATACCTCCAAAATAATCTTCTGAATAAAATTTTGTTTTGTATTTTTCTTTTCTTCTTGATGATTTTGAAGTTCTTTTTTTTTTTTTTTTGATTTTGTAGTTCTAACAAGATCAACATATCTTCTTCTAAAATGCCATCCTTTAAAGTAGTTAAATTTCTCTATTCTACTCCAGGCATCTTGATTTTTTAAGGAGCTTGTTCCTGTTCTTTAACAAATATAAATTCTAAAATTCCTTTGTTTATATCATTTTCTTCTTTCTTTTATTCCTCCTTTATTTGAATAAAATTGATTTCTTCTTTGAAAGATCAGCCAAAATGACTTTTGGTAAGGTAATATTATTCATCTTATATTGTTCCTCCACCTAATCCTTAAAGACAATGATCTTCTTTGTGTGACCTAATGTTCTATGATACAATATTTAGAATTGCCGGTCTTGTTAACCTCTGCAAGGTATTTTGGCTCTTGAAGTTGGAGACCATTACTCAATGCATCTTTAAAATTTTTATCATCTTATCTCTTCTGAAAGAATAAGCTTTGTTCCTTCTTTCTTCAAAAGTAGGACCTATGGACATTCTTCCCACCATCCAAAATGCATTTGATTTGATTAGTCTTTATGATTATAATGATCAATGATTCAAGTCTTGATGGGATGGAAGTCAAGACGACGAGACGTCTAATTCAGAGGGATTTCAAGACTGATCTTGGCCATTCTATTTCATTCTGTTTCGGTCATAATACTTTATAATATCAATTTTAAATAGATCTAATTTATCATAAAAATGTAACTTTTAAAGTTCAAACATGTTTAAAAATCAAATAAAATATTAAAACTTCATAAATATTTTTTTATTAAAAAAAGCATTAAAAGCAAGCATGGGAATACTTGATCAAGTCAAAGATCAAGACAAGACGAACTGCGAAATGTTTCGCTTCATGAAAAAACTAGAATACATTTGTCTCGTGATATTAAAAACCTTGATAATGATAACCTTAACTTTTTGGACCATAATATTTTTGACTTATTTTGGTTTCTTGTATTTTTCCATCATCGTTTTAGGTTTAAAATATTAAAAATTAGATAAAACTTAGGCATTTATCTCCTCAAGTCTAGAAATGAGTGATGAACTATTGAAATATATCAATTCTGGTTGAGCATAGGAAATGTTCCATCCAAACATCAATGTCTCTCATCAACAAACCTACAACTTTGAATTGTTCTAGGATTTTCACGTTTGATACTTAGATTTCTCCATCTTGTAACATATTCCTAAGATATATTCTTCCTTCTTTCTTTTAAGTAATTGTAAATTTATTGCTAATAGATACGAGTTTGGTCCTAAGACATCTTTCTTATCAACCCATAATTTAATGGCATTATCCTTCAAAGAATAATATCCTTCAAAAGCAATTCCTGTAAAACTATGCAAATATTGCTGAAGCAAAAGAACATCATTACCTCTAGTATTAGCCTATGTGGCCACAAAATATGCCAAATATTGGTCCAGATTACCATCTTCATTAAAAGTTCTAAACTTTGATACAACATATCCTATATGATAATTTATCGCATCAAACCCTCTAGGGTAAAGTGTTTTCATACTTTTTCTTAAGGTATCAGAATTTTTGGTGGATTATTTAATTTACTTCATCATCAACTCTTGAATTTATATTTTTTGTAAGATATTGTGAAGGTTCTTCATGTTGATAAGCTCTTTTGAGTGTCAATGAACTAGGTGTCCCATTTCTGTTTGATCAAACTTGAGTAAGTGAAGCATGTCTATAGGATCTATTGGTTGCATCGAGAGCTGAGCACATATTGGAGTTTTACTCCAGATTTTTTTAGTCATTAGTTCTTGCATTATCAAAATTGCTCGAGTTATTTCTCTCATCTTGTTATAGAGATTATCAATATCTTACTCATTTTTTTCTAATTGTTTATTAAAAAAGGAAACTTCAAAACCTATAGGATTCTTTGGTACAAAGATAGACTCTTCTTTATCAACTTGTCGACCATCAATATTATTTACCACTTTTCCTTTCTGGCAGTAGGGACCGATGGTGGTAACCCATCACTAATTAGTTTAGGTTTTTTTTATTTGACACTGACCAATATTATTTTTATTGCATTTACTTGCTATAAGAGATGGTAATTTGTATTTCTATATCATGTTCATGTCATGTCAAAGCTAAGGTATAATAGTATATGATTGACACGAACATGATACAATTATTACACATGTAACACGATATAACACACATAACCTGTTTAATAAATAAATTCTGTTAGATTGATATGACATAATTCGCTCAATACAAACAGACATGACTTGCTTAACACGAATAAATACAACCCGCCTTGCTTAACAGGATTTATTTAATATGCATCAACTAAATAGGACTTATCACTTTCAAGTTGATGGATCAACCAACGACACGATATGATTATTTTGTGTCATAATCGTGTCGACACATTTACGATACAAACACACTTAAGGTTAACCTAAACCCAATTATTTTGTGTTAGGTTTGAAACAAGTTCACATGTCCTATTTAATTTTACCATCCTTAGGTACAACAATATCTGAAAGGTAGGGTCATTAGTTTCTTATTTTTCATTGCTAGCGTTCGCATGTCCAATCATCTTTATAGTTTAAATTTCATCCTGCTCTATGCCTTGTCTTTGATAAATTACTTTTTTATCATCATGAGTGAACATGAAAGAAATGGAGGTGCCTCCAGAGTCATTGGTAGCCAATGATTTCTTACTCAGCCTTTTAGCTTTTATTTTCTTTTGGACTATAATGAAAGCTTTTTAAATCTTTTTAGGAAACTTGCTCTTTTCCTTTATGTGATTTTGAAGGCCAATTTTCATTTACTTTAGATTTAGGCATACGTATAAGTTAGGTATTTCAGCTTATGACCCATATAAACTAGGTGATATTGTAAATGAACTCTATGTATTTATAATTGAATTTGAATAAGAATAAAGATTAAGGACATCAAAATTTAAACAAAAAGAGTATATGAGAGTCTATGCTATCAAATATTTTATCTCAAATCAGTTATATACTGAGAAGATTTTAAATATTTAAATAGGATTAATATCTAAATTATATTTTTTTAACTAATTTTTATGGATGAGATTATTATAACTGGTACAAAAATGCACAAGAGCTTGATTCTTGTCTGCAAATCAGTCCTCTTCTATATCTTTAAATAATTTGTTCCTCTTCTATATCTTTAAATAATTTGTTACTCATATAAAATGTGCATGTCAGCTTTCTATAATAATTATGCATACAGACATTACACCAAAAAACAATATCTTAACCATACATGGAGCTGATCATTTTACTTTACCGAGCAAAAAGCACTTTAACTTCGATGGTCTGGCAGGTTACATCTTTTCTCAACTCCCATTGCATTCTTTATTTTCTCTTGCTTCACCATGGAAACAACAAACATTCAATTCTTCATGGAAAGAAGAATAGGAACAAGTTATTTCTCTTTCAAGCATTAAACTTCATACTTTCCTGTAAATTATTTTGGTAAGTTTGTTTGCTATCATCATGGAGAACCATTATAAAAGAAGCATAAGTAATTGCTGGAGACGTCTCCTAGGCTATTTCATGTTTAAATATTAATTTTATTAGTTAAATATGTGCATAAAATAAGTATGATTGAAATAAAAATATTAAAATAAAAGTGTAGTTATATAAAAATAAAATAAAAAATAAAATTATTTACAAAATAAAAATAAAATTTATTAAAGATAAATTGAGAGGACGACTTAAATAGTTTAGACATATTTAATATAGATCTAATATACTAATATCAAATAAAATGATTTAATATATATAAAAGAAAAAATAAATATAGAATAAAAGTTACACATGAGAAACTAGTAAGAAAAAACTAATTTAGCATAATAAAAAAAAGAATTCATGTAACGATAGAAGAATTGCCAAGAATTTTCAGGCACTTCATGAGTTAAATCCACGACTTCCAATCTGTAAGTGAGATAATAGAAATAAAAGTCAAGAACTGACTCTCTCTCTCTCTCTCTCTCTCTCTCTCTCTCTCTCTCTCCTTTTTTTTTTTTGCCCCTCTAATAGCATGGAAAAGATTCTGGAACGCTACCAGCATTATTCATATGCGGAAAGAGCCGTGATGGAAGCAGACTCTGAATCACAGGTAAGGGACATAAAATTGAGTGACCATCTAGCTTGCATTTTTTTTTTTTTTTTTCTAAGTCTCAACGGAGCTCTGCCCTTGGACTGGAATACTCTAGCTTAATGCTTCATCCCTTCAGACCCATCAAATTTGCAAGATATCTAACATCATCGTGAATTTGCTAAACAGGGTAGATGGTGTCTTGAACAGGGTGAAATGAGGTCTAAGGTTGAGGCTCTACAAAAAAGTCAGAGGTATTGTGATGGTGATCATAAAAACACCCTTGCCACTCGTACAAAGATCTGACACGGGTTCCTTTGATATGTTCAGGCATCTCATGGGAGAACAACTCGAATCCTTGACTCAAAAAGAACTTCAACAACTGGAGCAACAGATTGACAGTGCTTTGAAACGTATAAGATCGAGAAAGGTGAATTAACCTTTCGCATTTTAATCATCCTATTGAAACGACCATTGCAAACTTTACTATAAATGCTGCGTCCTTCCATCTCGTCCCTTATTTCTCAGTTGCTACCATGGCTCTGAATGTCAGAACTTTCAAGATTTCCATGGATGCATTCCATGTCTCAATGGAACGAGAATGTTGTCTGCCTTTCCTGATAGTTTTGCATGGTGAATGTATGTTCTGTCAGATCCTTTTTTTGGTTTTTTGCAGAACCATCTTCTATTTGATTCAATTGCTGAGCTTCAGAAGAAGGCAAGTTCCACCATCTTTGCTAGATATCTTTTAAATGATTTTGGTTTCATAGCATTTTACATAAATTTTGAACTTCTTTTAGCAGTGCAATTCCCTTTTATTTTTACAACATTATCTTGCGCTGTTGAGTAACATTGCAACTCAATCTTGTATATTTATGTGCTTTTTCCCCCATGGAATAATTAAGAATCAGTTTGCCGCATAGTGTTGAAAAAATTAAGAATCAGTTTGCCACAAATCAATATGCTTGCTTATCCCTGATGATAGTACTTACCACGCAAGTTCTTAAAACTTGGACGTTTCATTATGCCATTTGAGTAGGTTTTTGAGTAGGTTCTGCTGTGCTAAAATTCATCCATCATATTAAATTTTCTTGCATAGTATTCTAAGGCTAATATGCACCAATAGAACTGATGCTCATTTAATTGGTGCATGCTTTAATATAAATCTCCTCATGAATAAATGTTAAAATGTGATACGGTGAAGCTACCAAATTTCATAATTCAAGCCTTATCTTTTCAAGGAGGACGGAACTTAGGTGCAATTTTATGAGTGCGGACCATACTTTTTATGGCTGTCTCTCTCCTATTTATCATCATATGGGACTTAAGTGGAAGCTTAGCTAGCTTTAAAAAAGTAGGAGACAGATAGATACAAACCGCACAGCTTGCACCTATAAATTACACCTAAGTTCTATCCTTTTGAGAATCTAAGTTATTTTTTTTTTTTTAACCAAGATTTGTTGGAAGTCATTTCGAACTTCCTAAAGTTGGTGTGTTGAGAGTCGGGAGAGAAAAAAAAGGAAAACCAAGGATAGGTTCTTCACTTGTTATTGCATTTAATATATATTTCTCTCTCTAACATTTTTTTTCACTATTATTACTTATTTTACATTGGTGTTGTTTAGGTCTTACGCCAATGCATTTGATATATATCAAAAATGCACCATTCTACAAGATTCAAAGAAAAGATATTCTTAAATAGTTTCACCTGGTATCATGATCTTTCATGAAATTGTTCGGTTTTTACTTATATTTTGTTTAACTATTTCCATCTCTAATGGATCGTATTTATAATTTATCAACATGCAATATATAATAATCAACTATACATTTTAACAAATAATCTTATTTGTGCAAAATGCAACTTTTTATGTGTAACATTAGTCATCCATTTGAATGTGATCGTTTACAAATGCGACCCATACAATTTGTTAGGCCTTCTTTTGATATTAATCCCCAACAATTTTGAAATGTTTCAGCAAATTATCATATCTTTCATAAGCATCTATATCTCTTGCTATTTGTGTTTCTGGGAATTATTGTTAGGTGTATGAGATTTCTGTAAGGAAGGCCAAATAATATGATGATATTTATATACACAATACAAAAAAAAAAAAAAAGGATACAAATATTATAGCTATTAGAGCATTTAGATTGAGTGAAACTACACATTTATAGGCATATCTCTAATAACAGATCTAATGATTTTAAAATTAGTGATGGTACATTCAAATCAAAGATCTACATTAATGATTATTATCTATACATGCAAAAATAATTGTAAACAAAATTGTATTTTTTAACTATCTCTGAGCTATGCATTATATGAATATAAAAAAAATTATCTATCATGCAGGTGTGCTAAAATACATTTTAGGACATTTAAAATTAGAGTCCTTATTTTTAAGTAAAAATATATAATCCTTCTAACTGATTGTCATTCTCCCAAACTTGTCTCTAGGATGGACGCATGACACGATTAGACATCCTTTAGGTTGTGACTCTAGAAAATATGCAAGATTTAAAAATATAATAATTCTTACAATAGCCCAGTATCATAATTAAGCTTGCAAATAGGCCGAGTTAGACCGACTCCTACCTGATCTTGCCACAACCTGATTCCATGTTCAGGTCCTTATGTTAGACCCAAACTTAACCCAATATATGATCGGATTGGATCGGTCCATGAAAATTATTTCAGACTGAGCGAGTTCTTCGGTTTGGGGTATGCATAGATACAACAAACATATTCTTTAGCTTATTTGAAGAAACATGACTAAATAAAATATATAATTCCTCCTGCACTACAAACACAATAAACAAACATTATAGAACTCATAAAGTTCAAATGGAATATCATATCCTCTAGGGCAATGCTCAAGTCAAGATGTCACTATAAGAAAGAAGGAGTATGTATTTAAATAAATTGTGAAGGAGTATAAAAACCAAACTTCAGTACAAACTCTGCCATGAACCAAGATCACAAATGCTGTTACTAACAACATGGTCACTTGTGATTTGAAATCTATGTCCGAAGGGCAGCAGATTTATTTTCAAATTCTGTTCAGCATTATAATAGGAGGATTTGTTCATTCTTCTCTCAGTTGTTACTCCAACCTCATTCCCATCTTTAAACAGCAATACATAGAATTAGAGAATTGGGATTGAACAACGTTACAACAGGGACCAGAAGAAGCCGAAGAAGTCGCTTGAACTTCGCGGATGAGTTCAAGCGACGGTTAAAAACAAAGTAGAGATGGACTGGAGCAGAGCAACTTTCAAATCGACATAGGTGAAAATTGTAGAAATTTTCAGGCAAACATCTCGCAAGGCATCATGACTCTATAAACGAAAACCCAAAATCAAGTGAGAAATCAGGCGAAACAAACAAAGAAAATAATCACAGACAATGTAAACCTACGAACCCTAAATCAAGCAAAAACCTAGGAACCCTAAATCAAGCGAAATAAACAAAGAAGCTTAAGAATAATATAAACCTACAAACACTAAATCAAGCAGAGATCAGCATAAACATGAAAAAATAAAAAGAAACAATGAAAACCTCTGATGAGAAGATTGAGCCTCCAAAAGAGATATTAAAGGAAGAAGAGAGAGGGTAAAGGAAGGAAAAATACTTGACGGAAGGGATTGGCTTGAGCGGCCACGGGTGTCGACGGGAGGAGAGGCCCGGGTGTCGACGGGTGGAGAGGTTTCCAGCGGAGATGCAGTCAGGGTAACCACGGTGGCGAGCTCACGGAGGCGAGTCGGGCCAAAGAGAGAGGGTTTTTTTGTCAAAACATTTCGACGGGTTAACGCAGCCGGGTCGGCCAGATGGGCAATAGATTTAAAAGTTTCAACCGGGACAGATCGGACCGGGTTGTAATTTACAAAACCCAGTCCCAGCTCGTAATATAATACGGATCTAATATTTGGACCCGATCCGGCTCCCAGGACCGGGACGTGTCTAATTAGACCAGGGCGAATCAGGTTGCAGGCCTACTCATCCTATTTGCAGCCTTAATCATAACAAATTTTAAAATTTAAAAAAGTATGATAATAATAAAAATAGCAGTAACAACAACAATAATAATAAAATTATTTTAATATAACTTTTAATTTATCAAAATTAAAATAGCTTCACAGCCCTATAAATAAGAATTGAATTTTATTCTCGAGTAAATAAGTATGTTATTCTAATTGTCCAACCTTGCTTAACTTCTCCAAAATATCTTAAAATCTTTGATATATTTCCTTAAGGAGTTAAAAGAGGAACCTTAATTGCTATATTTCGATTGTCTTAGGGTGTTATAAGAAGTGTTAACTTGAGTAGAAGTTGCTGGAGTCAAAATCTGTTTAATAGGAGGGACACACTTCTTTTATCTAATACGATTTTATGTGTAAGACTAGTGGAACTTGCCGGTTTCATCTTGTGATATTGTACAATGAGGCCTGCAATGCCTGCAAGTGATTTCTAGGTCCATGGATTGATTTTGGTATACTTTTTCTTCACTCCTCTTTTAAGGTAATACTTATAAACTACTCTGGGATTCAAATTTTGCAACTTTTTAGCCATTTAATTTTCTTTGTTGCATGATGGTATTACCTGTATTACTTAGGCAAAAGATTAGGAATAGGGGGAAGCTATAAAATTACAGGGTTATTTTGTTTAATTACATTTTGAGAATTGGATTGTTGAAATAGTTACTTCTCTTTTGTCCTATGGTGTGATGTTGTAAGCTAGTGTGAGGCTTAGAATCCCTAGATTTCTAGGTCCATGGAGTGAGTCTTTGACTACCTTTTCTGAATTCCTTTTCTCTAATTTTTCTTGTTATTGTTTCCTTCTCTCTTCTATATTTTCTGTATCATTGTCTGTTCTATGATCACCCTTTTCCTTCCAGAGATAGCGTTCTTCCTTTTTGATCAGAGACCTTAATCTCTGATGCAATAATCCTATCTACTCAAGTTGTAAAATCTGATTTCTGCAAAAATTTTTTTTCTGAAAAATGACTTAGACCAGCAAAAACCTTTAGTCCGAACATAAATCCAAATCATTGATTAAATTTCTGTTGATCCTATTCTTATCAGGACCTTCTGACATCACATTGTCTTTTTGAGTGAACGCTGACAATATGTCACTAAGGACAGGAAGTTAAGATTCAGAGATGCAAGGAATGCCTGCCATTAACGACAGAAATTAAATATTTGGGACATGCTTGTTGAACCCATGTTTGATCACTGGTATGGGTGACATTAATCATACTGAAACTAAATGAAACATATAGAAGCCTCAGTCTATGAAACTCTTAATCATAAGATTTCAGTTAATTGAACCTTGTTTTGCAAAGAGTTTAGGCGTATAAAACTTGCATTGAAAAAAAAGGGTAATATAATTCTAATATAGAGTTTCAGAGCCATAGATTCCTAGTTAAAGAAAGTGACATGGAAATCTTATTTTAAAATATTTTGGAACCAATACATTCACCATATGATACTTTGAAACTTTTAGTCTAAACACTCTAAAATGAAGAGTTTCATTTACTGAAACTCAAGAATGAGAAGTTTCAGTAGAAGATATAGATCGTTCTAGAAATCCGCTATGCTAAACTCAAACTCAATGAGGTTCAACTTAAGATTCAAATACCGGGAGTATTGTACCATACTGCATACCATACAATCCGAGACCATGCACTGTAATGAACCATATCAACACAGGTATCTTTAGTGCTAGCAAATGGGGACTAGCTATGGGCGCATACATTGGTACATAATGTAGAGGTCCATAACTAGTAAGCTCTTGTATCACAGCATTTAAATCTTAGTTCATCCTAGAAGCCCTAAAATGATTTTTTTCACTCACCTGTGCTCGTAAATTCTAGGCTTGCAAAAGAAACTTACAATTTGAGAATTTTAGCACATGAAACTTGGTCTACATGCAGAATCTTAGGCTGGATCTCAAAATAAGGATTCTGTTCACTAAAACATGCTATTCTCAGCATAGGCAATATACATTTAAGAGTTTTAAACAAAGGTTCAGCATTAAAGTACATTGAATTGAAGATTTTCAGGCTGGAATCTTATAGTTCAAGAGTTCCAGTCATGTAAAACTCATAATGAATTGATAAAGGAAACCTCTGAACTAAAGGAGATTCAATCTATGAAATTCACAAATTAGATAAACAAAAGAAATCAATTTGAAGACTTGTAAACAAGTGTTTCAGCTAAACAAAAGAAAACTTATGAAAGAGCTCCACCTGCAAAAACCTGAAGTTTCATTCTTGAACTCAAGGATCAAGAGTTGAAAACACCAACTGTGTAATTTGTAATTTCAGTTTAGGATAAGAAACTTTTAATATCTATAGTTCTGAATTCATAAAACATTTTATGATCTATTTCAAGTCATGAAATTTACTTAAAACACAAACTATATGTTCAGTCACAGTTTCACATGAACACTTGAAGAGGTTGAACTTTTGAATTTCAAATTTACAAGGTTCTCTCTCAAAAAAGAAGGGAGGAGGGGGGGGCTCTATTTACTGAGTTCCATCCCATGAAACTCAATTAAGACTGACAATTAGATGTACTGTCTCAGAGTCACAGATATGACCCTTGAAGTTTTGGAACTTCAAAACTCCTGAAGTTCTCATTAGACTCATTTAAGATTGATTTAAAAAAAAAAAAAAAATTTCTCCCTGTTCAGTTTTAGGGTTCTGCCTCCTGGAACTTATAATCTAACAAGTCTTATGCAAAACAAACTCAATGTTTTCTCAGCTAAGATAGCCCTTGATCAATTCTTTTAACTCTTTATGGGACTTTTCGATTCCAGAGTTTCATTAATTGAAACCATCAAATCTCAAGTTCTAGGCTTCAGCTATCATGTTTTTTTTATGATTTTTATGGGAAAGAGAGCTTCAATCACAGCCCTCTAACTCCATCATACAACACCAATAAGCCTTTATGCCTTTATACACTACCCTTGAAGTTGGGATTCTTTACAGCATCACCCACAGACAACCAAAAACATTATAGAATTTGCTTAAGTTCCAATGTCTTAAGGTAAAACTTGAAGAGATTTGAAACCGGATACTCAATAATTAGAGGCTTAGAATAGGAGTTCATGTTAGGGTTTCTTGTGCATACCTAAGAGTGCAGTAGAAGCGCATAGATTTCATAAATTTCTTAATGAGATCTATTTACATGAAATCCTTAATAGCTAAGATTCCATCCACATTTTTGATAAAGCCAAACTTTTTGACTATCATATCAAAATGGATATTCCAACTCCTCGATGCTTGCTTTAATCCATAAATAGATTTCTTAAGCTTGCATACTTGATTTGTTCTCCCACTTGAAACAAATCCTTTTGGCTGAGTCATATAAACCTCTTCCTCAAGATAACTATTAAGAAATGCGATTTTGACATCCATCTGCCAGATTTCATAATCATAATATGCAGCTATTGCAAGCATAATCCGAATAGACTTGAGCATAGCTATTGGTGAAAAAGTTTCATCATAACCAATTCCTTATTTTTGTTTGAAACTTTTTGCCACTAGCCTGGCCTTATATGTATCTACTTGGCCATCAGCTTCAATCTTTTTCTTATATACCCGTTTGCAACCTATAGGGGTTACACCCTCGGGTGCATCAACCAAAGTCCACACTTGGTTGGTATACATAGAATCTATTTTGGATTTCATGGCCTCCAGCCATTTGTCAGAGTCCCTACTCATGACAGCTTCCGAATAGGTCAATGAATCATCGTTTTCAATGATGTGGGCTTCATAATTCTCTATGATAAACCCATCTCTCAGGTGCTCTTTATACTCTATCTGACCTTTGGAGAGGATATGTGTATTATAGTTGTACCTCATCTATGGGTACGTTTGATTAAGGAATATCATTTGTCTCAATTTATAGGTCATAAACTTCGTTAAATTCAATTCTTCTATCCTTGCCCTTTTCAAGGAAAAACTTTCTCCATGAAAAGAGCATGCCTACCAACAAAAATCTTGTATTCAGTAGGATTATAGAAGATATATCCTATACTATTTTGAGGGTAACCTACAAATATACACTTATCTGATCTAGCACTTAGTTTATGTCCAAAATTTCTTTTGACATAAGCTTGACAGCCTCATATCTTAAGATACTTAAGATTTGACTTCTTTTCTCTCCATATCTCATATGAAGTGCTAGGTACAGACTTAGAAGGTACCCTATTCAAAATATATGCAACAGTCTCTAGGGCAAATCCCTAGAAAAAAATAAGAAAATTCGTAAAACACATCATAGACCGTACCATATCTAATAGAGTACGATTTCTCCTTTCTACTATACCATTTAATTGTGGCGTATGCGGAGGTGTCCATTCAGAGAGAAATCCTTTTTCTTTAAGATAGTTTAAAAATTCACTAGAAAGATATTCTCCTCCTCGATCAGATCAAAGGATTTTAATACACTTTCCAGTTTGTTTTTTAACCATACTTTGATACTCTTTAAACTTATCAAAAGCTTTGAACTTATGTTTCAAAAGATACACATGTCCATACCTTGATAGATCATCAGTGAATGTGATAAAGTAAGAGTATCCACCTCTAGCTGGAGTTGTCATAGGACAACACACATCTGCATGCACAAGTCCTAACAACTCATTTGCCCTTTTTCCATGTCCTGAGAATGGAGATTTGGTCATTTTACCCATAAGGCAAGATTTACATGTTCCTAATGATTCAAAATCATAAGGATCAAAAAACTCTTCTTTGTATAACTTGTGTAATCTTGACTCACTAATATGACCAAGTCGGCAATGCCAAAGGAAGGTATTATTAACATTCTCTCTCTTTCTTTTGTTATTTTCACCAACATGAAACACATTGTCATTAAGACATAAAACTAGAAGACCATTTTCCATAATGCCTTTGCAATAGAATTCATTAAAAAAAGAAATAGAGCAACCATTGCTCTTTCCATTAATTTCAAAACCTTTCTTTAACAACAAAGGAACAAAAATTACATTTCTAATGATTTTTGGCATATAGTAACAGTTTACCAGTTCCAGGAGCTTGCCGGATGGCAACTCCAAGATGTAGGTTCCAACAGTTTCTGCCTGAAGGGACTCTCCTCCAGTGTCGAACAGCTCGAAATCACCTTTCTTCAAACTTCTAATTTTCTGCAGTCCATGCAATGACTTGCATATATGAGAACCACAACCGATATCCCATACCCAAGAATTAGAATTTGAAGAATTTAATGACAAGTTGGCATGTAACATAAATATACCTTTTGATGCAACTCTTGCATCAAGCTTTACATTTGCAAGAAAACTCTTGCAATTCCTTTTCCAGTGGCCTTCCTTGCCGCAATGGAAACAGGTATCGGGTCCAGAGATCTTCTTTCCTTTTTTTTTTTTGATGCTTCTTTTAGGATTCAGCCTCTTCTTAGAACCCTTACTACCTGACTTTTTCTTAGAGCCCCCACCAACAAGAAGGATCGGACCCCTTTCCTTCTTGATGTGGGTTTCAGTTGTCTTCAACATAATTAATAACTCAGGCAAGGAGGTATTCAGTTTATTCATGTGATAATTCATAACAAACTGAGAAAATGACTCGGGAAGTGATTGTAGGAACAAATCCTGATTGAGTCACTATCCATAGCAAAACCCAATTGACTCAATCGAGTGATCAAGTCTATAACCATAAGAACATGGCCTTGCACGGATGTCCCTTCATTCATTCTAGCACGGAACAATCGCTTAGATATCTCATATCTAGCAGTCCTACTTTATTCTTCATATAATTCCTTTAAATTAAGAAGTATGGAGTGTCTATGCTTTCATGTTGCCTTTGTAACTCGTTACTTATAGAGGTCAGCATGATACACTTGACAGTCAAACTGTTATTTTTTTACATTCTATATGTGGCAACTTTCTCTTCAGTAGCATCATCTCCAACTGATGCTAGGTCAGGGGTTTCAAGTGTATAGGAAAGTTTCTCTTATGTGAGAACAATCTTAAAATTCCTCAACCAGTCCACATAATTCGGACTGGTCAACTTGTTGGCATCTAAGATGCCTTTCAGTGATATTGAAGAAGCCATTTAATACAGATTTAATTCTACATAAACAAAGAACAAAACTAACATAAACAGACCAATCATGATGACATGTATACAATTAGATAAGGACTTTTATCTAATTGTTACTTCCACTATTTATCGACTTATCATAGCCCTCTCCTATGATAAATGAGAAAAATACTAATTTTTCTTAGTGGGGTTGAGATCCTAATTCTTTATAAAAGCCTTGTGGGTACACAACAAATCTTTATGAGTTCAAAGGTAGGAAACTCTTTTCAATTGATCTCATGTAATTCTCAACTTTATCTTATCCTCTAAAACATTCATAGCCTTGTGGGTACATAACAAACTATAATGTTTTAGTTAAATCAGACCCTTCATTTCTATACAATCATATTTGAATAATACTACCCTTGTGGGTACACAACAAACAACATATTAAAATATGCTGCAAGCATCTTTATGCACCAAGACAATATTATATCAATCCCCATAGCCAGCCTTGTGGGTACACAACAAACGAGCATGGATCTTGACAAAATAATGTCTAGGCATGAAGGAAGGCTCAGAGTAGTGTTTTATCAACATTAAGCTTATCCATAAAAAACAATCAAATAGTTGGCCAGGTAAGCATGTGGGAGGCTCCCCTTGCTCAGAGAGTAAGGTCTTAATTAAGTAACCACCTCGAGTGCTTTCCTAGACTCCAACTCAATCAATTGTTCCAGAATGGGTCAGCTCAAAGTATTTTTACACTACGACTTAATATAATTTTATGCGAAGGCTTTCTAGTCTCTTAGCACATTCCATATACTTTCCATTTCTTATGCAAGAAGCAAGCATATC
Source organism: Metroxylon sagu (assembly GCA_017589505.3). NCBI lineage: Eukaryota > Viridiplantae > Streptophyta > Magnoliopsida > Arecales > Arecaceae > Metroxylon > Metroxylon sagu. The sequence continues at coordinate 73,060 of JACVBY030000605.1, read as the reverse complement.
AAGGAATATGAACATGCTCGATCATATCTTATATGAAATTCATATCAAGATATTTGAATATATTATTGCATCACATAACAAATTTCTATAGACATATATAGCATTTTAATGAACATGCTTCATATCTAATATTGCTATCATATAGCATTTTAATGAACAAGCTTCATATCATGATATATAATATTGCTATCACATAACATTTTAATGAACATGCTTCATATCATGATATCTAATATTGCTATCACATAGCATTTATGGATCTTACAACATGCATGATCATTTGATTACACCAGTTAAGGATGGCTCTAATACCACTGTTAGGGGTTTTTTGTGTATGCCTAAAAGTGCAGTGGAAGTGCATAGATTTGATAAATTTCTTAATGAGATCTATTTACATGAAACCCTTAATAGCCAAGATTTCCTTAATGGTAATAACCAAATGAATAAATAGTAAATGTAGGATAAGAAGGGCATCTATAATGCTAAATCCAATATGTTGGAACATCCACAAGGTGCCCAAGTGTTCACCCTCCAACGTTGATCCACACAAAAACTGGGTTCAAGACTCTAGCTCCTTCAAAACTTTGATCCTTGATGCTTAATCCTTCCAAAGGATTTGATTGGCTTGCTTTTTTTTCCTTCTAATTTTCTTTCTCTTACAAAAAAAACCTTTAAAGCCTCTTATCCTAAAGAAGACCTTCTTGTCTTGGTTTAGGACAAGACATATAAAAAAAAAAAATAAGAAAGAGAGGGAATTGATTTCTTTTGGGATGGATTCATTTCTTCTGAACCCCGGGATGCACTCCTATTTATAAGAGGCGGAGGGATGCATCACCAAGGGATGCATCCCATCCACATGCCTTATCATGATGAGGCGTGTCCCAAGGGAGGCGATCCCAAGGGTAGTGTCTCATCATGATGAGGTGCTAAGAAAAGGGGCGCATCTAAGAGAGCGAAAAGACGTATTCGCTCAAAAACTTATCCGATATGCCTTATCCATGCGCTATCATCCTTCTCACGCTGATAACCTCACCCCATACTTATTTTATGATAATCCAATGGTTCAAATTAAGGCATCATCCAATGGTTTAGAAGTAAGGCACCATCACTAATGGTCCAGATTCAAGCGCCAACTAATGGTCCAGATTCAGGCGACAACCAAGGGTCCAGGTCCTTCATCCAGAGAGCCATCCAATGGTCCAGATCGAGCCGCTGACCAAGGGTTCAGATCCATTATTCAAAGAGCCATCCAATTGTCCAAATAAAGCCAATTGGGTTTCAACTCTTGGCCAACTCATATTAGGTCATGATCTAATCATATTAGATTAACCTAATACAAGAATCAGATTCGAATTCAATTCAAATCAGAAGCTAAGGTTTGCAACACGTGCTAGCATGTCTATCCTGCAAACATGATCTAATCCAATTAAACCCTTGATAAGTTCCTTTTGTGTATAACCCATTGGGTTTCACATCTAGCCAGCAGTAGGTATGGGTGCAAGTTGACATATTATGATTAGAACATTTCTAATCCTTATAGGTCCAATCAGTGCGATCCGAACTTGATAATTAGAACCTTTTCTAATTATTGATCAAATTAAACTCTTTAATTCAATCAAACCTACAAGACAAGATTGATGTCTAACAATGTATCATGTCTACCCGAAAGATATGGAATTTGATGGATATACCAAATATACCCTTCAGTGGCAAGTTACAATACAATTCAATCCTTCAATCATACTGCATTCCGAATAAGTATATGAGTATGGATCAATGTCAAACTCAATTACTTATTCATATCGCTCTTAATCTTCTAATGATTCAATTAATGAAACATTAGAAACTCTTTCTAATTTTTCATTCTGCTTTGATCAAAGACTTCCTGAATCATCATAAGATTAGAGCACGTAGGATGTGGTCTTCTCTTACTAGAAGTGATTGATTCCTTATTGATTTATTCACAATCTTCGTACACAATCTACCATATCCAGAATACCTCGTACACAACTTAATATCGTAAATGAGTGTAAACGAAAAAAATATGGATTCATGTGCACAAGATACTATGGTGATCTCAGGTCTAAGGATCACTTGCACAACTTTCACTTAGAGAATCATCTTTTGACAAATAAGTAAGCATCCATAAGATGTTTTCTTGGTAGGTCAATTCAGTGAATTCATTCCTCTAATGAGCACTCACATCTTTGTATTAGTATCTCACACAAGTGATTGTGAGATCAATCACTCTTTGCATCGAGCATACATAAGATGTGTCAGTCTTTTCGGTAACATTGATCCCCAACTCAATGTACCAACGATTGAAAATGTTTTAGATGTCAGTCTTTTCGGTAACATTGATCCTCAACTCAATGTACCAACAATTAAAAATATTTTAGATTAGGGTTTTAGGATTTTAGGTCTCACTGGTATAATCTCATCATAACCCTAAAACCATTGCCCTAATATTTGGGGTTCATCATAATTATAAGCAGCAAATAATGAAACATGATGTCTTTTATTTATAACCAAAATGTCATGTACATGATTTGGAAGAACAAAAAAAATCTTATCGCAATACAAATTGCGATTGGCTTTTAGGGCACAACTCTTTCATTATCCCACTTACACTAAAGCCAATCGCTCTTATACTTTAACCCCATACAATCAAGGTGGCGATCAAACTGTTGTTGAGGTAAAGCTTTAGTGAATGAATTAGCTAGATTGTTCTTTGTATCTACTCGTTCAATCTTGATGTCTTTCCTTTTGACAATCTCACGAACGAGGTGGAAGCGTCTTAGAATGTGCTTGGATCTACGATGAGACCTTAGTTTCTTTGCTTGTGTAACATCTCCAGTGTTATCACAATAAACTGGTACTGGTTCAGCAATCTCAGGTACCACACTCAACTCTGTGATGAACTTCTTCATCCAGACAGCTTCTTTAGCTGCTTCACTTATAGCAATGTGCTCTGCCTCAGTAACTGAGTCAGCTACAGTCTGCTGCTTGAAACTCTTCCAGCTCACTGCTCCACCATTCAGAGTAAAGATATATCCTGAAATGGACTTGCTATCATCTGGATCTGACTGAAAGCTAGAATCCGAATAACCTTCTAGTTTCAATTCTGATCCTCCATATACTAGAAAAACATCTTTAGTCCTTCTCAAGTACTTAAGAATGCTTTTCACTGTTTTCTAATGATCCTCCCCTGGATCAGCTTGAAACCTACTTGTTATGCCCAAGGCATAAGCAACGTCAGGCCTGGTACATAGCATAGCATACATTATCGACTCTACTGTCGATGCATATGAAATAGTACTCATTCTATTCCTCTCTTCAAGTGTCTTAGGAGACATCTTCTTAAAGAGATGTATGCCATGACCTATGGGTAAGTAACATCTTTTACATCCATCCATGCTGAATCTTTTTAGCACTTTATCTATATACCTTGACTGGGATAAGCCTAGCATCCTTTCAGATCTATCCCTATATATCTTTATACCCAGTATATAGGATGCTTCACCCAAGTCTTTCATGGAAAACCTTTTTGATAGCTAAGTCTTGACTGATTGCAACATTGAAACATTATTTCCAATGAGAAGTATATCGTCTACATACAATACTAAGAAGACAATAGCACTCCCACTTGTTTTATACATGCAAGGTTCATCCACATTTTTGATAAAGCTAAACTCTTTGACTGTCATATCAAAATGAATATTCCAACTCCTCGATGCTTGCTTTAATCCATAAATGGATTTCTTAAACCTGCATACTTGATTTGTTCTCCCACTTGAAACAAATCCTTCTGGCTGAGTCATATAAACCTCTTCCTCAAGATGACCATTGAGGAATGCGATTTTGACATCCATCTGCCAGATTTCATAATCATAATATGCAGCTATTGCAAGCATAATCCGAATAGACTTGAGCATAGCTACTAGTGAAAAGTTTCATCATAGTCAATTCCTTGTTTTTGTCTGAAACCTTTTGCCACTAACCTGACCTTATATGTATCTACTTGGCCATCAACTCCAATCCTTTTCTTATACACTCATTTGCAACCTATAGGGGTTACACCCTCAAATGCATCAACCAAAGTCCACACTTGGTTGATATACATCGAATCTATTTTGGATTTCATGGCCTCCAATCATTTGTTAGAATCCCTACTTATGACAGCTTTCGAATAGGTTAGTGGATCATCGTTTTCAATGATGTGGGCTTCATCATTCTCTATGATAAACCCATATCTCTCAGGTGCTCTTTGTACACTATCTGATCTTCGGAGAGGAGATGTGTGTTGTGGTTGTACCTCATCTATGGTTACGTTTGGTTGAGGAATATCATTTGTCTCAATTTGTAGGTCATGAACTTCTTTAAGTTCAATTCTTCTATCCTTGCCCTTTTCAAGGAAAAACTCTTTCTCCATTAAAATAGCATGCCTACCAACAAAAATCTTGTATTCAGTAAGATTATAAAAGATATATTCTATATTGTTTTTAGGGTAACCTACAAATATACACTTATCTGATCTAGCACTTAGCTTATATTCAAAATTTCTTTTGGCATAAGCTTGACAGCCCTATATCTTAAGATACTTAAGATTTGGCTTCTTTCCTCTCCATATCTCATATGGAATGCTAAGTATAGACTTAGAAGGTACCCTGTTCAAAATATATGCAGCAGTCTTTAAGGCAAATCCTTAGAAAAAAATAGGAAGATCCGTAAAGCACATCATGAATCATACCATATCTAATAGAGAACGATTCCTCCTTTCTGCTACACTATTTAATTGTAGCGTATGCAGAGGTGTCCATTTAGAGAGAATACCTTTTTCTTTAAGATAGTTTAAAAACTCACTAGAAAGATATTCTCCTCCTCGATCAGATCGAAGGATTTTAATACACTTTCCAGTTTGTTTTTCGATCATACTTTGATACTCTTTAAACTTATCCAAAGCTTCGAACTTATGTTTCAAAAGATACATATGTCCATACCTTGATAGATCATCAGTGAATGTGATAAAGTAGGAGTATCCACCTCTAGCTGGAGTTGTCATAAGACCACACACATCTGTATGCACAAGTCCTAAGAACTTATTTGCCCTTTCTCCATGTCCTGAGAATGGAGATTTGGTTATTTTACCCATAAGACAAGATTCACAAGTTCCTATTGATTCAAAATCATAAGGATCAAAGAACTCTTCTTTGTATAACTTGTGTAATCTTGACTCACTAATATGACCAAGTCGGCAATGCCAAAAGAAGGTATTATTAACATTCTCTCTCTTTCTTTTGTTACTTTCACCAACATGAAACATATTGTCATTAAGAGATAAAACTAGAAGACCATTTTCCATAATGCCTTTGCAATAGAATTCACTAAAAAAAGAAATAGAGCAATCATTACTCTTTCCACTAATTTCAAAACCTTTCTTTAACAACAAAGGAACAGAAATTACATTTCTAATGATTTTTGGCATATAGTAACAGTTTTCCAGTTCCAGGAGCTTACCGGATGGCAACTCCAAGATGTAGGTTCCAACAACTTCTGCCTGAAGAGACTCTCCTGCAGCGTCGAACAGCTCGAAGTCACCTTTCTTCAAACTTCTAATTTTCTGCAGTCAATGCAATGACTTGCATATGTGAGAACTACAGCCGGTATCCAATACCCAAGAATTAGAATTTGAAGAATTTAATGACAAGTTGGCATGTAACATAAATATACCTTTTGATGCAACTCTTGCATCAGGCTTCATAGTTGCAAGAAAACTCTTGCAATTCCTTTTCCAGTGGCCTTCCTTGCTGCAATGGAAACAGGTATTGGGTCCAAAGATCTTTCTTTTCTTTTTCTTGATGCTTCTTTTAGGATTCAGCCTCTTCTTAGAACCCTTACTGCCTGATTTTTTTTTAGAGCCCCCACCAACAAGAAGAATCGGATCCTTTTCCTTCTTGATGTGGGTTTCAGCTATCTTCAACATATTTAACAGCTTAGGCAAGGAGGTATTCAGTTTGTTCATGTAATAATTTATAACAAACTAAGAGAATGATTCGGGAAGTGATTGCAGGATCAAATCGTAACTGAGTTCACTATCCATAGCAAAACCCAATTGACTCAATCGAGTGATCAAGTCTATAACCATAAGAACATGGTCTTACACGGATGTCCCTTCATTCATTCTAGCACGGAACAACCGCTTAGATATCTCATATCTAACAGTCCTACTTTGTTCTCCATATAATTCCTTCAAATTAAGAAGTTTGGAGTAAATGTCCATGCTTTCATGTTACCTTTGTAACTCGTTACTCATAGAGGCCAGCATGATATACTTGATAGTCAAACTGTCATTTTTTCACATTCGGTATGTGGCAACCTCCTCTTCAGTAGCACCATCCCCAGCTGACGCTAGGTCTGCGGTTTCAAGTGTATAGAAAAGTTTATCTTGTGTGAGAACAATCTCAAGATTCCTCAACCAGTCCACATAATTTGGACCGGTCAACTTGTTGGCATCTAAGATGTCTCTCAGTGATAGTGAAGAAGCCATTTAATACAGATTTAATTCTACATAAATAAAGAACAAAACTAACATAAGCAGACCAATCATGATGACATGTATACAATTAGACAAGGATTTTTATCTAATTGTTACTTCCACTATTTTATCAACTTCTCATAGCCTTCTCCTATAATAAACAAAAAAAATACTAATTTTTCTTAGTGGGGTTGAGATCCTAATTCCTCATAAAAGCCTTGTGGGTACACAACAAATCTTTATGAGTTAAAAGGTAGGAAAGTCTTTCCAATTGTATCTCATGCAATTCTCAACTTTATCTTGTCCTCTAAAACATTCATAGCCTTGTGGGTACATAACAAACTATAATATTTTACTTAAGTCAGACCCTTTATTTCTAGACAATCATATTTGAATAATACTGCCCTTGTGGGTACACAACAAAGCAACATATTAAAATATGTTGTAAGCATCTTTATGCACCAAGACAATATTATATTAGTCCTCATAGCCAGCCTTATGGGTACACAACAAACTAGCATGGATCTTAACAAAATAATGTTTAGGCATGAAGGAAGGCTCAGAGTAGTGTTTTATCAACATTAAGCTTATCCATAAAAGACAAACAAATAGTTGGCCAAGGAAGCATGTGGGAGGCTCCCCTTGCTCAGAGAATAAGGTCTTAATTAAGTAATCACCTTGAGTGCTTTCCTAGATACCAACTCAATCAATTGTTCCAGAATGGGTCAGCTCAAAGTATTTTTACACTGCGACTTAATATAATTTTATGTGAGGGCTTTTTTGTCTCTTAGCATATTCCATATACTTTGCATTTCTTATGCAAGAAGCAAGCATATCAAGGAATACGAACATACTTGATCAAATCTATATGAAATTCATATCAAGATATTTGAATATATTATTGCTATCGCATAACAAATTTCTATAGACATATATAGCATTTTAATGAACATGCTTCACATCTAATATTGCTATCACATAGCATTTTAATGAACAAGCTTCATATCATGATATCTAATATTGCTATCATATAGCATTTTAATGAACATGCTTCATATCATATCTAATATTGCTATCACATAGCATTTATGGATCCTACAACATGCATGATCGTTTGATTGCACCAGTGAAGGATGGCTCTGATACCACTATTAGGGGTTTCTTGTGCATGCCTAACAGTGCAGTGGAAGCGCATAGATTTCATAAATTGCTTAATGAGATCTATTTACATGAAGCCAAGATTTCCTTAATGGTAATAACCAAATGAATAAATAGTAAATGTAGGATAAGAAGAGTACTTGTAACGCTAAATCCAATATGTTGAAATATCCACAAAGTGCACAAGTGTTCACCCTCCAACGTTGATCCACATAGAAACTGGGTTCAAGATTCTAGCTCTTTCAAAAGTTTGATCCTTGATGCTTAATCCTTCCAAAGGATTTGATTGGCTTGCTTTCTTTCCCTTCTAATTTTCTTTCTCTTAAAAAAAAAAACCCAAGCCTTTTGTCCTAAAGAAGACCTCCTTTGTCCTGATTTAGGTCTTGTCCTAAAGACCTCCTTATCTTGGTTTAGGTCAATACAGATTGCAATTGGCTTTTAGGGCACAACTCTTTCAGTTCTAGCATTAAAACCTTGAAGAAAATTCAAAAAAATTTCGAACATGAAAACCATTTATAATTTCATTTTTACGGTTAGAACTCTTGAGACATGAGAGTTACAATCATTAATCCTTATGATTTAATTCAGTTATTTTAGAATCCAAGTAGATATCAATATTTAAATATCCTTTGGGACTAGGGAGGTTTTATGATTCTGTGATCAAGTCAAATTGACATCCATGTCAATCAACTCGGCAGTGTTGGACTTGAGACTAAATCTCCAATCTTTAAATTTGACACTGTTTATAGATGTCAGGGGTTTTCTCCCATTGCCACAGCATGTAACATAAAATAAGCACTTGGCAAAATTGCATCATTTGTTCTGAGATCGTTTCATTGTTTGTTATGAGCCTGTATGTGTAAAAATCTCTGGAATGTGAGAATTCTGCTCCACAACTTTTCACAAATATTTTGATGTAGTGGAAAGTAATATTCTTTTGTCTTCCATATGCCATTTGACTATTGGTTTCTCGCACAGGAGAAGTCATTGCGGGAGCAGACTATTATACTGGAGAAGAGGGTGTGCTGTCATTTGCCTTGTTCTACATGTTGATCTTCCTTTTGCAACATAACTATGCTTATAGGTTCTGATGTCAGATCTCTCTTGGGTTTGTGGTCAGCTCATGGAGACTTACAGTGTCAGGGCATTGACTGAGCACCCACACAGCGAACCACAAAGCCAACCCCAGACAAGCTCCTTGTCACCACCTCCAATAATGGACTCTCGCCCCACCCAAAACGACAGGTATACTTTCTTTGACATTGGTTCTCCATTTTAAAGACCGGAAAAAAGAATGTCCATTGCTTCGTGAGCATGTTTGTTCCAGCACTACCTTCACACACATTTGCTAAAACACAATCATTATGTGCTTGTAGTGCCTACTTGTCACGCCCCATACCCTAGGGTGGATCCAAATTACAACAATCCATCACACGCAAAGCATGCAAGGTGTTTATATAATTAAATAGCATAAATTCAATAAAATAAAACTACTATTTCTTGATCTATTAAACTAATAATGTTCCAATCACAGAAGTTATCAAGTGTTCCAAAACTTAACATCAAGACTCCTGCTAACTCCAAAAACATCAAACTCAACTAACTAACTAGAAGATAACTAGAAGTAAAGTTTGAGAAGTGCTCCTTCTACCCAGTATTTCTTTTCATTTCATTGAATCTAAAAAAAAAAATGGAACAATAAGATATTTTATGAGTTCATACTTAATAAGTAGCACTAATTATAAACTAGTGGTTAAAAAAGTTAATATAAAATTTTCATGAAACTTTATATGTCATAACTAACTTTTTATATTATTCTATGTAACACTATTATGTCATTATTCAAATTTCATGTGTGCTTCAATCAAAATTGTAACAGTATCAATTATCATGTCATCATATATTTTATGCCACTAGTTTTTATGATCACAAATTACGGTCGCATTTATTCCTGTGATAGAGCCAGTACCCTACATGGGCCTTAATCCTGTGGATAGGAGTTTCTCTTCTCATATGTCTTTTGGGGAGATGGATTTCGGTATCAATCATCATTCATCAGTCATTACATAGTAAACCGAGAGCTCACTCAATTTATTAATTTTTTATTCAATAATGTAATATTTTTCAGTACTGCTTATTCATGAGACCATTCAGTTTTTCTGTTTCCTTTTTATTTGTACTATGGAATTTGTCATTATATTATCATATAATTTTTATTTTGTTCTTTCCTTTATATGTTATAATTTTTGTTATTTTTATTATTTTAATATAATAAGGCTTTAATGATAATAATAAATTAAAATTATTTTATGAATACAGTAATTAGCATTACTTAAAATTTACAAACACTAACTATCTATTAAAGCATTAATGTTGCTATCTATATTTCATAAATTAAATAACATTAATAACAATCTTTTTAATCAATTAATAGTAATAATAAAAAAGAATTTAACAGTAATAAATAAAATATATTCATACTAATTATGCAAAATTTAATTTATTGAATAATATCACTAATCATAATCATAAATTTTCATAATTAAGCAATAATTAATCATAATTATAATTAAGCTATTTATTAAATTAACTAATTCATAATTAATCTATTTACGTGCTCATCTACATAATAAATTTTAACAATTGAGTTCCTTATTTTGAGTTCCCTAACCTCAACAACCATGCCAACCCTAAAATTGAATTGGTTCAAGACCCAATCTTATCTAAATTGGAGTAACAACCAAGTTCGTAATGGGTTGGATTGGCCCAAGAAATTGGCCCAAAATTCATGTCCCGTTCACTTGGTTGAACTGGTTATTATTATTATTTCTCTTTCTAAAAGAACTCTTCCTCCTTCCTCGTGGATCCTAACTCACCGACCGTTGGAGAGGATCTTCACTGGCCCTCCGGCCGGCCACGGCGCCGCCGGAACCAGCCCCAACCCCAGCCATAGTCGGAGCCTAGCCTAGGCAAGGTCCGGTGGGCTCCAAGCCTAGGATCGGCCACAATCCACATCCGTATGGACCGGTTTTCCCACAAATAGAGCGCGATCGACCTTAGCTTGCTCACCTCCTTCCAGCGATCACCGGCGACTCACTCTAGGTCCTAAAGAAAAGGTCTTAGCTAAGGTTGAGATCTTACCTGCTAGACTTGTCGCCGGAGAAGAGGATGGCTGCCGGCAAGAAGAACTCAAAACTCTGTTTCAAGTTTCTGAAACATAGACAGCCAACTGGCTGTTCTAAGGCCCTAAATTCCCCAAAAAACAGCAGAAAGCCCATAAAAAATCCAGCATAAATCAATCCCATAAAAAATCCAGCATAAATCTTTTCCTAACTACTCCGTGGGTCTAAGGAGAAGGAAGGAAAAGGATTTAGAGGCTTACTGGTTGAAGCTGGCAGCGCGCAAGGGAGGAACTCTTCTTCTCTGTTTCCGTATCTTCTTAAACCACGGCTCAATCCCTTGGAAGGAAAGGTTAGACGAAAAGGTGAGAGAAGGGAACGGGACCCAAGATTCACAGGCCGGCCCACAACCCAACCAAACCTGTTCAAACTCAGAATGCAAGCCTGCCATATCTCGTTACTGTTGATCAAAACCAGCTCAGCTCTTCTGCTCCCTGTTCGAGATCAAAACCAACCACCTGACACCCCATTGGTATCGAAAGATTAGCAGTCCAACACGCCTTTGCATCCCCTCAATACTGAATCCAGCAATCCAACATATGTTGCACCTGGATGCTGGCCTCTATAACCTTCTTATGCGCATTGCTCAAAACTTCATCCCAACCAGAGAACCATAACAAAATTCTGTGCTCACTTTATTCTCTTAAGGAGGTCTAACCATATGTTCAGATGTGGGATCCCCACAATTCCTTTCAACAACACTGAAATGTTTTTTCCAAAAAAGAAATTATAAGAAGCATAACTGCTTAACAGAAACAATTTGAACAGACAATTTAGAAGAAACATCAAAAATCAGCAATTGTATGTAGTTTTGTGCATATGTGCCATTACCATAAATTTGTCGATTTGTGCATAATCTGAAATAGCAGTTATGTTTCTTAGCCTTTGTGCATAATATGATATTCTTCACCATTATAATTGCTGATTTGTTATTACACATTATCTCTATTGGTTCTTTTTGTTGCTTATGCATATCTTCAAGTATCTTTCTTAGCCTTATAGCTAGATTTGTAGAACTTGTTATTGCTACATACTCAGCTTCTACCGATGATTGTGCCACTGAATCTTGCTTCTTTAATACCTAAGATAAGAATTCAGAACCTAGTGTGAGTGCATAACCCAAAGTATTCTTCATAACATTTATAAATCCAATCCAATCACTATCAATGTATCTAACTAGTCTTGAGTTTATCATAGGCTTACATTGAATGCCAAAATTCTTGATGCCTTGCAAGTACCTGAGTATTCTCCTTGCTGCACCATAATGAGTTAAACTTGGACTACATGAGTCTTGATAGTAAGATTGTTGCATACAACTTGGACTACATGAATCTTGATAGTAAACTTGCTACATACATTATATCCAGCTTTGTAGTTGTGAGATGGAGTAAGTTTGCAATAAGGCTTCTATAGTGAGAGACATCCACTTGTTTCAATCCATCATCTTTGCGTAATTTAATATTTGTGACCAAAGGAGTAGGCATGGACTTGCACTCATTTATCTTGAACTTCTTCACAAGATTCTCTGCATATCTCTTTTAAGATGTGAAGATTCCTTCTTTTTGTTAGCTTATTTCAATACCAAGAAAGTAATGCATTGAGCCCAATCAATTATCTCAAACATTTTCATCATGCCTTCCTTAAATTGCTAAATTATGTTCTCATCATTATTTTCTATCTAGACAAAATCATCCACATATAGAAAGATAATATGTTAGTGTTATCTGGGGTCCTGATGTATAGCATTAGTTTAGTTCACTTTTAGTTCATAAAGTATTTGTCAATTTTATTGTACCAAACTCGCGGTACTTCTTTAACCCCATACAGGGCCTTCTTTAGCTTTAGAAATTTTTTTCCTTCTTCTTTGACCATGAACCCTCATGGCTACTCATTATGAATCTTTTCTTCTAGGAATCCATTCGACAATGCAGAATTTATGTTCAGCTGGTAGATTTTTCATTTCTTTTGAGCTGCTAGTGGAATTAGTGTTTTTATCATGTACAACAAATGATGCATTGAGCTTTAGGGCACTGGTACCTTTATGCAAGCGATGGCCTGGGAATACAACTGATGTTTGTTTATTATTTACATGGCATATTTGGAATCAGCCCATTCTACCCTCTATGTGCACATTTGATATTGAAAGTAGAAACTGTTATGATCCGCATGTAAATTTGGTCTTGTATCCAAAATGCAGTTTGAGGAATTCCTTTCTATTCTTTTTTCATTATTTTAGAAAATATTGGCAGATGAAACAAAACCAAAACTGCCTGTCTTAAGATAAGGGTAAAAGAAAACGCAGGAGCTGCATCAAATCTCAAAGAAAGATGACAAATTTCTCGGAACATAACCACCCAAGAACAAGAATACATGCTGCATGCACAAAGAAAATAGAATACCACCCGAACCCAAGTAATAGAAGGCTAAAAGGTGGATGAGTTTCCTGTTCACTCTTCATCAATCAATGGAGGGTCATCCAGCAGAACTTCTATCCCAAGCTTCTCGGCTCTTTTTTATATTGAAAAAAGTCTGCCTGCCCCCAGATGCCCACCAAATTCTCACGGCAGAATAATCAATCGTGGAACATATTGAATGCAACTAAATTGATGCTATAGTTTTCTTTCTGAATGCAGATCATATCAAGCTGGAGAGCAGGAAGTGCGGCCAAATAACAGTAGGTTGCCTGCATGGATGCTACGCCACGTTAGTGGGTAGGCAGTTCTCCTATCCATCAGGAATTTTGGGTAGAAAGGATGCTCTCATGGGCCAGATTTCTCTCCATTGCATCCATTCCATCCCAGCCTGTAGATCTCTCTAATCTATGATGATGTGAGACCTTCCAGCTATAGGAGGCAAACCTGTACCCCATATAAGCTATTCTGATATTTAAATCTGCTCCAACGTTCTCTCACTCATGTTCTCCAATTGATTGGAATTTGGACTTAAAGCAGGATGTAATTATTGTATCTATGATATTTTTGGGTCATGAATCCCTCTTGAACCACTGCTATTATTAGAATATAGAAGAAGATTGCTGTGACAAAGCATGTTAAGGAATAAAAGCTCACAGTTGAGTGATACTTTTCGATGCTCTCTTTCTCATGCAGCAGCTGATGCGTACATCACTGCAGACGAATTTTCCTTCCATTATATAGATGAAGAAAATTATGATTTCCATTTTTCCTAGTTTGATTGAGAAAGTATTCCATTGCGCTGCATATTTTGCACTGTTGCTTCCTTTAGGTAACAAGGTAACCAGGGAAGTGAAGATAGTAGCAGTCCAATGGAAGGGGTTGCACGACTCCAAACATCTATGACTCTTGGGCATCCAAACAAAACATAGATCATTGTTATCCTTCGCATTTGGACAACAATCATTATAAAAGGCCATGCTGATGAATATTTACTCTTCATATTGGTTATATACAAAAAAGATTTTAGATACTTACGTATATCAAAAAGCTCAAATAATATCTCCTTAACTAACCTTTTCAGACAAGATCTTCAATTATAACAAATGATATCATAACAAATCTAATTTATAACTTATATAATCTAAGAGACACTACAAATAAGCTTTATGTTCAACTTGAACGTATATTTAGTTCTGAATCCTTAGCTTGATGAAGATATCAAAATTTAAACAAAATGTTAGTAGTTAATAATGCCAATATTGAGCCTCCGTGCCCATGTCACCCCAACCTGGATCACCACCCACACCTCAATGTTGTCGTCCATGTCAGCTCACTCAACATGTCCCATAAAAACAGCATGATAAACCTAAACTATCAAGCAAATATAAACCAAGTCAACCAGCGAGCACCGCATCAATTAATTTTTATTTTAAATTTTCACAATTTACTACCCAAACTTTCATCAACCAAGTTTTGTGTCACACACATGATTGGCTTAACCAATTAGAACCGAGTTGTAATATACTTCAGTAAAAATTGTTGACATTAAGTCCACTGATTGACTTGCTATACATCTTTTTACTTAAGAATTTCTCCAGTTTTAAAGAATAATTTCTCTATGTAACACAGTCTACAAGGAGAGATTTTCATCCCCACCACCAACAATCTCCTTATGCCTTGAATACCTCAAATTTTAGTAACATATATGGAACTGCCACATGAGAAGTATATCTGCGCTAATGCCAGTCAGAGCTGAAGACCACACAATACGACCCCATCAATAATCCCAAAAGAGTGGTGTGCTACATAAGACAACTTCAAAGCATCAGGTTTCCTGCAAAGAGTCCAACCACATTCTTCATTCTCATGGCTTTCCAAATTGCGAAGAATATAAAGCACAAATTGTTTGAAAGAAATTTTCCAGATGGAAGAGCATTTTCTAGTAACTTTTTGTACAATGTATATGCTGCAAATGCTTCCATGTACATACACTGGGCAATAGAAAGGAAAACGCATCCCAAGTCACTGAACACATGACAGACTTCTGCCTGCCCTTTGAATGAATCTACAAGAAATGATGATGAAGAGCAGACTGGCGAAGTTAACATACACACGGCCTTTGGAGTCTGACAGAATTCAACTGTATATTTACAGACCCACAGGTACAGGTTTATCCTCCAAGTCAATTGATCTTGACATCACATTGTTTCATTAAACACCATCATCTGTCAATAAACAACCCACACATATATATTAACAGGAGCAACCAATGGACAAAACAACATGCCAGAATGAAATGGTATGAAACAACAATATGCGCCTTCACTCATTGACAAAAGAATATTTGAGAGACATTTCATATCAGTTATCAGAAAGCCAGGCTGTTACATGCTGGATGATTGAATTCTTCTTCATTTTTATATTCAGTCAATGCAAAACCATATTGAACATGAATCAATAAATGAACCTAACCACTTTCTAAACATCTCCATTTTATTGATTTCCCTACTTACAAATATCATCAATTTTTTAGCTCCAGTGACCATCAGACACCCTTACAATGATGGAGAAGACGCTAATCATCAATGTTTAACTGATATGGTCCATCATTGACTACACTCAACAAACCAGGAAAATATCTCTGTTGTCCAAATTGTTTCATCAATGTTCAGCAAATCTAAGAATATGTTCACCACAAGGATCACAAAACTGTTCCAAACTGGTCAGTTCAGAAGAGCAAATTGAACCATACCGGCCAGGAGCCGAATCGGTTCCACCGCATGAAATGGTTCAACATATCGGGTTTAGATGCTGAGTTAGCCACTATTGGTTTGGGTTCAACCCATTTAACAGCATTAAAATGGCCTTCTTTTGGCCTTTTTCGCTTGATTTCTCCAACGCAAAACCCTTTTGGCTAGGTTCCGTCATTCCGACTCTAAAAGAATACCTGATTAAATAGATGATGCATTATGTAATCTGAAAATTTTCTATGATGAGTCTCCTCTTACAGATTCAAGGGAAGCTCAGTTCTTTTTCAGGTCAAATCATATAGGCAAAGAAGAAATCTTCCACTTGTCTGACAACTCTGTCATTTGGCATTAGAGCTCAGACTTCAACTGCCCTATGATTCCAAAATATAAGGTTTTTGGTCTTGAGGCTTCTATCTACCTGAATTCAATACTCAACAACATGTGCCAAATGGCTCTGATTTATGTTTAGATTTATTTCCTTTCCATATAGAATAACTCAACATATTTATGAACTGCTGGTCATTTTAGTAGGATTCATCACCATTTTCATTATTTAATTTGAGGATAAAGGTAATAATGTGGAGAGTGAATAAAGACAGACAGTTTAAGGGTCCTGTAAGCAATCCTACAATATACACATATGATTGACATTCATAGTGAGCATGACAATGTTGATGTCCTTGGTTTTCAAGAGACCGAGGAATGATATTATTTCCTCAAGCATGTGATTCTATGCTATAAGATGTCAGTGGGAGGATGACATCTGTCACACACGACCAAGTATCTCGAATCAAACAGTGAACATTATAAATCTAAAGGTTTAAAGAACATAAAATTTCCTATTAATGAAACTCAACTTTAATAAATTTAATACATGCCAATTCCAAAAGCAAGTTTGATTTTATTGGCATGTTGGATAAGTGGAGCTAATCCAACCGACATTGATGGCCAATCACTCACTAGAGAGTAATAATGGTAAAGCCATAAAGCTAATTGTCTGCTTAGTCACCCAGCAGAACGAAGTACAATATTGAATAAACAGTTATCCTTCATTGAATAATAAGGTAGAAATTATTTGGTCATGAGAAAAATGGGTATTCAATAATTCATACAGCATGCATATATACCCACACATATGATAAATATAGCCTTAAATAAATAAATACAGATGTCCAACTCCAAAAGGAGTTCTGCATTGATGGAGTTTCTGAGACCCACAAAGCCAATTCCGTATAGATGCAATGGGGATATTCTGTAACCTAAATGCAAGTGGCAAAAATATTGAAGAGTAGGCATGAATAAAATATATTATGCCATCATCTTGCCTTCAATATTGCAATCATCTTGCCTTCAATATTGCAATCATCTTGCCTTCAATATTGCAATCATCTTGCCTATAATAAAATTCAAAGTTTCATATTTAGACTTAAACATTGCTTGGTCAGGATTAATCAAAAGAATTGTTGGAAATAAACATATAATCGCTATGAGAATGCTAGTAGAAAGATACTACTCCATCAATCTGTATCTGCCTCGATATGGAAAAGAACAGGACTTCAATGCACATTGTTTATAGATCCATTGGTATATGAACCAAAATAGACAAGTCAATCTAAAAGGTCTCACTGCTAAAAAATGTTATGTTGACAAGCACTGACCATTTGCCATGATAAATTATACAATCATTCACCTTGAATTCTAAAGGCCCCATAGAAATACCAAAAAAAAAAAAAAAAACAGATATATGAAAAATTGAGTTGAGCTATAACCCACTCTCTCTTTAAGCCCACCTTTCTTTAACTACAATGGCTCTATTTCATGCTACATTGGCTTTGACTTTGTTCCACTTACAAACTACCACTTGACTCTGAGCATTTTAAATGCAGTAAAGGAACAACTTTGCTACTCAAATAAATGAAGGAATTGATAGTTATTGTCTCCAATAGGAAGAAAGCAGTTTACCTTGCCACAGACAGGACAGGCATCACTTCTCTCCATCCACTCATATATACAACCAAGGTGGAAATGATGAGTGCACTGCATTATAATCTTTGGATTTTCTGAAGTATATTCTGCAAACAAATGATTATGACAAAGATGCAAGTGAGCATACTTTCGATATCACAAATGCATGCTCAAGAAGGAAACATTTTTTATCCTCTGAAACAAACTGTACTATTTCAAAAGCACATAGATTTTCAGCAGTTGAAACTAAACCCCCCGAGTTGGCCAACCCTGATTACCATCTACGAGAAGAACAGATTTTCATTATTTAAAAAAAAATCATCTAGTAAAAGTTTTTTAATGGAACTGGCCAATTCAATAGCAATATGCAATGTAAAGTACACTACCTATTGAAGGATCATCAGAAGAAATACAAAATGATGGGGAGCAAGAGGTGCACAGTACCAGTAGGCTTGGGATAGACTGGCACAAATTTAAAAAGAAATATTATATACATTGCTAGAAACATACATTAATACAATGAGTAGTAGCAACCCTTATATACGCAAGCCAACCCAGTAGAAACCAGCTGAGGACTTGGGCTAATAGCTTGTGGAACAGGCGTAATTGAAGCTATAAACAAAAGTACTAAAATGATCGGGTACAGGGAAAAGACATATAACATGTCGTATCACTAATTTACGTACATATGTAGGCTATTACACATGACTTTGTTTAAAAAAAGGGAAGCTGCAGTCATCAACAAAAGTTGCAATTACATCAATTTAACAAAGATTAGGCATCATTACAAGAAAGAATGAATTAAAGCTTCATATATCTTTTTAACATGAATAGATGCTAATTTACAGTGTTCTAGATCAGAAGGGTGAAAATTGGGTCCATGACATTAACCAACCTGCTGGCAGCTCAGGTCAGGTATATCAAAGCCGAAACAAGTATAAGGCCAGTTCATTTCTAACCTATTTTTTTATGCATGGATACAGCAATCATGAGAGACGATCATCTTTTCATGATCGGATATGCCTTAGAAATCAAATAGATGAAGGTGTGGTTCACAAAATTCTTGGTGATATTGCATTATCTGCAGACAATTCATAAGTAACTTGAGAAAAAAATTATAGCATGTATCAAAGACATCAAGTGAAATAAGATAACAAAGTCATGAAAATAACCAAATGCATAGATCAAAGTGGCCTTATATTTTATTTCAGTAAGTACAAGAGATGCCAGGAATATTGCCTAACCAAGAGAAAAAGCATGAGGCACTAATGAAGGTTTGTAAAACAGCCTCCTATCATCTCTCAAAAAAGTAATTATCTTACATACTTTTAAACAATGGTTCCTTGGATGTTTACATCTTAAGTATTAAGATTGCAGAACAATGAATTTTTTTGAAGAAAAGAGAAAATAAAAAATAACATGAGCTTTCTTTTTATCATTATAAATATTTGCCCAGAAATCCATCATTATCTGTTATAGCAATTATAATGGGCATTGAACCATATAACATACATGTTTTTTATATAAAGGACTCGTAAAGTTGATAGATATCCCAACACTGTAAGCTAAGTGTCCCGAGGTATATCTCAACCATCCTCTCAACAAAGATAAAAGTGCAGCGGAATAATACTCAACAATTATGATATGTGGACCATTTGTATCAATATACAAGTACTTCCTTCAAAGTTCAAAGAGTATTTCAGGGACAATCTAAAGTGGGATTATATGAATAATGGATGAGTGATCACATGGTCGATATAAGAAAATGAGCAGAGAAAAAAGAACTTGGACATGAAAAATTTATGCCACTTGTCATCATTTCTAGAAACATTTTTTCTTTTCCTTGCTGATTAAGGTGCTGCCGTGCTATTCTAGCCCTCTTAGAATTTTAAGGTGTCAGAGAACCTAAACTCAACAAGGAATACATTTGTCAAGGGCTTGTTAACACAATCTAATGAAGAAGCTTAAATTCCAGATAAAAGAAAAAAAGCTAAACAGGACAATTCATTTCAGACATAAAAGGTTCCCAACAGAGCAGCGTAAGTATAATGATCCTGAGGCCTTATCATACTGAAAAAGATATGCTGTGATCTGCTCCTTGTGTGACCCTTTCATGCCAGTATTCTGTATACATTTTCCTTAGTCCATGCATTCGTATACTGCTTAATACTACAGAATGCAGCTAGAATTTGGATTATCAATAAAATAGAGAATATCAAATTTGTTCATTTGGACCTGGCAGATATAGAGTTGATAAATGAGATATCAGATAAGAAAACTTTAGCTTAGCTGGCAAAGAAAACATATAATATAGGGTTGCTGTTATAAACCTTCAAGACATGTTGGGCACACATCGTCATCTTCGGATGAAGGAAAAAAATAAGTTACACCCTTTGTGTCTTCTGTCAGGGGGTTCTTCAGCAAGGACTCAGAAAAGAACTTCTTGGACCCCCCTTCATAGTTAGATCCACACAACTTTTCTGGTCTGCTTATTGATTCTATTTCAGTATCATTACCATTTCCTCTTAGTGGTTCAGATTCCTCAGGGAAATGGCTTGAGGACTTATCACGTCTTGAGACAAGTCCATCACGTTGCAGCCGTGAGCATCTAGGATCATCATAAGGTAAGGGCCTTGGAGGACAGCGGTAGGTATCAGGTATAGAATCATCTATGTCTGGTGGAGCAGAAGCTAAAGCAGACCCCTGCACAGATGAAGGGATAGCATGCACTTCCCCTCTTCCAAATAAAGCAGTGTACTGCAAAGATGAAAGAAAAAGAAAGCTTACCCCATGCATATCATGAATTTCAAATAAGTCCATTGTTCAAGCTACTTTAAGTATCAAAAACAGTGCATGACACTAAATTCAACATCAGACTACATAATATCACTGACCAGCTTGTTCACGAGAATAATATGATCACCCAAATTCACAAATTATGGGTATTAAATTTGTCAATGTCAAGGATGTAATCTATTATCTACTGCTACAAATGTAGGGAAACACAAAAGTAAATAAATTAAGAAAAAATATGATGAGCACCCTTGAAATAAATAGCGTGCTCGTTCTCAAAAAGATATAAATGAAGTTGCAATATATTTTTTAAGCTAAATGTGGAAATGTATCTTATCTTTATATGAATGAGAAGAGGGAAAAACAGTAAACTATTTATAATGTTTAAAAGGAGTGCTTATAATGTGATAAAACACGATGATTTCAGTAACCTTTAGAAACATGAGGTAAATTACTTTAAATAGACAATATTGAATGTGTAGTTGGAACCTGATTTTCATGGCAAGTGTAACTTTAAATAGACAGTATCCAGTCATGGATAAAAGATTCTGCCAAACATGAGATAATACCTGCAAGAATGGATACATATAATTCCCATGTTCACGCCAGGCAGGCTTAACTTTCATAAACATCTATAAACACACTAGCTATTTCTCTATAAAAAAGGGCAAGCACACTGGTTACCACAATAGAAACTGCATCAAGTGTTGTGACACACATGAATAGCAAGTATTTGCCCAAGTGCTGCGCAACTACAGTAAGCATGGGTTTAACTAGAATAAGAGCATACTGTCTAAAATGAAAAAAAATTCGTGTTCACATGAAACCAAATCAAAAGTTGTTCTTCTCATGCACGTTCGTAACCCAGCAAATCAGCATCACTAGTCATGTAAAGATCTTTAAGAGATGTGAGTAATTATTTCTTTGCATCCATCACAATTCGCTAGGTGGTGGCAATAAAATTAGCCATTATTTGGCCTGCAAATGCCAGAATCTGAAAGCATCCATGTATGTTAACAGAATATAATAGATTGCACATCTACTAATACATAATGAGAAAGGCTTTGAGCCAGCTTCATGAGACTGGCCCCAAAGCCTCAAGCCAGGCCTTATGAATATAGCATGGGAAAAAAGAAAATTGTAAACCCATGTTCCTCTGGTAGTCCAGGCTCTACCAATAAAAAAATAAACTGCAAATTCTTCGCAAGAATCAGACTCTAATCATAGATGAATGAACAAATTCCAACCAAAGAAGACAGGTTCCTTCATCAACAATGATGCACAGAAAACACAAAAATAGAGGCAAAAACGAACCACTGCATGTCAACCAAGACTAAATTATGAGAAAAGGAAAATTTTAAAAGATTACTGAAAGTTGGACGGATTATAGGAAAAAAAGGTGGAACATTTTGCCTTGTATATTGTAAAATATTCGGCTGAGCATTCAAGACCAACTGAAACAGGAAACAGATTTCGTTCATCCTAATACATAAACTTTATGGGTACCTCAGAAATTAAGGGGCACTATTACATAATCCATTCTCATAATATCTATAAAAAGGAGTTTGTTAGAACTTAGAAGTAAAGGAGCAAACTTCATAGAATATAAGCATTTGCATTCTAGAGAGATATTAACACAGTCTATAGTAATCAGAAAGTGGAAAACATATAAAGGAATGACCAGTTACTCCAATTCATATCAGTTCTGGATGCAGTTCTGCAGCTTTGGCTTCAGTTCAAATTTAATGAGACCCTTTGCTGCCTCATCTTGAATCAGAAGTAGGGCAAGCAAGAGGGTGGGGATACCCCTCTTTATATCTAGGCATTTAATAGCTCCCTCCTACTTTGAATACAAAATTACAATGCTTCTTGCTTTCAGTACTTGGCTGGTGCAGTGGCTGCGGCTTCCTTCATGGTTTTGGTTGTAAACCAACAGTTCAAGACTCATGCATTCTGGCCCTATGCCCTGTGATCCAGTATAGCACAGCCTACACACTGATATTAGGCAAAACAGGCACGTATTATGCCATATCTTTTTGGATGTACCAACACCCAGTAATGCTTGACACGCTTTTCCTTTTTCTGTACATTTGTACTGAGGCACATCAAGGTGTTCTTTGCCCACGAACTGCCCCAAAATTGAGGATTGTACTACACTGACCAGCTATCTATACAGTAGCAAACTTAGTTCATGAAGCAGGTAGCAGTTTTAGTAGGTTTAATAGAACCTCATGAGATGCTCCTTCTATAATATCTTAGCCTCTAGTATTTCTCAGCCATCATGGATATTCGCCGCAACAGTTATCCATCTTATGACAAATATTCCCTTCATTCCAAGTAGCCGCAGTGATACGCTCTCTTCATCCCATTAAACATACTCTGTAGGTCTCCTTTACATATCTTAACTCTCAATGTTTTCAATTGGCTCTGCAGATTGTACATAAATATTGAATACTCTCAAAGGTCAGCTCCTCTAGAGAAGCACAATATTATTACTTCTGACTCTACTTCATCCATTTCTTATTTAGTCTACTTCTCTTTTCAAAACCTTCAAGGTAAATTTGCAGCTAACCAACACTCAACTTCTAATAATTTCTTTTGCTTTATTTTCTACAAGTGCTACTCCTATAGCACCTCTGCAGCACTCCTATCATTCTTTCAATTTTCAGGTTTTGCTGAAAAACTCAGTGTCCTCATTTTTGAAATCTATATATCCTAGTCAATGTTTTCTGTAGCTCAGTAATCAAGTATGTGCAATAAAAATGATTATTTAGATATCACCTGAAGTTTCATGAATAATTCATGAATGGTTATCACCAACAATCTGCATATGAACTTTATCTACATATCTCTATCTCAGTCATCGTTATCCATCATTTTATCTTTTGTATAAATAAATGTAGACAGTAATTCTCAACTCCACCCATGTCCTTACAATTGGCACATCCAATGAAGTGTTTTAGAAGTTCAAATTATGTGAACAACATTCCTTTAAACTGCTTTCATCAACAACAACAACAACAACGATAAAACTTTAATTCCAAACTAATTAGGATCAATTATATGAATCCTTTTTTCTCTATTTAGCTCAATTTTGAGTCATATTTTTGTAAGATGCGAAGATTTTAAATTTTTCTTATCACTTTCTTCCATGTAATTTTCAGTCTATCTCTATCTCTTTCCCTTTTACATGCATCAAGTTACTCCTTCTATCATCCTGATCTACAATTCACTCAGTTCACTGTCCCAATAACACAAATTCTATCATATACAAAATAGTAAGCAACACTAGCCTCCTTGTGATACCAATAGTGCATTTATAACAAACATAAAAAGTTAATGGCAGAAAGCAAAAAGAATCCCTACCATCCACATAAATAACTCATATCAATGTCTTACCACAAGCAAACGTTCATACTGCAAATTTTAGAAAAACCAAAGAAGGCAACTCATGGTATGTTATAACTGAAATATCATAAAGCTAATGGCGACAAAAGATCTCTGATAGGACAAAGCCATCAGCATGGTTATATTACTTACTTTTAAACTTTAAATTATTTTTTTAAAAAAATTAAAAGCTCTAAGTTTCTAATGGCTACTTCCAATTATTAATGATGATCTAAATTATTCAGTGATTTAAGAAATTCTTTGTCCACATTAGTCTTCTGCTACCTGATTCCAGATTCATAACAAGATTATATAACTAATAATGAACCATTCATAATCTTCCATATTACGCCACACTTTTTTCATGTCCAAGACTGATTGATGAGTGAATGGCAAGGAGATTTGGAGGTTGTAATCATAGCTCTTAAAAGTTTTATTTTGTTACTCTTATGCAGATATTTCCATAAGCAACTATAATGGTACATCTTTCCCTGCCTGTAAGAACTAAACCTTTGAAGTATAAAAGTGTCTCCACTGCTTACTACCCATTCAAAACATAATTTAATGCTCTGTTGGGCATGTCTTGCATTTGACCCTCAAATTAGTGTAGTGTAATCCCAGTTTGTTTTATCTTAAAGTTCAATACTATATACTTTTAGCACAAAAATAGTAAAAATTAAATAAAATCATCAGAACACAGATGATGATGAAATGAGCATGATCTTCCATACACTTTATGCTTGTAAGAATTTTATACTGTTTTCCTCTTAAATGTCCGAAAGTTGCAACCAGTCATTCTACTTATCATCCTGTCAAATTCAGCCAAAAGTCCTGGACAAAAACTAGTAACAATTGGTAATTTTCAGAGCAAAAGAACATACAACATGCTAACTTTAACTGCAATGCTAATTTTTTCCCTTAAATGTAACAGGAAGGTTTCTAAGTTCCCAATATTATGCAAAAACCCAATTCTTCAAGGCAGAGTAAGAAATGATATTAAAATTCATACATACTACATGTATCAACTGCTCAGTCAAGCATCTGAGACAGATGCAGTGTCTATAAATTGAGGCATTGGCATGTGTGGATTCTTCAAAATCATCGATGTGCAAGCAGGAACAAACAGATCCCATAACCCCAAACTCTCTGCCCGGTTCCAATCCAGCAGCAATTCTCCAATTGCAACTCTATAGGCTGGCTATCAATATCGTGTTCTTCCTTTCTTTTTCTATAATAACATGAAGTAAATGCCAAAAACTCCGAATAAGAGAGGATGTTCTGCTCGCAGAAATCACAGATTCCGGCAAGCCTGAACCCTCTCTCCCCCCCCCCCCCTTAAAATTCAATCAATTTGTCGAAGAAGAGCAATCAATCACCAAAAAAAAAAAAAAAAAAACTACAAATTTGTTTGCTGAAAACAGAGAATTGCTTGTTCCGCTGATACCTGCAAACAAAGGAAGAAAACAAATTTCTGAAACAATGCAGTAATAAAATTCAAAAAAAAAAGAACAAATTTATGTAAGATATTGAGAAAAGAAAAAAAAGAAAAAGCACACTTGATTCAGAGCACAAAAACCGCAGAGCAAAGAAACGATAGGAAAAGGAATCGAAATCAAGGAGGAAAAAAGATAACCCCCGGAAAAATTTCCCCCTCTCCAAAGTTGTATTTTCTATTTTTAGACCAGATCCTCAGCTGCCGAAATCCCAACAAAATCTAACTAAAAGTGGAACCAAATCTACCAAAATAATAGACAGAATCTATTCGAACTGCCACTGATGAACGGTCATCAATGATTCCGTTCTCAAATCTCCGAAACGATCATTTCAACATTTCAACACGATCAACGAATAAGACCAAAAAAAAAAAAAAAAAAGAAAGAAAGAAAAGAGAGACAAAATAACAGTGTAATACCTCGACTTGCGACGAAAGAAAGGATAGAAATCGATCGACCAAAATCTTCCAAAATCCGGACTTTGGGTTCTAGAATTCGCTGGATTCTTTCCAATAGATAAGTGAAGGAATAAAAAGCGCGTGGAGATAAAGAGGATTTGGTGCGCGTAGTAAAGAGCAAAGATCCAACCGAGGCTTTCCCCCTCTCTTCTTTCGTTGGGACATATGCCGTTGACTTGAACGAAGACCAACTTCAGGTGCAGCTTGAAGGGTCGAATTGTTCGAGCCGGGTCGAGGCCTGGGTTTTCTTTCAGGTGCAGCAGCTTAAGGGTTTGGCTCCATGATCCAACCTGAACAGCGCCAAACCTGATCCATGGGCAGGCCGCATTCCAGATCCTTCGTATCATATTATATTAATAAACCAAATGCAATGCCAAAGAGAGAGCGAGTGGTCCAATTTATTGAAAGTCAAATTAAAAAAAAAAAAAAAAACCTTATAATTTGTCGCTCCAACATGAATCCAATCTGACAGATTCCTACTTCGACCCGGTCCAAGGATGACAACGATTAGATTGGATATAAAATTGAGGTGAAATCAACCAGAACTTTTCAGGTCCCTTGTTTAGGATATCTGCTGGACCAACACCAACCGCCTTCTATCAGTCATGTAAAATAATTATTTTTCAAGAGTTAGAACTAATAATTATCCAAACAAAATGTTAAAGTTTTATACTGATATGTATATATCATACTAATTTATCTATAATTATTTTATTAAAAACAAAAAATAATAATATATTAAAATATATTTAAGTATTTATATTCAACTTTAAGTAAACTATATCTTTACCAATTTTAAACTATAGCTTTTTCAATTTTACTCCATTGTTCTTTAGTCGGCTTATTTTTCATAATTAAATTTTTATATCATGTACTGGACATTGATAAACTTATCAAAGAGTGGATTGTTTTTCATAACAGTCAAGACAATAGGTTAATTTGGAGAAATCTTATATTTTTTTTAGTCCTTTGAATCCATCAAGGCTGGCTAATCAGCTGGTTTTTATTCTTTATTTGTAGAGTCCAGACTTTGGACTCTTATATGGGTCTGCCTTTAGAGTTAGGAAGATTGAAAGCTACAGATATACAACCTATAAAGGACAAGATAATAACTAAATTGAATTCCTGAAAATAGAGAGTTCTATCCTGTATAGGGCGTTGTAGCATGATTAAGTGTGTGCTTTATGCTATCACTATTCACATTATCTTGTACATGACTATTCTATGTCTTTCTATGCTCGGTTTGATAGAGTTATCAAAAATTTCTTGTGGAAGCATAATTATGGGAGTTGGGCCATCCACACCATCTTTTGGACTATAATATGTTGGCCTAAAGAGATGGGCGGTTTGGGTATTCTTTTGATATCATCTTGGTGGCCCTCCTTATTATGCAAAATGGTTGGGAAGATTATTCTTTATCTCTAATCTCCGATGTTTCGATGGCTTTTATCTAAGTATGACTTCAAAGGCTCTTAGATATGCTATCAGCGTAAGAGGAATTCTTTAGTGATTTGAAAGGCAATCTAAAGCTTCAAAGTGGATTACTTATGACTTCAGGTGGCTGATCGGAAATGGCAGGGCAGTTAGATAGGGCAGTGATCTTGGGATTTGTAGAGTACCTATGTAGTACTTTTCCTTAATGGGTGATCCTTCTACCTTTTATGAGGGCTTCATCCTTGATCATCTCTTTAGTACCCAATGGGATAGAATGAGAATGAGTTACAGAGGATGGTTTCTCCAAAACTAGTTATGGCCATTTCCAAGATTCCAACAAGTGATAGTGACTTGGAAGATGTCATCACTTAAGAACTAAATTATTAGGGGAAGGTAGTTGTTAAGCAAGTGTATCACTCAATTTTACGTCATCCTTCATCTCCTCTATCTCGTCAAATGAGAGATGTGTAGCGATTGGATGCACCTCAATAGGCCCTTTTCTTCCTTTGGCGGCTACTAAATAATGGGCCATCTACTGCTGAACTTATATCTAGTTGGGTACATTTTATCCTCCTTGTATGTAGTAGATGTCAAATGAATGTTGAGACCATTAACCACCTTTGCTTTACTTGTCCCAAGTCTATCAACTCTAGAATATTGTGGCACTAAAATAGGCTCTACTTTATTCTTTATGGAAGATATTTTAAATTACATATGCGAGCTATCTCCTTCCTTTGCCCTGCGAGGAAGTAAATCTTTGATAATTCATCTCCTATGATGCACCTAATGATGTCGAAATGAAGAGTTATTTGAACAACAAAGTATTAGTCCTTCTGTTATACTTCTTCGAGCATAGTATTTGAGACATGACTTCTTCAAGATTATTCAATCAGTTACCATCATTGGCAATTGGGGATACTTACTACTCACTTCTGCTAGGCATTTACCTTCCAATTTTATCTCTTGGTGTCTTCCTCTACCAGGAGGATTGAAGCTGAATTTTGATGGAGATATTCATGGGAGTAGATAGAATAAGGGTATATTATTTGAGATGACTCTGGTTGATTTATTACTATTAGTACAATTCCTTTGGTGAACGTTACTTTTCCTAAAGCTGAGTTAACAGGGGCTTGGTATGGCATCAACATATCCTTTTCATCTCGGCATGGTGACAACTGATTATTGAAGGAGATTCCGGCATTGTGATCGTATGGATCCAATTCGGATCACAATCCTCCCTTTGCTTTCATCCCTTCATGAGGATTATCAACAAGTGGTTATTATCTTACAGTGGATTTATGCAGGCGCAATATATATACTGAAAAGGCAATCGGGCTATTGATTTCCTTGCTAACCTGAATGTATTTTTGGATGAACCTGTTGTGTAACATGGATCATATCTTGTGGAGCTCAATATCATCTTGGCTATGGATGCTGTAGGAGTGGCATAATCCCAACACTATTAAAGCTTCCTCTTCAACCAAAAAAAAAGAGTGGATTGTTTAGTTTGATTAACTCTTCTAAGCTATGATATTTGATATCCAATGAGTACCTTAACTTGACCTCTACTCAATTTGAATCTGATGGACAAATTGATTACTTGAATCTAGATCCAATCTATTTTTTAAAATTTTCAAGCATGGAATAAAAGTTAAACATGAAATCTCAGCAACTCTATATTTAGTTTTAATAAAATCTAAATCTGATACGACCAAAAACTACACCTGGTATGGATAAGATAAAATAGGAGTTTGAGAATAATTGTGATCCTCTTAGACTAGAGATAACTAGTTTGCCGACCACAGCAGCCAAATCATATAGGGCCCAATCTAACTTCATGCACAGTGGATCATAATTAGCAAGCATATCTTCACTTGTCTAACCATGGGTTTGAGAGGATCGGAACACATTTGAGAAGAAGTCTTTTAGAACCTCCATCAGCTGAAGGGGAGAGACCCCATCTCCTTTTCCCCTTCATTACGAACAACTTGAAATTTTAGGTAAAAGATTATGCAATACATGCGCAAATTTATCTGTCAGCTTTCTAATACGTGATTGGCACTGCACAAGATCAATTTGGACATGACCAATCAAATACTAACATGTAAACATACAGGGTTACGTGCATGTATTTGTGCATTATTTTTGTTGGCTAATGGCCAACCTATTCAAGCTTTGATGAGTAAGCCATTAAATATAATGCATATAAATAGATTTAGCTTAAGCATTATCATCTCCCAAAATCAATTATCTTCTAAGGTTTATCATTGAAGTTGGCCTTTTCTTGTGCCTTCCAAGATATACTTGCATAGAACTGAGCTCAAACAAAAGCAGCTGGCCTCATTTTGTTTGTAATTAGTAGCTCAAACCAGGTCCGCAAAAATCTAATTTGTTTTTGTAATTGAAGATGGGAAGATGACACTAAAATAAATTATGCAATAATTAATATCTCTAAGAGTCTAAAGTACCACTATAGTAAAAAAATCAGATTCCTCTTACCCTTCATTTGGTTGAGGGAAAATGGGACGGAAAAACTTTTCTTCCCTCAATTTTTTCACATTTGATTGGAGAAGAAAGTGAAAATTATGTGTAGGATCCACACACATTATCTTCTCTTTCATCGAAAAATAAATACGATGAAATGGTATTTATTTTCTGATTTTTTCTCTCCTAGAATACTTTTTTTAATAAAATATTTTGTAAGAAAATGTTAAACAAACACTTAGGTAGTACTTGGTTTACAGTAATGTAATATTACCAGAAATCTTGCATTCCTAATAATATTGCACTTAGTAATCAGACTCTCAAGAATCGAAGATCATCGTATTTAGTTCATAATAATAAAATATAGTAACCAATTTATCATATTTTTAAATTTTATTTGAATTTTATTATAAATTTTTTTTATCTTCTTCTTTTCTTTTTGCTAGAATATGAAATGTTTTAATAAAATCAAAATTCTTTGTAAGCTGATTAATTATATGATCATTTAATATGCAAGAAGATTATAAATATTAATAATTTAAAATTTAAAATTTATATATTATTATATAAATATGTAATAAATCTTAAATATTTAGTATTATATTAATATTAAATTTAACATTAATATAAAACATTATATTACATATTAAATATTATATATAAATATAATAATAAAATAATAAAATATTGTTTAGTGCAAATGAAATATGTAATCAGGTTAAAAATATTGTTAAATATTTATATGGAACTTAAGAATATAATTTAAGCTTATCAAACTTTGGTAATCTCATAAATCCATCTTTCGAATGGAAATCAGATTACCATAATTTGTTGTAATCTTAGATTAGTGGGAATCAAATATTATCATTTAAATTATCATATCTAATTGCCAAATATGATAATCTTCATGATAATCTCATATTACCAAGATAAATTATCCTAACCAAAAGGTTCCTTTAATGCAAATTAGTTGGATTATATCGGCAGAAGTCTTGGGTTGCTCAAGAAGGAAAAAGGCAAAGGACTTCTTGGCCTAATGCTTTTACAAATTTAGCTTTGACTTATTTTACTTAAGGATTTAAATGCGGCAGGTCCAAATGCAACATTTTGAGGATTAGGTAAGGATCCATTTATTCCGAAGAAACAACCAACATGGCTTGACAGGTGCATATAAGTTTGATTCTTGAATTTCATGTGCATGACTAGATTGTCTTGTGAAAGTTGATCCAAATCCACTTTGATCCAGTCAAGGAAGAATGAGTCTTTTTAACTCCACTTGCATCATTCAAAAAGTAGCAAAGTTCCATACAGTGTGTAAGGATGAGAAAAGACTTGTATATGGACAGACTTTGAAAGAATATGTAAACTACCAAGAAAGCAATAGCTAATAAGATGTAGGTCATAGTTTTGGAATCATCTCTTTTATCTGTCGATGAATTCAAAGATGAGAAGAATAGTGTGTTTCCAACGTCAAGAAGAAGCAAAGGAAAATAATAGTCATTTTAATTTGCCAAGGGTGAAGGTGAAATTCTTAGCCTTGAGGGTCGTACGTGATGAAGAAATAGCAGTGGTGGGGGGTTTCTTGACCCTGGAAAGTTGGTACGATTTCTGGGAAGTTCCAGTGTGAAACTTCCATCCAGAAATCTTGTGAGACAACCACCCTAATTTTAAGCGGCATCTCAATAATGTTTGGCCGCTCTAGAATGTACTAAATGGTCTGGGTTGTCAGCTAGGAAGTGGCTTTGTCCCTGCTGAGACTTCTTCACCCAGTTTGATCTAGAAAAACCTTGGCTAACTTTATTTAGGATTTAAATCCTAATTCTCTTGAGAAATAATATCTTTCAAAGTGAGATGCCAATCAATTGTACTTATAACTGTTCATGAAAATTTTGGTTTTCAGTTGTCAATATATTAGCAGACCAAAATAATTTACATAACAAACACTGCAAGATAGCTAAGTGATTCTTTTAAGTGTATTTTTTTAAGTTACCATAGCACTGCTCACGTAGTATATGTCACAGTTATTATTATAAACGGGATTCTGGTTTTGCTCCTTGCAAGACTTAGCCTCATTTGGTTGGTGTGAGCTCACTAAATGAGACGATAAGTTGGCATTTAAAATTTTCACAAAAATTTTTACATAAATTAGTTGGCATTCAAAATTCTGATGTTTGAAATGCAGCATATCGTATAATCTCATCTTTGATTTTAAAAATAAAAGATTAATAAGAAAAAAAATGTTAATCTTTGATTTTTAAAAATAAAAATTACTTTCATATGATCCCTTTTATTTCAATCAACCCCTCGGTTCAAAGTAATGGAGTTTCCCATCTTGAGTACAGCAGTCCTTTCTCTCTAAAGCTAGAGGTATATGACATCTAGCTTTACTCTCCTTGCCCAATTAAACAAGCCAGCCTAAGCCTAGATCAGATTGCAGCTGAAAGTAACATAAAATTAAGCTGCTAATCATCACAATTCATGTATGGAATCTCATACAACTAATATTCTGGAGGGCTTGAATTCACGAGATCTGCATTCAATGATTTATCTCCATCTCAATAATGCTCTCATTTGCAGCCATTTTCCAAGTGCCCACGATGCAATAACACCCTAAGATTGTACCTTAATTTCTGTTAAATTTTCTATTAATGAAGGATGGCTCTCCCCCTTAGCTGTGAACCCTTCAAATTTTGACAAGAAGATTCTTTACAAGGCCTCTAGCATAGTGACAAGAAGATTCTTTACAAGCGTTTACCAGGGACCTGTGTAACTACAACTCGCAAAAGATTCAATATTTATTGATCTACTCGTGCGGTTATATATAGATGAACAGTAGATTGTCACGGATTAAAATTATCTTGAGTCAAACTTTAGAGAAATATCTCTCAAGATTAAGCATTATTCTCTACATGAGTAATCTTATGTAGCAAATTCAATGACTCAACAAGTCAAAGAATCGCATGATTTATTTAATAAGTGTTAATACTGGAGTGTTCATGATCGTCTCTTGGTATTCTTGAATCATTTCATGGAATAAAATAATAATAACAATAATGATGTGATGCTCCATCTATCCTCTCCTAATTTCTACTTTCATATCAAAGTAGCTTGATGTTAGAGCTCATTCCGTTCCCCTCTCCAAAATATAGCATCAAAACTAAAGTGCATGAACCCATCACACTTCTAGAGCTATCAAAAACCTCCCTCTAGAAAAGAGTGGTAGAGGTACAACCGGTTGGCTAAAAGCTAAGTTGCCATCTTACGCTACCTCAAACCATGGGATTGTTTTCTAACTGATGCCCGAACTATCACGCATCATGCCAGGACGCTTGGCTTTACGGACAGGCGTGATTGTATCAATCTAGCCGGCGATTTCATGCCCACAAGGTCGCAGATGGAGCCCACAGCTGAAAAGAAATGGAAGACTCCAAGCAAAAAGGGGGAGCATGGCCTTTGGAAATGACCACCACCACAAGGACGAGCTCAGAGGTGGAGCCACTAGCAAATTGTTCTCCTTTCCCCTCTTATCTTCTTCTTCTTCTTCTTCCTCCTCTTCTTCTTCTTCTTCTTCTTCTTCTTCTCAGCCTTACACTTGGAGTTCAACAACGTCCAATTCTGGGATCATGGGCCGAGCCAGCACAAGGCTGACAAGCTTCTGCTTAAACCGTATAGCAGCGACTCGAGGTCGAGTTCGGTCTCCACCGATCGACTCGATGCCCATTTCTTCCGCCGTCGAGGCCGGTCAGCCCCTCGAGCCGTCTGCCAATGAGGAGGAGTCCATCGGTGGAACAAAGAAGGATGTGGAGGTTGGCAGGAGGATCATGGTTGTCGTGGACTCTAGCCCAGAAGCTAAGACTGCCTTGCAGTGGACGCTCTCACACTCGGTCCAGAGCAATGACACAGTTGTTCTTCTGGACATTGTGAAGCCATCTAAGCATGGTGAGATTTAGTTTTGGTTCGGATGGTTTCATGGTAAACAAGCTGGCTAAGCGTGGAAGGTTCTGAATTCTTGTCAGGTGACCAACCTCAAAGGGAGAGAGATCCAAACGGTTCTGAGCTCCTCCATGCTATGAAGAGAATCTGCCAAGCAAAAAGACCTGAGGTAAAACTGTCATGTTTCTTTTCTCCCTCTATATGTTATTCAATTCATCAAGCTAAACTGCTAAGCTAAATAAATTGGTAGAATTCTTGTTTCTTGGAAGGAAATTGGCAGAAGGTTTCAATGTTGTGGTATGTATCTGATGAGTTGGATTAGAAAAGTTGGATTCTTAAGAGAGGAAAACTTGAATTAAGCTCTAAACAAGGTTCTACATTTGCATTTCATAAACTAGTGATATAGTACCAAATAAAATGGATGAATTTTGACATGAAAAAAAAAAAAAAAAAAAAAGTGTTAGCATGGATGTTGTGTTTTGATACATTTAGTTTTGTGTGAACCAATAGAATTTCATATAATTTCATATGAGATTAAGGTGAACAACAGATTAAAAGTGTCTGTAAAAAAAAAAAAAAAAAAAGGCAGACCAAAATCAATTGGTCTGAATATTTTCAAATCATGAGCCTGGTCAAGCCATTTGAGGTTTAATAATGATCTTTGCCCTTTGCAGATACTTGATGCATGGTAGAAAGGCAGGAAGGTATAAGAATTGTTAATTTAGGTTTTCTTTTCTTTTCTTTTTTTTATTTAAGAATACAGTGCTAAGGCACCAGTCATTTCACTGAAATAATGAAATGAAATGTGAGACATTTCCTACATATGAAATCTTTATCAATAACCTTGTAAATTTTAACTACTTGTGTAACGAGATGTCTAATTAGACTACAATATAATTAGAAGGTGCAAAGGATCTGTTGCGTCCAAAGCAATGGAGAACAGAGTACTGCGGCGAGCATTGCAGCACAATAATTAACAGCAATAAAAAATGCCACCACCATCCTTTGATTTAAGCACTTCACCAAATTTTTTTGGAAACAAAGCGAGGGATTGGCAGATGGCCAAAGTTGAGAGGTCAATTAGTTTGGGCAAACTCGAGCAAAACTGTGCCAAATTGCATATGGCTTTAGAAGTCATCATATGATGGCTAAGACTAGGCAACCACCCAATAAAGATTAGAATTATGGAAGGCAGTGGGATCGGCCTCTTGTCGGGCATCAACCTTTTTTTGGGCAAATATCCCTCTCCACCTATTAATTCTTCGGCCAGCTCCAACCGACCTCTTCTTCATGGTGACCTTCCGTGGAATGTAGACGCAATGCAGCATTAATTTTTTTCCTTTTTTTTTTTTTAATTATCAACTAGTTATATGCCCGTATGACACTACTTTTCGGTAAAGGCTAAAACGTCTATTAGATTTAATGAAATTAAAAAGTTATTAAATAAAATTTAACTTGTGCTAAGCATTTAATTTTAGACAATGTAGTATTATAGAAAATCTTATATTCTTGATAATTTTACATTCGATAATCATATTATTAGGAATAAAAAATTAACAAAATATAATAATCAATTTATCATTTTTTAATTTTATTTTAATTTTTTAATTAACAAAAAATATATATATTGGGTTAGAATGTGAAATGCTACGAGGGTTAATGAAGTTATTAGAATTGAAAACTATTAAAATGAAGCTTTATACGTGGTAAGCATAAACTTTATATAAGTGCAAACCTCTTGACATTACGGAATTATATTTAGATTAGATTTTATATTAGATTAGTGAAGAGAGGTTTGGAGTCATTAATCTCCTGCAGCAAAGGCTGGTAAAATTTTGTCAGGTCCAAGTGGAATTTTCTCTGGTGGAAGGGAAAGAGCGAGGGCCGACCATCGTCGAGGAGGCCAGAAAGCAGGGGGCCTCGCTCCTGGTCATGGGGCAGAAGAAGCGATCGATCACATGGCGGCTGCTGATGATGTGGGCCGGGAATAGGATCGGAAGCAGCGTCGCGGACTATTGCGTGCAGAATGCCAGCTGCATGGCTCTGGCTGTGAGGAGGAAGAGTTGGAGAGGTGGCGGATATTTGATAACCACCAAGCGTCACAAAGACTTCTGGCTTTTGGCTTGAGGGTGGGGGGTGCAAAAGGGGGTTGTTTGTTGTTCCAATGAGAGATTGGTTGTTTGAATGTAATGTCTGTGAAAGATTTTCTTTGTCGGTCATTGGACAGTGCCGTCACTGCGATTGCTGAGTACAAACATTACGTGGATTACAAATTGATAAAATTTATATTCAAAAATTCGAGTCGCCGTTGCCGGGGATCGAACCCGGGTCGCCCGCGTGACAGGCGGGAATACTCACCACTATACTACAACGACTTTATTGTTGTTGCGTTTATAGCAGATCTATTGATTTAGAGTCGAAATTCTTTTGTTCGCTTTAAGCGCTTCAAAATATCCATGTCAACTTAGAATTATCCCAAAATGTTGCATAACTAAGTAAAGAGATTATGAGAAGAATCTAACGAATGGTATCCTACCACAACTTCAAATGAAAAAGGCCAAGTAACAGCCTGAAAAGACAAAAAAACAAACTTTGCCACCTTTTAAAACAAAACTCAAAGCCAAACCAGAAATTTTATGGCATTCCAGATATAAGGCTCAAGACAAGTGGATATTCATATTAAAAATTTATATTCACTCATTTCGCAGGCATATATAGATAGGCAGATAGATGATATTGTTATGCTAGTAGTAGTCGTCGCCACGGAGTTGAGCGAAATAAGCCCCTGGGTTACTTTCAAAGACCTCCCTTGGAATGTACTGTCCCTTCCTTCCAGGAGCCTTCATCAATTTCATAGCCTTTCAATCACTGCTTGCATTACCACCCATGAGAAACTGAGAGAACCCCCACAGCAGAAGCAAACCGGCAGCACCAACAGCTATGGTTGTGAGTGCATCAGCCCCTTCACACTCAGCCCCTTCCTCGTTCAGCTTGATACCACATAGGCTAGTATATTTCCCTTCCTTCTCGCCTCGCTCCGTCGTACCCATTTTTCCTCGCTCTTTCGACTGATGAGCAAAAAGGAGATATCATGACTGATTTAAATAGATAAGTGAGATGAGAACCTGGTGGTTGGGTTTAATTATTCTATTCCATTGGCTTTTGGTTCCTGGCTGGCTTTCTTGGAATGGCTTATGGCGTATGGAACGATGAATTTGCGTGGGGACTTGGAGTATGGTGATAGGTTGTCTTCTCGAGAGTCCAAAAGATGGTGATGGGGGGTTATTCAATGGTGGTTCTAAATTTGCATGGGTTCATTCATTCTATTCTAGAGGGTTTCAATTCGTGATGGGTCGTCTTATGGATCCGAAGCACAAGAGATGGTCAAGAGTTCTTAACTCTTTGAACGGCTGACTTGCCACAGCTTGAAGGCCCCAATTAATGGGGGAGAGAATATGTGCTTTCGAAAACAGCAGCTGAAGTGGAAGATCAGATTGTCCTTAGACTTAGCTTTGAATATGATTTGATTTGGCAATGGAGACTCTTATCAAAATTGAGACCAAGCCATAGTATTCCTTCATGCCTCTAAACCAAAGATCACTCATTTATGATACCTATGTCCCCATACAACTTTCCATTGTTAAAAACTTAGTCGTCGGAAATGAAACTGGAATCAACAACATCTTCTGGAATAAATCTTTTCCCCTGCTATTGTGAAAGAAATTGTAAACACTGTCTAAATCACAAAGATAATGGCATGCTGAGGAAGTAGGTATAAACCTAAAATTTCAATTAAAGAAATTTAAGGAAGTAAGACATTACAATTAGAAACAAAGATGATCTGAAGAATAAAAGCGCGCCAGAGAGTCATATTTTTTATGAAAAATTATGATACAATGATATTCTAACTTCTCCGGTGGCCATAAAGTACCATCCATTCAAGTGGTTGTAAAAGATGTGATTAGAACAATTAAACTTCTACTCATCTTTTCTTCTGATATCAAGAATCTAGATTAGTTTAAAAAAATCTTAACCATCATATCCTTCTCAAATCCAAATAATTCAACAAGCTCTGAAATTCCTTCTCAAAAGATCTATAGATAAGCATATGAATAGGGAACAATCTCGGCTACCTAGATTCTTTGTTGAATTTGGAGGAAGAGAAATGAATCATACTTTCCAAATTAGATGGTGAGATAGATTATTGGATAGACTATGAAGTTTATTCAATTCATAAATTCACCCAAGACAAAGAAAGGCATTTAGGATTGCTCACCATAACAAAATGTGGGAACTTCCTTTAACTTAATCCTTTAGTTGCACCTCTCGATCAAGCTATATTAATGTGAATTTTGGTGGATTGATTCGTTCAAATATGGTAGGCATTCTCCCTCTATCTGTTCTAAACGTAGAGTTGATTGGTGCTTGGCGTAGGATTAGAGCAGCACTACATATTCTTTGAAGTGGAAATATTCTCCTTAAAGATAATGCAACAACAATTAGGATCAATAGCTCGGCAAATTGCTAATATCCTTACTTGAGAAATGTCTACATAATTATTTCATCCACACTAAAGTTTGAATGTTTATATAGTTATAGAGAGGCCAATAGGCAATAGACTACTCGCCAATTGGGCTACCACTCGAACGCAAATGACACGTTAGATTTTAGAGGTTAATACCCGTTGGAGCCTCCTATGCTCTCACTCCGTATGGGTTGGTACTGAATCAGGATGGGCCACGTTGGGTGATGTTGCACTCAAGCCCTTCCATTTTCCGTCAAGCCAATTAAGCTCAAGTCATGGCTTGTTCGAATCGAGCATGATGGATGCTTAGGACCATTCACAGTGGACGTTGAGTTTCAGGCATTACATATGGTTGCTTTTATGTGGGATTATCACAAACAGATATAGTTTTGGCTGCATCAGCTGCTCAATCCAAACATCAAGCCCGGAATCCATCTCACTCAATTAGTGGGTGCGGGCCGGACCGGGCTAGGCTAGACCTTAGGCTAAGACCAGCCAGCCCGAGCCCAAGCTTGGTCCGATAACAATACCATAGGGCCTCGATTGTATACAATAGTTACATAATATATTTAATATATATGCATTTATGATACAACTAAAAGATGGCTGGATAGCCAAAGCTTTGACCATTAAGAATATTTATTTATATATAAAAATATATATTATCAGGTTCGGACAAGGTTAGGTTTATTTTTTCTAAGCTTGAGCTCGAGCTCGAGCTTGGCCTGAAATTTCAATAGGCTTAAAATTTTTGGCTTGATCCAGTCCTGCAAGCTAAAAACCTTGGATCAGTCTAATAATTTTTGGACTAAGCTTGGGTTGGTCCATGGGCTGCCCAGTCCATGCTCACCCCGCTCAATATTTGGGTAAGATCAACTGCAAGGTGAGGTGGGCGTTCTAAATTTTTGAATTTGGTGGGTTGGTTTAGAAGTGGCCTGTGGATAGTTATTTCATAACCAAGCTGGCTAAGATGGGTCG
Source organism: Metroxylon sagu (assembly GCA_017589505.3). NCBI lineage: Eukaryota > Viridiplantae > Streptophyta > Magnoliopsida > Arecales > Arecaceae > Metroxylon > Metroxylon sagu. The sequence goes on along the minus strand of JACVBY030000605.1, from coordinate 33,574 downwards.
AGACAAATAAGCAAATGGGTTCTGTGGCGGAATTAACGGCGTGATTTTTTTTTTTTTAATTTTTTCCTAATAGAATAGTACTGATGTGGCGGTTCCTATACATAGGCCACAACAGCATTAAACTATTTGTAACATCTTTGATTTTTCCAATGGTGATGGCGTGTGAGAAGGGCTCATGGCAAGAAGGTCAGAAAGTCCCGTGTGGCAAACGGACGCCCTCGGAAACGACATGCAAGCCATCGTCACCACCCGACGCCAAACGGAGACCAAATACCGCTGCTCGCATATAGGTTCAACATCGCACCAAACCTATACATGGCATTGAGCACCCATTCCATTCTTCACCCATCGTGACACCCTACTATTGAAGTGGGGGCTGTACACCTTCATCGAGAGGGAAGCCACCAACTGAGTCCATGCTCGATAAGTACGTGATGGTGAAACTAAAAAAGGAATACCTCCGCTTGACTCTAGTCTTCCACCTCTATCATGCAAAGATAAGTCGAGAAGAAAAAGGGAAAACAAATGAACAGCGTACTCCTCGCCTTATGGTCTCCCCTTTCCTCTTATTATTAAAACACTGAGCCCTTTCCTTTCCCCACACCAAGAGAGAGAGAGAGAGAGAGAGAGAGAGATGGAGGGAACGAGGAAGCTTTTGGTGGAGAAGGTGACGGACTTACAGGGAGCGGAAGAGATTAAGAGGGGCGTGATAGAGTTCTTAAGGGAGAAATTAGTCCAACTACTCCACCTCCTGAATGATTTCGGCCGGTTCTTCACCGAGAAGGTGGACCAGCTTTTCCCGCCGGCGACCCGGTCGGAAACTCTGCACCGCTGGGTCCACGTCGGCCTCACCGTCGTCCTCCCCATCGTCCTCGCCGTCCTCTTCCTCTACTACTTCTGCCGCTGCTGCTGCTGCGGCGGCGGCGGTAGGGCTGCCGGCAAGATGATGAAGGCACCCGGGAGGAGTGGCCGCCTCATGCCCCGATTCTCCTTCGAGAGCAATCCCCGGTCTTACTTCCAAAACCTCCGTGCCGGCAAGGATCTGGTGTATTAATTTAGTACGTACGAAGTAATGTACTTGTCCCATAAGATGTTTAATTATTAAGTTGGTATTGGAGCTGTGTGATCGTTTTAACTTTTGATGTGGTTAAAACTGTTCCAGTATTGGTATTGTTGTTGTTATTGAGGAGTGGAGTTGTGTTTCCCATCATCAGATATATTATGTTTTGTTTTCCCCACTCCCGTTTTTTTTTTTTTCGTTCCTTTTTTTTTTTTCCCAATTTGCTCTCTCTCTATATTCCTCTTGATCTAGATACAAGTTAATTTGCCACGACGCTATTAATTTTTGAATGATTATAGCTATGACGGGCTTATATCATAAGGGCATTTTTGTGGAATATTATAGGCTCATTGGATGCTTTTGATTTTTTTGGAGTTAACAGTATTTTTGAATCATTAATGATTTTAATTTTAAAAAATTTGATCCCAATAATAAAAGGTTACTGTTTAGTATAATACATTGCAATGACCAAAAATTACTGGTGATTTAACATCAATATATTTGATATATTATGAGAATCTAATATTACTAGCCATAATATATCAAGGTTATTCCTATTATAATTTATATTATATTACTCTAACATATATATTATATTATATATTAAATTATATCATAAATTATAATTTATAAAAATAGTTTTATATGATAATAAATAAAGTATAATATAGTATAGTATAATATAATATAGCATAATTTGAATTAATTATAATGAAATCATGCATTGTATTATATTGTGGCATAACAATATAATAAATATAATACATAAAATATATTAATTTTTTATATCATGTCATATATAAATTATTGCTATTATAATATATTCATTACATAATAAAGGATATTTTGGTGTATAAATTTTAGTTTAAAATCATCGTAAGAAAGTAATTTCGGATCATCATCCTTAAGGATGGTAATAGGATTACTTCCTTATAAGGTGATTCATGAGATGAAGGTGGTTTTAAATCATCATCACGTAGGGTCATTCTAATGCAACCAAATAGAATGATTTTATCATCATTTTATAAATTATTAATAATTTTAAATGAATTATTTCATACCTAATGCATTTATATGGTTAAGTTTATAAGGTTATTTTCAGAGATTGGCTTTGAATTTCACCATTTAAAGTCAGGGCTTTATCCTTTTATATAGCACTTTCTCTTTTTATCTCTCAACTTTCTGTAAACTAGGGCACCATCAATGTACGGTAAAAGGCTGATGGTAAAGTTCTATAATCAATGGTCATGACAATAGGGAGACTTGAATTATTAATAGCCACTGTCACGGCGAGCGCTATTTTTTATTTATTATAATAGATGTTATTAGTATAGCCGTAACTCCACTCTTGCATTCATTAAAAAAAACCATCTATATTTCTCATGAAAGGAGCAAGATTCCAAAGGAAATGAACCATCAACTAAACTATTGGGTTACGGGGTTCCCAGCTAAGCTTCCATGTGAATTGGGTTCAACTGATGGCATGCACTATATTGAAGAGACGCCAAAAATACTATGACCGTACGAATAAGGTGGCTAGCCTTGGTGCCTACCCACTCACTGCTAAAGTAAAACTCGAGTGCATGAATAATGTCCAACCAAGCTTGGTGGGCGACCACGCCATTATTAGACCACCAAGGCCGAGCAAGCATCCTTCGAGTAAACAAGTGGGCAATCCATTACATGCACCATCATCAGAAATCCTAGTTCCAAAACATTGAAGGTTTGGATCCAGTGTGCATTTGGAATGATAGCATAGATAAAATTGGATTCAAATTGCATGAACTCATCATTTTATGAATATTTTAAAATTATAAATGTAGGATTGGTAAATTAATCTCTTTCTTTATATTTTTTAATGTCATAGGATTGGATTGATGCTTGGATGCTGTTTTAATTTCGCAAGATGAATCAAACACGCCTTTAATGGAGATAGTTAAGGCAAGATTTTTCAAAGCAAAAAGCGGAGGTCATGGCGAGATAAGATAAGAGATAGAGGGTCCCATGTAGGATGGTCCAGCCCATTGTTTTATATATCATTTATAGCTTTGCTTTTTAATCATGGCCACCATGCAATGATTTGAGTAGACTTGATCTCACTCATCTCAGATTATAATTGTGAAAATGAGGGAACAATCTAAAGAAAGGAATTTGAGTGTGTTTCCTCTAGTTTTGACTCTTGTTAGAAGGTGAATAAAATGGGGTCAAGCGCATGTAATTTTGCATGGCTAAGAAGTTGTTGAAAAACAGCTACTTTAGATAATTAATGATGAACAACTGCTACTAATTTCTTCTAATAGCTATTACAAACAAAGCCTAATTAAACTTGGCTGCATTGTTTATGACACAACAATAATAGGTTACCTAGCAACAAAAAATGTTACAAAATTGATAACTTTTTTTTTCAAATTATTGTCGTGAGAAGCTAATGTATTGGGGCGACTTATAAGATTTGCTGCTGAATAAGAAAAATAACATAATAGGATTTTCTATGGTATAAATTTTGTATTACAAAATATTGTATATATTTGAATGGTTATCATATGTTTCATCATGGATAATAATGATTATTTTTCATCAACAGTATATTGCTTATATGGTATCTAATAAATATTTTTTTATTTTTAAAGTATATTATAATTGTAAGATATATGGCGTCATCTAAAGTTGCATGCCGGCACCCAAATAATAATACAGTTCGTTAAGGTAGACAGTAGGTGAAGGGTTCAAGTCATTGGATAAGATCCAAGATTTACGATGGATCTTCTCGTCCTTTTGCCCCCACCATCAGCTTTCAATTCTTTTCAACCGAAGCCACTCAGTTCCCGTCTTATAACAAGCATTCCTAGCCTTTCACGCTCCTCAAGAAATTTCGATCCCCATGATGCCATCAAAAACCCAACTATATCCAGCTGATTTGTAACATCAAAGAATGAAGAAGAAAAAAAAAAAAATCTAAAAGATATAAGGTAAATAACAATAATAATGAAATAAAATAAAAATAATTCTCTTAGCATCAACCTTCTCTTTGCGTTTTGATGCACTGTTTTAACCGCAACAAGATTTTTTAATAACAATGTTATTAATAATGACACACATCATCAAGAGCACTATCGACCATTACAATGATCTTATATTCTGCGCCATGTCACATGATATGGAATTATATTGTTTTTGGATAGTCACTATTATGATGGCTGTTACGGTAAAAATTAATTACCAATAATGAAAATTAGCATTATTTTTTAATTGATATTTATTTTAAAAAATAATTATATTTGAGAGGTACAAACAAAAGTTATAATAAAATGAATTTGGGAATAATATTTTATAAAAAATAGTAGGTCCCTCCTAAACCTCTTTGCATCCTAAAGAGAGAGCCCCGGTGTCTTGGCGCCAAAGCAAAGACTTTTTTTATTCTTTTAAAGAGAGTGCCTTTTGAGAAAGAAACTCCAAGGAATAGAGTACCAGGTGTTGGGGAAATAGATTGCACAATAATCCCAAGTATTGGAAAAACATCAAAATAAGTGGAGTCGAAATATATGGTGAAACCAGAACAAGAAAGATCATATTATAATCAAATGAATAAAATATTAATTTCTTAATAATGAAAACTATTTAAAAAATAGAAGTTTCAAAATCAAAAAGTATTCAGTCTTAATTTCATCTAACAATTGTATACCAAAATACCTCTATATCTTAGAAAGTATATTTATCTACCACATGGCCTCTACAATCCTTTTCGATAACCTCTTTCATAAGACTCCTTTCTTTTCTTAAATTTCAACAAAAATTGAGCTTCATCTTTTTCTCTAATTTGACTCCCAAATAAATTAAATTCTCATACTTGACTCCTAAAAAAAATTGGACTCTCACTCACTCTCGTTGCCTATGTTCAAGACTTATCCTCAAAAGTCTTCGAAGAAGAAGCTTGCTAAGTTGCTTATTGAGAACTTCTTCTCAAAGACGCTCGCTAAATGGTTAGATTCTAAGGACTAGCGTCCATCAATGGAATGCTTGTGCTACTCCCCGAGACCTTGTCCATCCTCTCCAAAACTTGCCCTTAGATATTTAAAGTACATATAAAGATGTGTTCACATAGTATATTATCATAGATGAGCCCTTGATTTTAGCCATGGTGGAAATATGATATGTCATGCCCCAAACCCAAGATCTAAATTAAGAACCATGACAACCGCCGCATACTTATAAGGAAGTCCTTTACAATTCTGCAAGGCATTTCTCATGGTATCACAACGTAATAGAGTAAAGTTCTAATCAGAAAATTTAAAAGTTTCTTAAGTAATAAAAAACATTTAGTTACAAACCACTATTTAAAATACCAAGTTCTAACAAAAATAAATAATAAATTCTTTATTTTCCTAGCACATCTAAGCATTATTCTAATAATATCCCAACACAACTATTGAGCAGAATCTAAAAAATAAAAAGATAAAATAATTATGAGCTTCACAGATCAATAGGCAATGACTAGCCATTTAGAAATATAATATAACATCAATATACCAATGCAATTAACCGTTTAAAACAATTGATCTGTATATTTCACAATCTTTGTTCTTATTATATCATATTATTTAATATTAATATACTTAAATCATCTCACCAGTATTTCACCCCCATAGGTAGGACGACTAATGTATATCCCCCAATATCATGGGTACTACCAATATTTAACCCTCACTGATAGAATTTTAGCTAATGTATATCTTCCATTAGTGCGAATGTCGACTAATGTTTAATTTCCACTGATGGGATCTAAAGTCATTTAGCATAATCAGATTTAGAAGCTCAAATTCAATTTCATCATCTTATATATTAAATCATCAGTCCAACATATTTTCATCAATTCATCATGAATAATAAACAATCAATATCAGAATATAAATCATAGCGATATAGTCAATATGCATGGCATACAATATTCATAAACTAAGCATCATAACGGTAATAAATATTTATTTATTTTAAAAAAAAATAAATTTTAGAAGTAGCCAATCACTACTTATCTGAAAAATGTAAGCAGCAAGCCCTTACTTAACTTTGAGTTTTCCCTACTTAATTTTGAGTTCTTTCCTTAAGACCAATCATATAAGTTAGGCTTAGTCAGGACTTAGCCATTTTTATTATTATTTATTTTAGATCTTTCTTCTCCCATCGGTGTAATGGGTTCAATATTACTAGGCTTCACGGTTTCTTCCTATGGCTTAGTTGTGTTGCCCATTATCTAATAGTTAGGCCTCTGCCATATACACTTAGGTCAAAGTTTAATCCTTAGTCCATTTGTAAGTATAACTTAGATCCTAACTTACATGAGGATTATTTTTTAATTAAAGTCAAATGACTTAACCTAATTTAGTGCAATTTAGTGCCCAACCCCAATTTGAATTTACATAATATATTGAATATATGTACATGCTATAACACAACTAAAATATGACGGATGATTAAAGCTTTGATCATTAAAAAATATTTATTTATATATAAAAATATATATTATAATTTAAATTATACAAAATCTATATAATATAAAAAAATATATTATCGGATCCGGACCGATTGGATTTGTTTTTCCTAAGCCCGAGCTCCCGTTCCATTCTTCACCCACCGTGACACCCTACTATTGAAATGCGGGCTCTACTCCTTCGTCGAGAAGGAAGCCACAAACTGAGTGCATGCTCGATAAGTACGTGACGCTGAAACGAAAAAAAGAATACCTCCAATTGGGGCCTAGTCTTCTACCTTTATCATATAAAGAAAAGTAGAGAAAAAAAGAGAAAACAAATGAACAGCGTACTCTTAGCCTTATGATCTCCCCTTTCCTCCTCTTATATTAAGTCACTGAGCCCTTTCCCTTCCCCACACCAAGAGAGAGAGCGAGAAATGGAGGGAACGAGGAAGCTTTTGGTGGAGAAGGTGACGGACTTACAGGGAGCGGAAGAGATTAAGAGGGGCGTGATAGAGTTCTTAAGGGAGAAATTAGTCCAACTACTCCACCTCCTGGATGATTTCGGCCGGTTCTTCACCGAGAAGGTGGACCAGCTCTTCCCGCCGGCGACCCGGGCGGAAACTCTGCACCGCTGGGTCCACGTCGGCCTCACCGTCGTCCTCCCCATCGTCCTCGCCGTCCTCTTCCTCTACTACTTCTGCCGCTGCTGCTGCTGCGGCGGCGGCGGTAGGGCTGCCGGCAAGATGATGAAGGCACCCGGGAGGGGTGGCCGCCTCATGCCCCGATTCTCCTTCGAGAGCAATCCCCGGTCCTACTTCCAAAACCTCCGTGCCGGCAATGATCTCGTGTATTAATTTAGTACCTACGAAGTAATGTACTTGTCACATAAGATGTTTAATTATTAAGTTGGTATTGGAGCTGTGTGATCGTTTTAACTTTTGATGTGGTTAAACCTGTTCCAGTATTGTTATTGTTGTTATTATTGAGGAGTATTGTTGTGTTTCCCGTCTCCAACTGTATTATGTTTTGTTTTCGCTGTGATACTTGAAATTTAATTTTATATTAAATAAAAAAATATATTATATATTTTAAATATATATATATTTGTTTTCTTTTGTTCTTTCTATATATTCCTTCTTATCTAGATTTAAGTTAATTTATCGCAGCACCATTAATTTTTGAATGATTATAGCTATGACTAACTTATAACATAACGGCATTTTTGTGGAGCATTGTTGACTCATTGGACACATTTGATAGCTTTTTTGAGATCATTCAAATGATTTTGGATCATACTATGTTTAGTATGATACATTACAATGATCAAGAATTACTAATGATATAACATCATCAATATATTTCGTATACTACAAGAATTCAAGATCACTAACCATAGCATATCAGGATTATTCTTATTATATTTATATTATATTACTATAATATAATATAATATAATATATTAAATTAAATTATAATATAATAATATAATATATTAATTTTATATATGTCATGCTATATATAAATTAATGCTATTATAATATATTCATTACATAATAAGAGGTATTTTGATTTATATATTTTAGTTTAAAATAATCGTAAGGGATGACTTTGGATCATTATTCTTAAGATTGACAATAAAATTACTTCTTTGCATGGTGATCCATGAGTTAAGGTGATTTTGAATCACTGTCTTGTAAGATCATTCCAATACAATTAAATAAAATAATTTCATCGTCATTCCATGAATTACTTATGATCTTGGATGCATCCCATCTCATCAACGGCTTTACCTTTTTATACCATTTTCTCTTCACCTTTCAACTTTATATAAATTAAAGCATCATTAATGTACGGTCAGAAGCTTAATGGTAAAGTTTTTCGATCAATGATCGTGACAATAGGGAGACCGAATTATTAGTAGCCACTGTCACGACGAGCGCTATTTTTTTATTATTATAATAGATGTTATTAGTATAGCTGTAACTCCACTCTTGCATTTCCAAAGGAAATAAACCATCAACTAATCTATTGGGTTAAGTTCCCGGCTAAGCTTCCATGTGAATTGGGTTCAACTGATAGTTATGCTCTATATTCAAGAGATTTTAGCCTTTTCTTTCATTTTTGAGTTTTGATTTTTTTTTTTTTTAAAAAAAAAGCAGAAAGCAATATGCAGTGATGCTTCTCCGGAAAGCAAAGAATCCCATGGAGACGCCAAAAATATTATGACCGTACGAATTAAGTTGATGTCCGACCAAACTCCATGGGCATCCTAAAGAGAGAGCCCCAGTGTTTTGGCACCAAAGCAAAGAGTCTTGTTTTTGTTTTAAAGACAGTGCCTCTTGGGAAAGAAACTACAAGGAATAAAGCACCAGTCAAGCATAAGTAAGGTCTACGTTGTTGGGAAAATAGAGTGCATAATTAGTCCCAAGTATGAAAAAAATATCAAAATAAGTGAAGTCAAAATATTTGTTAAAATCAAAATAAGAGAGATCATATTATAATAGTACAAATGAATAAAATATTAATTTCTTAATAATAAATATTATATTAAAAAATAGAAGTTTCAAAATCAAGAAATATTTGGTTTTAATTACATCTAATAATTTTATACCAAAAATACCTCTATATCTTAGAAAGTATATTTATCTAACAGATGACCTCTATGATCCTTTCCTGATAACCTCTTTCATAAGACTCTCTACTTCTTTCCTAATTACTCTTTTCTTAAATTTCAGCATAAATCGGGCCCTATCTTTTTCTCTAATTTGGCTCTCAAATAAATTAAATTTTCATACTTGGCTCCTAAAAAAATTGGACTCTCAGCCACTCTTGTTGCCTATGTTTGAAACCTTTCCTCAAAAGTCTTTGAAAGAAAAGTTTGTTAAGTTGCTTATTGAAAACTTCTTCCCCAAGACGCTGCCGAATGGCTGAATTCTTAGGACTAGCGTCCATCGATGGGGTGCTTGTACTACTCCCCGAGATCTTGTCCATCCTCTTCAAAACTTGCCCTTAAACTTACTTTTAACTATGGTAAAAACATGATATATCACGCTCCAAACTTGAGATCCAAGTTAAGAGTCACGACAACTATTGCATACTTATAAAGAAGTTCCTTACAATTTTACAAGATATTTCTCATGGTATCATAACTTTCAGTAGTATCTCCACGTAACTATTGAGTAGATTTTAAAATAAAAAAAGATAAAATAATCATAAGCTCCATAGGCCAGTAAACAATGACTAATTATATTCTAACTAGAATATAACTTAATTATTTTTATTATATTTTATATTATGTTATTATAATATATAATATAATATAATACATTAAATTGTATCATAAATTATAATATAATATAATTATGCATTATATTATATTATAAATAATAAAAATAAATATAATATATTAATTTTATATATTATGTTATATATAATTGTTACTGTTATAATATATTTATTATGTAATAAAAGATATTTTGATTTATATATTTTAGTTTAAAAAATCATATGGAGTGTTTCTGAATTATTATCTTTAAGAATGATAATAAGATTACTCTTTTGTAAGATGGTTTATGAGGTAGAAATGATTTTGAATAAGATCTTTTCAATGCAACCAAACAAAATGATTTTTATACTATTTTATGGATCATTTAAGATTTTAACGAATCATTTTATATTAAATATTTTAATATAATTAAGTTTATAAAGTTATTTTAAAAGAAGCTTTACTTTTTTTATATATTATTTTTTTAATATTTTAACTTACTATAAATTAGAGCACCATCAATGTACGGCCTGAAGCTTAATGGTAAAGCGTTACAATCAACGATCGTGGCAATAGGGAGGCTTGAATTATTAATAGCCACTGTCACGACGAGCGCTATTTTTTTATTTATTATAATAGATGTTATTAGTATAGCTGTAACTCCACTCTTGCATTTCTCAGGAAAAAAATTATGTATATTTCTCAGGAAAGGAGCAAGATTCCAAAGGAAATGAACCATTAATTAACTAATCTATTGGGTTAAGTTCCTGGCTAAGCTTCCATGCGAATTGGGTTCAACTGATAGTTATGCACTATATTCAAGAGATTTTAGCCTTTTCTTTCATTTTTGAGATTTGATTTTTTTTATAATAATAATAATAATAATAAACCAGAAAGCAAGATGTAGTAATGCTTCTCCGCGAAGCAAAGAATCCCATGGATGCGCCAAAAATATATTATGACAGTACGAATAGGTGGCTAGCCACTAATTTCGCATCCTGCCTTGCAAAAGGGAAGCAAAGAATCCCATGGGAACGCCAAAAATATCATGGCTGATAGCTAAAGCAAAAGCTGAGTGCATGAATGAATGATGAATGATGTCCAACCAAACTTGATGGGCGACCACGCCATTATTAGACCACCAAGGCCGAGCAAACATCCTTCGAGTAAACAAGTGGACAAACCCATTGCATTTGGTACGATAATATTAATAGAGTTAGATTGAAAAGATAAAGATTAAATTAAAAAAAAAAAACATGAGCTCATTATTTTACTATATAATAAGAACTGTTTGTTATATTTCATTTAGTTGAAGGAGTGAGATTGAAATAAAAGTGAATTCGAGATAGAAATGAAATCATAGAGGTAGGTCCCCCCTAAACCTCTTTGCATCCTAAAGAGAGCACTGGTGCTTTGGTACCTAAGGAAAGAGTTTTTTTTTATTTTTATTTTAAAGAGAGTGCCTTTTGGGAAAGAAGCTACAAGGAATAAAGCACCAGTCAAGCATAAGGTCTACGATGTTGGGAAAATAGAGGGCATAATTAGTCCCAAGTATTAAAAAAATATCAAAATAAGTAAAATTAAAATATATATTTAAATTAAAATAAAAAAGATCATATTATAATAGTACAAATAAATAAAATATTAATTTCTTAATAATGAATACTATATAAAAAAGTAGAAGTTTCAAAATCAAGAAATAGTCCGTCTTAATTCCATCCAATAATTTTATACCAAAAATATCTCTTACCTTAGAAAGTATATGTAACACCTCAAAAATAATCTCACATCGAATGAAAAAGAAATTTATTATATGCTTATATTTCAAGTTCATCTGCTATCAAGTAACTTTCACTTAAGTTTTTGGATCACGTGATTTTAGCTCGCTAACAGAGATAATTGGGCCAGCAGGTGGGTTTGAAGCATTACAAATGGTATCAGAACTGACCTGAATGTACGAAGTTGATGGATATGAAAAAAAGGCTATCCATGGGAAGTTGACCAACGACTTATAACTTAAGTTGATATGCTACCAATTAACTTCCGCTCGAATTTTTGGATCATGTAATTTTAGCTTCCTAACGGAGTTAATTGGACCAACAGATGAGCTTGGAACGTTACAGTATATTTATCTATCAGATGGCCTCTACGATCCTTTCCTTGATAACCTCTTTCATAAGATTCCCTGCTTCTTTACTAATTACTTTTTTCTTAAATTTCAACATAAATTGGCCCTATCTCTTTCTCTAATTTGACTCCCAAATAAATTAAATTCTCATACTTGGCTCCTTAAAAAAGGGGACTCTCACTCACTCTCTTTGCCTATGTTTGAGGCTTATCCTCAAAAGTCTTTGAAGGAGAAGTTTGCTAAGTTGCTTATTGAGAACTTCTCAAAAACGCTTGCAAAATGGTTAAATTCTTAGGATTAGCATCCACCGTTGGGGTGCTTGTGCTACTTCCTGAGATCTTGTCCATCCTCTCCAAAACTTGCCCTCACACTTGTTGATTTTAGCTATGGTGGAAGCATGATATATCACGCGCTAAACTTCAGATCCAAGTTAAAAGCTATGACAACCGTTGCATACTTATAAGAAAGTTCCTTACAATTATGCAAGGTATTTGTCATGATATCACAATACAATAGTGTAAAGTTCTAATCATAAAATTTAAAATTTTTTTAAGTAATAAAAAATATTTAATTATGAACCACTATTTAAAACATCAAGTCTCAACAAACTAAATAATAAATTATTTATTCTTCTCACATATCTAAGCACTCTTATAGTACTATCCTCACATAGCTACTGAGCAGAATCTGAAAAAGAAAAGATAAAATAGTTATGAGCTTCACAACTCAATAAGCAATAACTATCCATTTAGAAATATAATATAATATTAATATGCCGATGCAATTTAATAGTTTAAAACAATTGATCTGTATCTTTCACAATCTTATTTCTCATTATGTCATGTCATTTAATTTTACTATGCTTGAATCATCTCGCCAGTATTTCATCCTGCCAAGTAGTATCTCAACCAATATATGTTGCCTCACCAGTAAGATTTGGCCAAGGTATATTCTTCATTGATCCAAGTATTGACCAACGTTTAACCTCCATCGGTGAGATTCAAAGTCATTCAGCATATTTAGGTTTAAAAGCTCAAATTCAGTTTTATCATCTTATACATTAAATCATCAGTCCAACATCTTTTCATTGATTTATCATAAATAATAAATAATTAATATTAAAATATAAATAATATTATAAGGATAATAAATATTTATTTATTTAAAACTGGTTCAATGAACTTTTAATCCGGTTCAGTTTTGACACAATAAGAAAGGTTTTGCGCATCAATTAGACATTTTTTACCAAGGACACGTGTATCATTTTAATTAGGGACATGTGTGTCATTTTATGAGAACTTTTCATCAAGGGACATGCATTATTTTACCAAACGGAGCGACACGCGCATCGTTAAGCTTGCGAACAACGCGCGGCATCGCTTCTTTGGGATCAGAACAGGGAATTAGTTTCCCATCACGAATCCGGCACCAATCTCCGACCATTCCCACGACCGGCCGGTTGGTTGGTCTCCTTCCTAGAGTTGACATGGTGGCAGCCGGCTACTTGATCACTGGTGGGACTCCATCAGCCAGCTATGGCCTTGGTCCGGCGGCAAGAAGGCTGTGGGATGTTGCCTTACCAGGGCATCCAAGAAAACTGGCATGGTGTCACGATTCTGCCGCGAATCCGTGAGTTTGGAGCGACCACTCCCTCCTGGTTCACCGCCGAATGGGCAGCCTCTCCAATGGAACGGAACTCAACAATGGACAAAATTTTCAGTGAAACAGGAAAACAGGGCAACAGTCAAACGAAGAAAGATTCAATACAATTCACATTTTCCGCTTTCTAAACTATGCGAATTGTCAACGATCATCTCTCCCAACCTTACCTAAGTTAATCCGGCTGCGATGATGCAGCCGGTTGTTGTCTCGACGGCGCCAAGATATGGCACAAGGAACAGGGCATTGGCTCTTCTACGGTTTAAGCAGCCATCGACGGCCATCCCCGGCTGGCCGAGGTTGATTAAAGTTAGGCTAGAAGGAAAATGGCAAAGAGAGGTTAGGGTTTACCTTCACCAGCGACTTCTTCCGGTGAGTCCTGATCTCCCTTCTTTTCTTCCCTTGCCGTCCGCCCAAACCCGTCGGTTTCTTCCCTTCATGACAACTAGCTCGTCTTCTACCCTAGATTGAACCCTGGGGTTCCTTGCTGAACAAATGTGACCGGCCCATTGATCCATTAGTCCTTGGTTGGCCTGAAAAACTTAGCCTGGGGCTGAATTTTACATGATAGTTAAAAGTATCAAAAGAACATGTTAGCAAAGCAAAACAGGAAATATCTCAATTGTCATCTCCATAACAATAGTAGTTGAAGCCGTACCAAGCTGCTGTGACCTTAGTAGAGGGGACCGAAGCTGTTCAAAGGGGGATGGAAGAAACAACTAGAATCCATCCAAACGAATCTCGGATGACATTGTTAAATCTTTCAAAGAACATGGCATTGCATTTTAGTTTTTTATGCAATTATCCCTATTAATTCTAGAATAAATCCACTTTAATTGTCGAACATATGGTTCTTTTATTTTTACATAATATTTGATGATAAATATTTTTCAATTATATATATATATATATATATATATATATTATCTATAAAAATATATTTATATATAAATATAATTTTCAACATACGCTGCGAACTTTATTTCCCAGCACACTCCCCGTCCTTCCAGGTCCGCCACCGTTTGAGCAGCCAGGACCGTGGCTCTGCAACTTCTGGTCGACGCCGGCTCCTTAGGTACGTGATGAAGGGAAAAGGAACGCCACCACCTGACGAGGCTTCCACCCACTTCCACCTTTAACTAAAGAAATGAATAAAACCAACGCACTCCTCGCCTTCCATCAGCGCTCCCCTTTGGCTCTTATTGAATCATTGAGCCCTTTCCCTTCTCCCAACAGAGAGAGAGAGAGAGAGAGAGAGAGAGATGGAGGGAACGAGGAAGCTTATGGGGAAGGTGACGGACTTAGACGGAGTGGAAGAGATTAAGAGGGTCGTGATAGAGTTCTTAGGGGGTGAAGCGAGTCCAACTAATCCACCTCATGGATGATTTCGGCCGGTTCTTCAGCGAGAAGGCGGACCAACTCTTCCCGCCGGAGACCCGGGCCGAAACTCCGTACCGCTGGGTCCACGTCGGCCGCACCGTCCTCTTTCCTTTCGCCTTCGCCCTCTTCTTCGTCTTCTTCTACTACAGCTGCCGCTGGTGCTACTTCGCCGCCGGCAAGTTGTTAATGGCCGCCGTCAACATGATGAAGGTCGCCGGCAAGATGATGAAGGCCCCCGGGAGGGGTGGCCGCCTCTTTCACCGGGCCTCCTTCTTGAACCTCGGCGCTGGGAAGGGCCTGGTGTATTAATGAAGCAGTACGAAGTAATATACTTGCCATATAAGATGTGTACTAAGCTGGTATCGGAGCTCTCTCTCTCTCTCTCTCTCTCTGCTCACATGTTAAAAAAAAATAAAAAATAAAAAATAAATCAGGCGGTCGATTTCTTAATCAAGGAAGATCCAGCGATCTCCGTTCTAGACTAAGCTGGTGCTTGTAGAACAATATTTATATGAGTGTTACTTTTTTTTTTTTTTAATTATTATATAAAAAAAATGATATTGAAACCCAGTGATCTTGTAAACTTTTGATACCGTTAAACTTGATTTTGTGCTGTTGTTGTTGTTTGTTCTCGTTGTTATTATTAGGATTCTTTTTGTCTTTTCCATCCTAAGATGTGTTTTGTTTTGTTTTATCATTTTTTTTCTTATTTTTTTTATTGTGCTCAAAAAAGAATTTATTTTTCTTCCACCCTAGATTTAAGTTGGGGTAACATCATTAATTTTTTCGTTATAACGTGGAACAATTTTTGACAATTATGATGGTCGTATGAATTGATATTTCTTATTATCATAATAAATGTTATTATCTATATTGTAGCTCAACTCTAGCATTTCATTAAAAAGGTACTACTGGTATATATCCGGCTGAGGGAAGGAGAAAGATTTCAAAGGCAATGAACCATAAAATAATCTATTGGCCGACCTACCTGGGTTCCAATGCTCCACTTGCGTTACTTTAATTAATAGTTATATTCTATATTTCAGAGATTTTAGCCTTTTTCTTTTATTTTCCAAATTAATTTTTCTTAAAAAAAAAAAAAGAAGAATCATTCTCATTATTCATTTGCGTAGGACAGCAAGATTAGTAGGCACCTCCCAAATCTTTAAAACGCCCTTTTCTACACGTTGGAGGGGCATTTAGCTTTGCAAGAAGGGGGCCAAAAATAAAAAAAAAGAAGGCAGAGGTGATGCTTCTCCCGTAAGCGAGCAAAGAATCCCATGGCTAGTGGCACTCCCACTAGATGATCAGGATGGAGAAGCTAAAAATAATATGACGATTAGGTGTCCAATGTGTCCAGCCTAGCCAATAATTGCTATAATTTATGAGCAAAACTCGAGTGCGTGAATAACGTCCAGCACAATTTATGAGTAAAACTCGAGTCCAAGTTTGGTAGCGGACCACGCCACTATTAGATCACCATTGCAGAAGAATAAGCGAGAGGGATCAGGAATGAAGGTCTTGATTGGTGCTGGAGAGCTCAGTAGGCTGGAAAAGAGAGAATTTAGACCGCTGCAAAGAAAGTATTGGGATTAACTGTTTATAGCATTCACGTCATACATGCAATGTGAGAGCAATTCAAGAATTTTTTTTTTTTTTTTGAAAAAAATGTTTTGTTGCTTAAATCCTTCATACAATGTTAGCCTCTTTTACCCCATGGGCAATTAGACTCTCATCAGAGCTTCTGCAAACCTGTGTCTCCCACTCCTTCCCTTTTAAACTCTCTATCATTTCTGTGAATTAATAAAATATAATCTTAACCCATCCCCACCGCACCGCACCCCACCCCACCCAATCTCATTGCATGCAGCACGCGCAAACTGGACTACAATTTCAAACATGACCTCATGGAGAGGGTCTCATATAGGATTGTCCAGCCCATTGTTTTGCATACCATATAGAGCCTTCTTTTTTAAATCATGGCTATTATGCAATGATTTGAATAGACTTGATCTCCCTAGTCTCATCTCAGACTAGGGAGGATATAGAATATGATGTGAAAATGAGAGAACAGGCTAAAGAAGGGAAATCAAGTGCATTTTCGACTCTGGTTAGAAAGTGAAAAAAAGGGTCGAGCACATGTAATCTTGCATTCAAGCGAGGGGGCTGAGATCTCTCACTCCTGGCAACTTTCATTGATAGAAAATAATGTTAGAAAATTGGTATCACTTCTTTCAAAGAAATGCTATAAAAGGCTCATATTATATATATATATATATATATGTATGTATGTATGTATGTATGTATGTATGGCTATGACGTGGATTAAAAGGATCAGAGCAACTTGTAAGGTTTGTTGCCAAACAAAAATAATAATGGAATACGATCCTCTGCAGCATAAGCTTTGTAATGTAGAGTGCCATACATATTTGGATAGTCGCCATATGTCTTATCTTAGACACGTATGACTATCTACATTCCAACATTTGCGTTGGTACCTAAAAAGGCTTCTTCATTTTACAAGTATATGACAACTAGGGGAGAGCATGGGCTAGCCTGAGCCTATTCCAAAAGATTAAGGGTTTAAGCTACATATTTTAACCCATAGAGCCTGGGCTTGATTTGAATTTTTAGGGCTATTCAAATTTCGGATTGGATTTGGGCTTAAAAAAAATAAACAAGACCTAGCACATGTGTGTATATATGTAAAGATATAGTTATATTATTTATAGAGAGAAAGTTGGACTTGACTATAAAAGATGAAACAAGTTCAAGTTTAAGAAAAATAATGGAAGATCAAATATCAATTAACTCAAAAATATCTAAGAAAAAGGCTTCATCTTATTATCTTTATTTTCCTAAGGATATTCATCGTAAAAGAGAGGAGTTGCATAAAACTTAAAAATCATTAAAATCAATTAAATTAGTTTTGGATTTAAAACAATATAAAAATTAACTTTAGAACCTAAAACATAGTGTAAGCGATTGATCGAAGTAAGTTTATAGTTGATCAAAGGATGTGTGCAAGAATAACTAATTTCTACCTTTGGACAGTCGATCGGTCAATATAGACTGATCGATCACATGGCTTCTAATAGCTCCTAATGGCTAGTTTCAGCTGATTGTTACGAGATGATTTTGGGTTTCAACGGCTATCTTTTCAAACTCTATAAATTTAAAGGCTTTGACAATTTTTTAATAATAGATTAGACTTTGAATTAAGTAGAAAACATTAGAAAAGCTTTATAAAAATATTGTTCTTGAGCCTTAGTTGCAAATTCTCTATTTCTAAGTTTAGAGCTACACTTATATATCTTCATTCTTTGAAAGTAATTTTGTTTTTTTCTCTTGTTCATCCAAGACTATAGAGTTTCTTCTAAGCCCTGAAAAGAAGAGATTAGGTTCATTCTTGACCTGAAAAAAAAGATTATAAGAATTTTTTCTAAGTTTGATAAAAAAAATGGTGTAAGAGTTTGGTTCTCATTCAATTGAAAGTGGATCGATCTAGTGAAAATCCTAAGAAAGAGTTTTAGATAGTGTATGTATGCAAGAAATGTCGAATTACTATTAAAAATCTTTGTGCCTTATTTATTTATTTACTCTTTTACTTTCTTGCATATGCTTTTATTTATTATATTATTTTTTATGAATAGCATAGTTTTAAAATGATCCACTTTTCTAATGCTTTAGTTTTAAATTGTTACCCTTGTCATTAAGTACTTAGTTTTGAGTTTTTATACAATCTAATTCACTTCTTCTTTTAGTTGCCCTGAGTCTGATAAGAAGTGCATGCAGTATAATTATATGAAAATTGGATCAGACTGCCGCTAAGACCTTCAAAGCGTAGCTGACTAGAGTTGATCCCAACTCTAAGGCCAATAGGTTGGGTATGGGTCCAAACTAGTCCCAAATAATTTTCCAGGTCCCAATTTAAATCAATTAAAACCTTATCCCCTCCGAACCAAACTAGGACCGATTATATATCTTAGGACATGGATTTGAACGTATGAAAACAAGTCGCTAGAAGTGCAAATAATATGATAACATGAAGTCAGATTTTATCACTAATGTTTCGTGCAAAGTTTGTCACGGAAACCTACATGGCCTGGTCTGATAACATTGTTAACCCTACCAGAGAGGATGCTTAACAAAAAGATGGAGTCCATGAGAATTTCTCGTCTCATCCCAAACTTCCCTTCTTAAAACAGTTGGACTTTTAATTAGAAATTAACTATTCAGAGACACCTCATAAATTTAAAATAACACCTGCTTACATGGCTTCAGAAACAACCAATAACACACGGCAAGGAATAGGTTTCAATATATCTTTTCAGATCCTCACTTATTATTACAGACCTTTGGATGCAAAATTTGAATCGGCAACTCTATTGCGTCTAAGCTTAAAAGAGTGGCTAAGTTTCTCCGCAAGATCTCATGCTCACAAATCCAAGGGCAACGATGGTGGTAATCCTAAAGAGAGTGTTAAGGATAGAAAGAGTTCTTAGAAAGCATATGCATTATTTTCTGATGATTTTTTTTTAGCCCACTATGGAAGAGAAATTATTCTGATAGCATGGATAGTTACAAAAACTACTGATAACTATCTGCCTGTATGAGTGGATCTTGGGTTTGGATTCAATAACCTGACCTGTATAATAATATAATCAGTCTCCTTGCCAATATAGTATTGATAGCATTCGATTGATGCAGCGTTAGCTTTCGAGTTCACTCACATCGAATACATTATGCTGAACGGAGAAGCTGCTATTATGATTCTCTAGATTGAGAAGAGATCATTAGATTGTATGCACCTTTGCTAAGGGAATTATTATCTACTCTCTTTGGTATTCCAAGGATCAGATGTGGCCATACTTATTGTGCAGCCAATTAAGTGGCACATTTCTTTGTGAATTGAAAGGCAGATATGACTAAATGTATCCTCAAATTTCAAACCTCTCTTCTTGTTCCGAAATAAAAAAAAAAAAGGAAAAAAAGAAAGAAAAAACTCTCAGTATTCTTGAAGCAAACGAAAAGCCTTCATGCAATGAAAACTACACTTGAGTCAAGCCAAATGCAGTGCAATGAGAATCTCTCCCCCCTTTGTTGTCATATATGCCTCCAGATCCCAAAACCATCTACAAAGAGAACATATATTCTGCAAACATATATGCAGAGAGAATCAAAGGACACGTCCATTGGACTCTCCCGTGACATCCACCCAAGGTTCAACCTCATTTGCATGGCGATTTACTTAGGTTGCAAGTTAAAGCAAATCATGAGACAGAGAAGGATGCAGCAACCATTTTGGAAGACATTACAGATAAGTGCAAAAGATTCTATGTTGCAGGGCATGGGACAGTAGCCAATATATTATCATGGATTGCTCTTTTTCTAGCTATCAATAGATATTAGACAGCAAGACAATGTCTAACTTCCAATGACACTTGCATTGCCGAACAAAAGACAGTAAGCAACTATGGCATTTTTGATAAATTCCAAGCTATTGTCACAATCTTCCAAAAATAATTTCTCGATGGACCACATGGTTACTTCTAAGTATGAATAGCATTGGTGTCATCATTATCAACAATTAGATCACATGATATATTGATCTTGTATTAATCTTTTAACTTAATTTGGTTTACATCCTTAATATCTCCCATCATAGTTGATCTTAAACTAATGATAAATAATAATGACTCACTGATAAACAACATCTAATCATAGAATGTGGAACTCTACTTGCAAAGTTTTTTCTTCTTGTAACTTTCAGTCTTATTTGCTCACAGATGTCCATAATCATCAGAGTCTTTAAGACTGCACCCCACGGTGGCCCTGATTACCAGAAAAGTAGCAAAGAAGGTGAGGCTAGGAAGGCTCACTCTTCTAGCACGAATAGAGCTTTTACCATGTTCTCAAGATATGGGAGGAAGATGCTCATCTCTTGAAGCTACAGAGGTTTTCTGAGGGTGTGGCAAAAGCTACAAATATAACAGTGGTTTTCCTGCCATTTGGCATGAGGAGTCTTATATGTTTGGGCCAAAATTTTGCAATGTCTGAAGTTAAGGTACCTCTGTTGATGATCTTTATACCCTTATTTTTTTTCTTGCCAATTTTTCTTTATCTCTTTTCCATCTTTCATTCATTTCTTCCTTCTTTTCCTTCTTTATTTTTCCTCCTTTATTTCTCTTCTTTTTTTCTCCTTTTTTTTTTTTTTTCTTTCTTTCTTTCTATTTTGCTTTCTTTCTTTCCCTTTTTTTTTTTTTTTTTCTTCTTTCTTTTCTTTCTTTCTTTCTTCTTCCTTCTTCTTCTTACAAAGAACAAAAATCATTTTCCTGCAAAAATAAAAAGAAAGGGCTCGATGTGGCCCATCCTATGAAGACTTAAAATCCTCATTTATATAATATATTTTATTTAAGAAACATGATAATTATTTACAACTATGTAAGTTTCGACTCAAGTCTTTTGCAAGAATGTGCATGTTAAATAGCTGAGCTAATACCTCAATATGTTGCATAGAGAAAATGAGGCAAGATGATTATGAGTAATTTTTAGGCTTTGCATGAGAGGTGTACTTCATTGGCAAATCAATTATTATTTTACCAAAAGTTTTGATATGAATTAATTATGAGATAATTTTGTAAATTAATATTATACATAGAAATTGAGTTGATTTAATATATGAGTACTGGCATATGGTCCTAATAACATTAGTTTTTCATCAAACCATGAAAAAGCCTAACATTAATGACTCTAGCCATCAGATTTGGTATAAATAATACATAAGGAAACTTGAATCACATATCTTTTTAATAATGAGGATATGGATTACACCAGATGATTCTGATCATCCTCCAGTTAGGACCCATCTTTTTAAAGCTATTGTGTGGATGCCGTAGGTACATGGTTCTATTACATAGTTACCCTTCTCTTGGAATGGAGGTGCTATTGATCTGTACAGGGGCTGGTTATCAACCCCACTTGCTATTGTTTAGAGAGCCAGAGGAAGAGAGCACATTGGAAACTTAAACCTTGTCCGAAGGTCTTGCTGTCGCTTCTGCCACAGATGGCAACAAAATTGTCAATCATCTCAGTTCACAAAAAATTTAATGCAGAACTGCCAACGATGGACGATAACTTGCAGCAGGATCCAAAAGATGTAGTTAGACAAAGGAAGGCACAAAAAAGACAAGAACATTCAGTCTTAAATAATAAAAAAAATCTAAGAAATGTCAACCTTGTAATTTATAATAGCAACAGCACGCCCTCTCGGCCTTGACAAAAGGTCCTACAACTTTTGGATGATAAGACTCACCCAATTTAACTCCAAGGCGCATGGCATCTCAATTATCTCCAATACATGCCATTCCACATTAATATTGTTAGTAGACTTTGTATTATTCTTTTAATCATGCATCCTAACATTGATTTGCTGGTCGTTTTAGATTTAAACCATCCAAAATTTGTGCTTCAACTTCCAATAAAAAGAAAGAATTCACCATTCCATCCATGTGAGCGCATGAATTAAAAAGGTTTTTTTATTCAGGTCAATGGAGGCAGGGCCATACCACTGCCACAACCCTTTCAGATGTAACCCAGCCCCAAGAATAAACTCATTTGCCTCCAAAATCTAAATGTGTAGGCCACTAACAGATCACCAGATGCTTTGCTGCTGGCTTTTTTCTTCCCCCCTCTCACATCTTTCCACCACTTTTTCCAACAGGAGCTGTGGATCGAGGAGGAGATTGAACTACCACCATGATGCTGGCTTCTGAACAACCTCGTTTACTATCTATAAACTACTTTCTCTCTTCCACGACTCTTTAGCCCATCACACCGACGCCCGTCCATTGAAATCGAGAGCCACGATCGATCAGACGGCTGACGATCATCGATCCAACTTTGTGATGAGAGAAAAGAGGCTCCACTCCATCTTCTCCTCTCTCCGCCTTTGAAAAAACAATTATTTGGGGCGACGAAGTAGAGGGGCTTCCTTCCCCTGTTGCGAATCCCCGTCTCGTCGCCAACCCTCGCCACGTTCGATCCCTCTCGTGGCCTTCTTCAGTCCATCCCTGTTCTCCATGGATCTCCTCCTCTCCATCTCCTGATGCTCCCTGGATTCGCCGCTGCCTCCTCTGCGACGGGCCCTCTTCGTCGCCTCAGGGGAGGAGGGAGTAAGCGGAAAGGAGCGACCTTTTGCAGTTTTTCGTCGTACTTGAGGCACGGGTTATTGATTTGGATGCGAAACTAGTGAAATCGGTGGGAAAGGTGGGGGCTTGGGGACCCAGAGGAGACGTGGGATTTGGAGCTTGGAGCTGGTTGAACGAATCTGAAGGGTTTGTGGGTGTCGCTGGAGTGGGCGCTGGGTTTGGATCGATCGAGATATGCGGCGGTTCCGGCGCCCCGCAAGGAGGAGGCTTTCGGATGGGATCTGGTGGCTCCTGGGGATCTGTGTCGTCGCGGGGCTGTTGCTCTTTATCGTCCACCATCACCACCAGGACCGGTTGGGACCGCCGATCCAGGTGAGTGTTTTGACGCTCTGTGACTGCTTCGTTTTCATGGTTTTTTTGAATTTTGGATGTGTATAACTTCTATTGAATCATTGGATTAACTGATCTGATTCTATTAGCCATATGTTTTGAGAAAAAGAGGCTCTTTTTTTTATTTCTTTTCTCTTTGTTTGTCTTGCTTATACTGCGGGATTCTTAAAGCTAGAAGCTTTTTAGCTTATCTGTTCAATGGAAGGGGACTTGATTCCAAGTGGACGGTGCTCTGTATTTATGGGGTGGTTTGTGGGAATCTGGAATCTGGATGTTACTCACTGCCAAAATTTTATTTTTGAATTTTTTTTGTTTGGGGCATTAACTTATTGGTCATTGCTTCTTATGTTAGCCTTTGCCACTGGAGCTAGACGAGGATTTCTGAAATTAGTTCATTGGAGAATCCTAGTTGGAGGTTTGTTGCCTGTCAAGAGTGGGGTCTGATCATAAAAATTAGGTAGAATGAACTGTAGGCGATGTGAAATTGACTCTGAATATTATATTGATTTCTTTTTCTTAATGTCTTTGGCAGTATTTATTAGTTATATCTTACCATCGAAAGCTTCTTAAAAAGATGCAAATAATTTAAAGATAAAAGAGGATTTTACAAATTTTGGTTGATGCAGGATAACATTGCTTAATTCATTAATCAGATTTTAATAACTGTCTGTTAACTTGATTCAAATTGAAGAAAATTATGACAGCACAACCATATGCTACTTGTGTTATGAAGTCTTATATATTATGAAATTTACTTTGCATTGATGAATGGCTTCTCATAATGCAATGAGTCAATGAATCATCTGTAGGATTCTAACTGTTAAATATGAGTGATTTTTTGTCAATTTTTTGAAATTCACTTTTGTGAGAATATTTTGACTAACTGCCTCTATTAGCCAGTGGATCTCCTTTTCTTTGTCATCCTTTACATGTGACCATATTCAACCAATTGCTTGCTCCCTTATGTAAACACTGTTATGGGCAGATGATTATATCCAATTAGACTTTTGCAAGACATGTCCCAAAGGTTGAGCACACAAAGTTTCCAAGTCCCATTGTTATAATTTATTTTTCTAAGCTCATTATAATGCATAAATACATTTATACCTAGTTTCATACACGATCATGATTTCCCTGCAATGCAGATTTGGAACTTTGAATGATAATTTCTCTCCAGGAGTATTATCTCCAACATTCTAAATGGTTACATTTGAAAATTCCATTATGAGTGAAATGAAATTCCCTTTTGGTTATTGTTTGCATGAGTCAGCCTGTCCTAGGTTTTCATCTTGTTAGAGATCTTGACATTAATTGTTTTCAGGCACTCAATGATTGAGGTCATACAAATTATTGGCCTTATTATCTTGGCTGAGATGAACTGATATATCCTCCAGATATAGGCCTAGTAGATACCAATATTATCAGCTGGGTGCTTTTGTCTTTTATTATTTTGAATAGGTTTTTGATCAACACTCAACAAAGTCGAGACCTAAAATGGTTATTAATGTTGTCTTCACTATATCAGCTGATATTTGAGTATCTTACTCATTCTTATGATAATTCGGTTCCTTTAGAATTTCCCTACCTTTCCATCTCAGTCAACATATCTCAATTCATCTTGGTATTGGTTGCTCACCTGGATGCAAGAGATATGAAAACTTTGCTCTGTAGCTCTATCATATTCAATTCGACACATTGGTTCTCAAAATATTTTGATGTATCAGTGTACTGTATTGTATCAATTGGGGCACTTGAATACCAGAATCTTTGTTATGAGTCTTGAGATGGCAAATTCAGTTTTATTGGTGAGTTTATTTGATGCAAGTAATTTTCTTGCACAGTTTGAACTGATGTTCAAACTGTATCTATTGCTGTATAAGAACCACCTTGGACCTTGGTTGACATACTAGCCTATGAGTATGGTTTGCTGCTCAACTCATTTCTGGACTACATTACAGTTTTCATATTATCTAGGACTTTTCTTTTAAGAAGCAATCTTTCTGTTTTTATTAGGAAATTTCTATAAGCTGAGAAAGGCATTTGAAATTGCCCTGGTAAGATAAAAGCATTCAAGTTGGGATTTTTCTTTTTTAAGAAAGAAAAATATATCAATTTTGTATGCAAATTGGTAAATTTAAAGGATCTCACGTGTGTATGATTTTATCCTTTACATCATTATTAGTTTTTCTTAAAGAACAGAAGCAAGGCTAATGTCAGCCATTTCTACAGGTTGCAGCATGATGAAAGCCTGTGATTGTTTAGTCCATATTGTTGATTGGTATTTCCTCTTCTGCAATGTAGATTTCTTTTTTTCCTTTGTGGAGAACTTAGCCAAGTGTCAATGTGTCATTTGATGTAGTTTAATTTTAGTTTGGGTTTAAGATTTGGTGTCTTATTATATTTTTGGTTTGTATCTAACTTTATGCTTTTTTTTTTTTTTTTCTTTTTATGCTAAAAAAGAGGACAGATACTTGTAATTGAGGAATATGTTATGGGATTCGGATACCATGGTTGGCCCTCTGATTTTAATAATTAAGAGAGATAGAGGATGGAGCTGTGATCATATTTCTAGGAGAAAAAAAGGCTGTCTAAATCATGCAAATTCTAGAGGATTTAGGAGAGTTTGGTCAACGATGTAAGAGAAAATATAGAGAAGAAAGAGAGGAGAAAAATAGAGGGGAGAACATAGAGTAAGGATGATGGAGAGGAGGAGATAGAAGAAAATGAATGAGGGTCAATTATTGATTGAGAAAATATGAAAAATAAGAGGAAGGAGAAGCAGCAAGCCACCTAACATGATATTCTTATTAGTTATCTATTATTATTATTAGTTCTTAGAGTGTGGACTATGGGAATTTCCCATTATTATCAATTGTAGATCATTCAAATCCTGCCACATCAATCATGTGTTTCAATCTGATGTAAAATCAGACTCAGACCATTTATAAGATTCAATCATCAAAATAATTTTTCATCAATTTGGCATAAAGATCATAAGTGTATTCATCGGGATGTCAATGGATGTTGCATTTGATGAATGATTTCACTGTTTTGAATGTAGTTTTGCTATCTCAGTGAAGTTGATGAGTAAGTGGAAAAATAATCTTTAGTCCATCTTCATGAAGCTATGAGTTCCATGAAGAACTCAGAGGGCGATTTGTGTCCAATTCTTATCAATGAATAAAGAGCGGAAGATTGAAGATGGACAACTCAACATTTTGGATTCGAGAGAAGATGTTTCGATTGTTGCAGATCTAACTAATGAAAATTGATGGAAGATCCCAATCTTGAAGAGCCCCAATGTCAACATCATCCAATAGTGCATCAGGTGAATTCCGTTGGTGATTTAGATTCAGTGGTATGTTGCTTCAACAGTCCAACTGCAAGAAAGCTCTGTATTTTGATCTCCGCAATTGGATTTTGGAGATCTAATGGTGCTATGAAAAGATTGGCTCTATTTACGTGATCTAAAAATGAGATTCGTGCGGTATAATGGATTAACTTAGTTTGTTATTATTTGAGTATTGGGATGTAACATAATGATATTTTAGTAAAAATTTTTTAAACAATTGTTGACACTAGCTTCTGCATAGAGATTTAATGGATGTGTTTGAGAGACGGGTTCTGGATGCTACAAGTGGGTGCTCTGACTTGCAGAAAGTAGAAAGATCTTCCATAATCATTCTTCTGGGGTCAGGGGCAAGATGACAATATTCTAGGGTATTTTGAGAGTTCTGCCACTGAAGGAGAAAAATGGGAAATGAAAGGGGATACTGAACAAAGATTTTTAAAAAAAAAGCAGAGAGTAGGAGGGAAAAGATAGAATAGACAAGGACAAGAATGTGAAGAAATAAGAGACTTTTAACTGATTCATACCAGGTAGGGGACAATTGAACCAATGGTTCTTTGGGGAGTAGTTACTGAGTGTCAGTTGACATTGGCAGATGTTGGTGTTGGTTCTTGTCTTGTGTATGGATCAGCAAACTATTTACTTTGCTCATTTAAAGCTCTGGTGCATAACTTACACGCTAAAAGTGCTGCAGTCATTGATTTAGCTTTGTGATATTGGTTGCTTCTCTTTTTTTTGGAAATTTATACAGGCTACTCAAGAAAAAAGCAAAAAGGGGAGGAAAAAAAGAGTGAAGACCTAACTGCTTTATCTGTCAGCATAACTATCACTATATTAGCTTTTATAAATTTTTAATTGGGTAGGTACTTCGAAACAATTTGAGTCTATTGTTTAGCTTGACTCTGTGAATGTGGTGTCATCTCCTCAATTGGAAGGCTCAATTCTGATCTGGTTGCAGTGGAGTGCAAGTCTTTTGCTTGCATTTCCAGATGCAGTTGGATGGTGGCTATAGCAAGTTATAGAGTAGCCTTTCGCTTGCCCGGGTTGCTTACAATCAATCTCCGTGGCATGGTTCAGGTTTTTGACCTCTTTGTAAAACACAATGTCAAGGAAATAAAACCAATACTTTTCAACAATCAGTCCATCTCCTATGGTATGGGTTGCTCCACCATTGCAGTGGTTAAGCTTTTCATATCTGTTTGTGGTGATTATTCAGTTATGTGGTCTCTTATTGAATCTTTTGAAATGCTTTGCTAAAATAAATGATCTGCTAGACTTCGCCACCTCTATCTGAAAATGCATTCTGGTTTCTAAGTTAAATTGCTCCTCAATTTTTCTTACGCACGCCCAATAAATCATAAAGGACTTTATAATGTTCTGCATCTTGTGTTTTCTATAGATTGCTTCCTTTTGCAGGCAGCCTTACATCATGCCTTTCTATCATTTTCAGGACAAGCGTCCAGTGACAGAAGATGTCCCTCATGGAAGCTTAAATCTCACACAAGAGCTTTTAAGCAGTACATCTTTTGCGAGACAATTGGCAGATCAAATGACACTTGCCAAGGCTTATGTAGTCATCGCAAAAGAGCATAGTGACCTTCAGCTTGCTTGGGAGCTTAGCTCACAGATCAGAAATTGCCAACGGTTGCTCTCTCAAGCGGCTGTGAGGGGGAAACCAATCACACAAGAAGAAGCCCATCCTGTAGTCAGTCGCCTAGCACAGCTGATATACAAGGCCCAGGACTCCCATTATGACATCAGCACTACGATTACAACGTTGAAGAACCATGCTCTTGCTCTTGAAGAGCGTGCCAATGCAGCAACAGTGCAGAGTGCAGAGTTTGGTCAATTGGCTGCTGAAGCCATGCCCAAAAGTCTCCACTGTTTGAACATAAAACTGACAGAAGAGTGGTTTAGAGATCCAGCACTTAGAAAACTCGCAGATGAGCATAGGAGCTCACCTCGGCTTGTGGACAACAACTTATACCATTTCTGTATATTCTCCGATAATGTGCTCTCAACTTCAGTGGTCGTGAATTCCACTGTCTCCAATGCTGAACACCCTCAACAGCTTGTGTTTCATGTGGTCACTGATGAAATCAACTACCGGGCCATGATGACCTGGTTTCTCAGGAATGATTTTAGAGGGTGTACGATAGAAGTTCGAAGAATAGAAGAGTTCTCTTGGTTGAATGCCTCCTACTCCCCTCTGGTCAAACAGTTAATGGAAACAGAGTTCAGGAACTCAAAATTTGCTTCGTTGTTGAACCACTTACGGTTCTACATCCCACAGATACACCCACACTTGGAGAAGGTGGTGTTTCTTGATGATGATGTTGTGGTGCAGAAGGATCTAACTGCTCTATTTTCAGTGGAATTGCATGGAAATGTAATTGGAGCTGTGGAGACTTGCCTTGAGGCGTTCCATCGGTTCTACAAGTATCTCAATTTCTCTCATCCACTGATCAGCTCAAAGTTTGATCCTCAAGCATGTGGATGGGCATTTGGAATGAACATCTTTGATCTGATAGCATGGAAGAAAGCAAACATCACTGCACATTTTCACTACTGGCAGGAGCAGAATGCTGATCGGATGCTCTGGAAGACGGGCACGCTTCCTCCCGGCCTTCTTGCATTTTATGGGCTGGTGGAGCCACTGGACCGGAGATGGCATGTTCTGGGATTGGGATATGACTTGGAGATTGATGATAGATTGATAGAGAGTGCAGCCGTCGTGCACTATAGCGGTCATTTGAAGCCATGGCTTAAGATGGCCATCAGCAGATATAAGCGTTCATGGGATCGGTATGTGAATTCCACACATCCATATCTTAAAGACTGCATCGCACATTGAAGCATTGCAGTTTCACTCTATTCTCCTTTGATGTTATCGCAATTTCTCATATCAAGTTAAAAGTTTCATCTTGAGGGTTGTCATTTAGAAGTCCTGTTTATTTTTTGAAGAGAGAGTCATATACATTAGAAAGCATCAACAATGTCACTGCCATATCTTGGGGCGGAAGAATTCATTTTGGAAGATGTAATAAGTTTGTTGTTAGATCTTACACTTCTTTGCACCTCAAATTTTGGTGATGGAACCAGATAATCGCACAACAAAGATTCACTAGGATCAGTTCTTAGCTCTCTGGAAATTGAAAATGTAACAAAGAGAACTATATTATTTGGACCGACTGCTTTGTTTATATGAGAGTGCAATTTCTATCATCATGTTTTGTTACACCAACTGAATGTCATGCCTTGTCAAAGCTCATTGGACATTGATTTGGGATTATGCTCAGAATTAAACTTATAACTCATTTCTTCAGAGCTTATTAATGGAGCCGTTCATGGTTCTGTGGTTCTGTCGTTATGGTTTAGGCATTGTCTTCTTTTTCAGTGTGAAGTCACTGGCAAAAATATATGATGGCCTTGATGTTGATTTCTTGAAGCATGTGATATGAGAAGCAGAAGAGACCCAACTTGTCCATCTGTTTGTGCTTTTGATTGCCTTGATCTTAAAATCATCATTCACTGATTGTGAAGCACTCTTAATATTTTTTTGGATCTTAGAGACGTTCTACGTTTGCAGTATGATAGATTTGATCCTTGACATCAATGCCTACAGAAGTTAGCTTCAGATCCTCCGGCTAGCCATCACCACATTAGTTAGGATCCATGCTTGATTTGAGAGAATATTAAACAGGTTAGAGACTTTTTGGTCATGTTATTTCATGGAATTTCCAGTCGACGTCGATGTCGCCAAACTTGTCTGGACGGGGCACGATCCTCGAAGTTTTCAGAACCCGTGAACGTGAACTTCACATGAAATCCATCTAAGATAGACGTCAACAGTGATTTCTTTTCATGCCGACATAGGACATGAGAAAGACAAGCATGTCACTGTCTAATTTCTTGAAGAATTTATAGAAGATGTGCTCTAAGGCCCAAACTCAAGCCACCTCATGGCAATAGCCTTGTTCTCATCTCTTTGGAATTTGGAACTGCATCCATTTATTGCTTCAATTCATCCAATTCAGTGTTAATCTTGAATGACCTTAGCGCCTAAGGCGTGGCAGATCGGAAGCCAAAGATAATGCAGCGCGATGTGACTCTCAACCAACCAAAAGTTTGACAAATTGATGCAAAATTTTGTCTGGAGCCATGAAAGCCGGCCAAGCCCATACTTGTGAACTCTATCCTCACCATTCTTCCTGCAATGGCCTTCAAATATTGTGGTTGTCTTAGCACTACTGCCCCGTGAACCACCACTGGCCCACAGCATCCCCAGTACATATAAGACCAAACAAATAAATGCACGCCAGTGCGTGAGCGTCGCAGCATCCCCAGCTAGCCAAAAGGAAAGCATACAGCCTAAAAGCAAGCAGACAGCTTCCAACCTTCTTCTCTCCTTGCTGGTGCTCTGGCAAAAGGCCAGAAGACCTTTTTCATTCACGGCTCGTCGTTCGCTAACGGCTGGCGGATTCTCATATGATCGACATGATAGTGCCTTAAAGTTTCATGGATTCCAAATGAAAAGGAGAGGCCTGGTAGCTCTAACTGCCTGATTCCTTGCATTTCTTGGAGGAGTTGGTACTTTTAAGACAAACATTCTATAAATACTTAGGAACAGCTTGTTTGCAGTCCAGAAACAAGGATAATTGACCATCTTTAGAGATGGGTACTAGTGCTAGAGTCTACTGCCTGTTAATTGTATCGTTCTATTGCTTCCTCCATGGTTCTTTAGCTGCTCACCATGGGAGAAAGAAGCTCCCATCTGCAATGGTGGTTGGAACTGTTTACTGTGACACCTGCTTTCACCAGGAGTTCTCAAAGCCTAGCCACTTCATAGCAGGTCAACTCTCTCTCTCTCTCTCTCTCTCTCTCTTTCTCTATCTATCTTTCACTTAAACAAGATACAGTCTGAGAAACTTCTGATGAACTCTTTGTTCTAATTTCACCACAGGTGCTTCAGTGGCAGTTGAATGTGGGGATAATGAGACCAAGCTCAGCTTCCGGAAGGAGGTGAAGACTAATCGGCGCGGAGAGTTCAGAGCTCGCCTACCTCTTGAAGTTGGCAAGCACGTAAAACTAATTGAGTCTTGCTCGGTGAAGCTAGTGAGAAGCAACCAGCCGTTCTGCTCGATAGCTTCCTCTGCCACTTCCTCGGGGCTTCGTCTCAAGTCTAGAAGGAACGGTGTGCCCGTGTACTCGGCCGGGTTCTTCACCTTCAGGCCTTTGAAACATGCAGAGATCTGTTATCAGAAGCCAGTTGTGGGAGATGAGAAGGTTGATCACCCTGCCGCGTTATTCTTTCCTCCGCTTCCATTTGTTCCATCTCCGCCTAACATTGGTGGAATCCCGCTGCCACCCAACCCACTTCAGCCACCACCATCTCTTCTGCCGCCAGTTTTTCCACAGCCGCCACCATCTCTTCTGCCGCCAGTTTTTCCACAGCCACCACCATCCGTTCTGCCACCGTTCGTGCCTCAGTTACCTCCACTTCCGCTGCTGACTGCACCACCACCACCACCACCGGCCTTCAACTTCCCTCCATTCCCATTCCCTCCAAATCCTCTGTTTCCTGGAATCCCACCTCCTGCACCTTCAGAGGAGACCTCCCCATGAGAGAGACTGTATCCTTTAATATGAAATGTTATGAACTTTGTGAGCTTGTGACAGTTAGCTTGGTTCTTGGATGAGTAGAAAGTAATCATGGACATATAAGTGGACTTGCTATTCCAATAAGAAGAAATGGCCTGCTTCAAGAAATCAAAATTCTGGCTCCTATAAATGTCTCGCCAAAACCTTGAAGAATGATCGGGTGCACAGAAAACTCTCACTTCTGCGGTACCCTCAAGCCAAGATATAAGTTAGTAAACCTTTTTTTAACTTTCCCAGCGTACTAGTCTACTAAAGTGTATCTTTATTCTTGAAATAATTTTCTAAGTTACTTGTCACGAATTCCTTGTTTCTTCCACGAGTCATGTTTCGCATGCTGTTACCTCACTACCTTTTCTACCGTATTTTCTTCATCTTTTCTGCCGTATTTTCTTCAGATAGCTCAAAACCTGAGCTCTTATCCCTGAAGAGAGACAGCTATCAATTCAATTCATGATATTATGATATGAAAACAGAGGGGCAAATAAGTTTTTATACTTAACAGAGGGGCAAACAGCTATCATATCCTTTATTAATAACACCTTCTCCCCGAAAATTATTTGATTTTTTTTCCTTCCACATGTTCCACCAAATAGCCTTCACCAAAAGGTCCCATGAGGCCAACCTTTTCACCCCATGCCGCCGCTTGCAATGCTTTTCCCTAGATCTATATATTGCATCAAAAAAGAATCTATGAAAACGAAAATGGACTAGAACTCCAGATGTAACCTCTTGTCTTTAAACCTGTGTTCAAAATTAAGGATATCTCTCCAGCATGATGGTCCCTTCGCATGGTTCCAATGTGCAATCATATACTAATGTTGCGATCTCTCTCTCATGATCAACTCCTTTCCTTTGGAAGAATTACAAAGGCAACCCATCACATGAACTTATAGAATTATCAATCAGTAATGAGTTCGCTTGTCAGGTTCTAAAAGATATTTATAAAAAAAAGGGAAAAGGAACAAGAAGAAAATTACAATGAAGTCTCTTCACTAACTTATCATCACTGGTGACAAGAAGGAGAAAAAAATCTCCTTAGCTTATCTATGACAAATGGATGAA